>JAOQGH010000008.1:2531132-2562742 GCA_025769975.1 Gallinago jamesoni | reverse complement strand
GGTTGCTCCAAGCCCCCTCCAACCTGGCCTTGAACCCCTCCAGGGATGGGGCAGCCACAGCTTCTCTGGACAACCTGAGCCAGGATCTCACCACCCTCACAGCAAACAACTTCTTCCTAATATATCTCATCTAAATCTCCCCTATTTCAGTTTAAAACTCCCCTCCTCCGATGGCTCCCCTCCACGATCCAGAGTCCCTCCCCATCTCTCCTGGAGCTCCTTTAGGAACTGGAAGGGGCTCTAAGGTCTCCCCAGAACCTTCTCTTCTCCAACTCTCTCTGTCCATCAAAGAGAGCCCTGGTGTCCTCTCCTCCCACTGCCACGCTCCCCCCAGTGCTCAGGAGCAGGGATGTGCCTGTAGCACTCACATACATGTGCACACACAGACACACACACGCATGTAGCATGGCCAGCACCGCAGTAACACGGGACACAGCCCTCTCCTCACCTGCTTCACCCAAGGTTTTTCTTTTCCCCCACCACAGAGCCTTCTCCCCTCCCAGCTCCTGTCCTCTGCCTCCAGGGGCACTGAGGGAAGGGACACAGTCACCTCCTCCCTGCCTTGTCCCTCTCCTCGGTGCAGGCTGACTCTGCACTGGGATCTCCTCCAGCCGTGGGACAGCCATGCCCAGGGCAGCCAGGAGTCAGTCCCGGGCACACCAAGCCACCAAGAATTCCAAAGGCGATCCATGGGAGGCAAAATTCATCAGAGAGGCAACAACTTTGACCTCTCTGGATTTGGCAACTTAACCTTTCCAAGTATCAGAAATCGGTGTTGGATCCCAGGTGCAAATGTCCTTCAAAGAAAAGCCTCTTGTCCCCAGAGCACCCCAGGAAAGCCCTCGAGACCCTGCACTCCTACCTCCCAGGCAGCTTTCGGGAACCCTGAGTTACCAGAGCAGGTCTGTGCAGTGGAGATGCCGGTTTCCACGCTGCAGAGTTTTCTGGAAGGGGTTTAGCAAGGTTCAGGGAAGATGAATTTTCCCTGCGAGGGCAACAGTTGGGAGATCTGGGCCGCAGGAAATTTTATGCTTCGTTTCGGCTTAACGGGATGGAGTGGTGCTTCTGGGGTGGGGCGGGGAACAGGGACAGACCCCCAGAAGTTTTCTGTTGCAGCTCAAGTCCCCGGGGACGGTACAGGAGTGGTTCAGAGACACTGCCACATCAGCACAGCACGTTATTAATAGTGTGCAAGGGTCCAGGGTCCCCACCGCATCTCAAGGGAATTGAAAACTGGAACGTGGCCTGGATGGCTCTGGGGGCTGGATCCAGCGAGGGAACGGATCCCCTCTGAGCTGACCACGAGGTGGGTGCAGCAGGTCACCACCACCTCCACACCACAGCTCCTTTGGGAGGGCAGTGCTGGAGACCAGGCTCTGGTAGGGCAGTTTCAGAAACGTGGATGTCCAGGGGCTGACATAACCCTCCAGCCGGTGCCTGTTTCACCAACCAGAGACCTTTGAGAAGAGACAAAAATCTCCTTCAGCCTCGCATCACCTCAGCCAGCAGCCAGAGGGCTGACGTGGGCGTGAGGACTCGGGGGTTCACAGCACCCTCGGATGTGAGAGAGCTGTCACAAAGTACCCTGTGGCCCTCAAAAGGTAAACCAAGCTCCTGGTCATGTCTTCTCTACAAGAAAAAGCTGTACCAAACAACCTGAGGGCCAATTCCTGGGCAGTTCGAGCCGGTATCAGTTGTCCCAACAGATCCAGGCCAAATTATTCCTACTAGGTTCACGATGGGACATGTCCCCTCATGGGCCATGCCCACCCTTGATGTGGTGGAGCTTCCACAGGAAACAGATGTAATTGTAGGAAGAGGACTGCGACCAGCCATCAGGGCAGGAACACCCTGGACAGCAGGAGGGTCTGGTGATGGCCAGCATCTGCTCTCCTGGAGCAAGGGAGAGACTGGATCTGCCGATCCGTCCCCAGCCAGGCAGCACCTGGCCCAGGTGGGGAACTGAAGCTGCTGGACAAAGCAGAGCATTTGAGTCTGTGCCCGTGTGCTGGAGCTGGTAGCATCCCTGTCCCCTTTCCCGGTCTTTGTGACAAAAGGCGAGGGGGGGGCGGAATTCCTCCTCTCCTCCCTGCCCGGGGCTGGAGCAGAGCCTTGGCCGGCAGGGCTGGGACGTTTCCCTACAGAGCTGCCCGAAGCGCTATTGTCCCTTCCAGTGACCTTGCGTGTGTGCTGGCTGCTGCAGCCACCGCACAGCACGGGAGCCTCTCGAAAAGCGCCACCGGTCCCTCGTTTCAGACGCAAAGAGCCCGTTCGCTGCTGCCTCTCCGCTGCCCGTGTCCCCCCCCCCCCCACCTCCATCGGGGACGTCGGCGCGATGATGCTCCGGCTCCCTCCTGGGCAGGTGTCACTCTCAGTCTGTAGCCAACGTGTCACCTCTCCCGGGCTCACGTGCCAGCTCTCACAACCTGGACGGGCTGACCCATTCCCCACCTCCAGCCGCAGCAGGGTTTGGGGGGGACGTGGCTTCTCCCGCCCTCCCCGGGGGGCTGCGGGCAGAGCTAGATGCCGCTCAGATCCCTGCCCGACCTTGCAGCCTCTCCTCAAAGGTACCAACCACCCCCCAAGCCTCTCGGAGCCCACAGCTCAGCGTGGACGGCACCACTGCACAGGTGGGAACATCTCCCTGGGATCCTCTGTGCCCTTAACAGCTACCAGAAGCCCCCCCCCAGAAAAGGCCTGGTGGTCCCCAGCACCAGGCAATGAGCGCTCCCAGCACCTCCACAGAAGATCTGGGGATGGAAAGGTTTCGTGACTTCTCCGGAGTGGTTGGGAAAGGGGGAAACAGAGCAAAAAATGTACTCGCTGTGTACCCCCGAGAGCAGCAGCCTGGGATGAGCACTGGGCTGTCCCTCCTCTGAGCGGGGAGGGGAGCATTTGGCCCCTCACAGACAGAGTCTGGTGAGCAGCAGCATTCAAACCCACGCTCCAGCCCCACTGACCACCCTCCCCAGTCACTCCCAGTCACCCCAGCAGCAGGGCAAAGCCCCAGCCAGCAGCCAGCTCATTCATTTCCACCCCATGCCCGGCCTGGGAAGCAGCCCAGGGGGGTCTCCATGCAGGCTCAGGAGAGGTCCTGCCCTGAGACTCTCCCTCCTGGATGAGAGCCTAGGGCTGAGGTATCCCTCGGATGGGAAGAGCTGACTTGAGGGTTGGCCAAGCCCCCGGCTCTGCTGCAGGGTGCTGGCACCCAGGTAAGGCTGACACTCCTCCTCGGTCCTTTCCAACCCCGCTCACGGGGAGAGGCTTTGCCCAGGAGGGAAGGACTCACCCAAGGTCACTCAGAAGGTCAGTGGCAAGGAGAATACGTGCCAGAGCTCCTGAGGTCCCTGTCCTTCCCCGGAGAGGGAACTTCCAAGCCCTCCCAGGCTGTTTTGACAGGTCCTTGCTCCATGCAGGTGTCATCTGTTCTCTCCAACTCACCCTCCCTCCACGGACGGACGCCCTTTGGTGTTTTTCCTTTGCATGACATCACCCAGCTCCTGATCTGCTGCCAGCTCTCTGCTTCCAGAGAGGACCCTTTACTGGCTGGGACAGAGACGTTCGGACTGGGGCAGTGCTACACTTTTGCAGTCCTCCCTATCTCTGCCCTCTCCTGGGAATAGCTACCTCCCAGGGAGGCAGGACCTCCTGCGTGCAAGCAGGGCCCCAGCACAGTGATTTGGACAGCCTGAACATCTCCACATGCTGAGGACAGAAAGTGCCAGGCTCCCCCCAGGGATCTGCTCCAGCAGGCGCGTTCCTGCATGGCATCAACAGGAGCCAGCAGGAGTGTCAATGTGGCTGTCACCCCTTCTTCCTCTGGCAAGAAGGCAGATGTGAAGAGAGGAACAGTCCCTGTCACACCAGGGGTGTCTGTGCAGGCTCAGTACAGCACCGGCCCCCTGGGTCCTTGTCTCTCTGCTGATGTCCTCCCTACATGCACCATCACTACACCAGTGTCCCTTCTGGGGACTGGCAGGACTGTTTTCCCACGGAGCAGCTCTAGATGCACCTCAAGTGGCCTCAGGAGTTCTGGCAGCTTCAACCTCCTTTGCTCCAGTGCTACCAGTAGGGCAAGCATCAGCCCAGCCTAAGAGTGATGGCCCACCTGCATGGAGGAGAACACCTGCTCCCACCCAGAGGCCCAGAGGCCCATCCAGCTCAGCTCTCGGAGCAGGACCACTCCTGTGGCAAAGGCACTGTCCATCCCAGTCTCATCCAAACCAAAAAGAGCAGCTCTGTGGATGTTGCCACTGAACGGACCGCGAATAGGCATCAGCCTCCACCACCTGTATCTTCGCCCTGGGCTGGAGAGAAGGGCAGTGCCCACGTGCTGCTCCAGACAGCGTTGCCTCCCAGCACCTCGCATCCAGCTGGCCATGGGGTCCCGTCCCTGCAGTCCCTCAAAACCTGGTGCAGCTCAGCATCCACAAGCTCCTCCTCGGTTCTCCTCACCTCAACTCTCTTCTGACTCCACAGATCTGAAAAATCCCCCACCGGGGCCCAGCACAGCGAGGTCACTCTTGCCTCAGCAAGCTGCTACCTTGCTTCTGGCAGTGACAAGCAACAGCTTTGGCCTGAAACAGCCCCAGTGACCCTGACACCCCCCCAGGGACGTGCAGAGCGAGGGTGGAGATCAGCCCTACCAGCACCAAGCACTCAGAATCCAGCACGGAGGATGGGGCTGGCTTTCTTCCCCAAATGTCCTCACCCCAGCAGCTCTCCCCAGTCACTGCCAACACATCCAGTGCTTAGGAACAGGGATAAAAACCCAAAGGATAGCCTCCAGCTGTGGGAAATGAGGCCCTCTCTACCAGCAAGGGTTGGCAGAGGACATTTCAGGAAGAAGAGGGCAGGGTGCCGTAAGCTGGCACTCCCTTTCGCTTGTCCTGAGACCTTCTTCCAGCCTCAGTCCCCCGTGGAGAGGAGAACAGGCAGAGTCCAGGGAAAGACACATCCGTGCCCATGAGGAGAGACCCCAGCCGTGACCTCCACGCAACCCAAAGAGCTCTTTGGGGAGACAGGACAGTTGACCCTCCTGGCCATGCACCCAGGTGGCTCCAATGAGCCCAGAGCCACCAAAAGATGGGCAGAGCCTGGGGCACCCCTGGGTACGGCTCCTGCTGCTGCCTGCCAGCCTCCCACCACAGACCAGCACTGGAGGGGGACTCACCACATCTCAGACACCCCTCCCTGGAGGGCAGAAAGCCTGACCAGAACCAAGTGAGGAGCTGGAACTGGAAATACAGCAGCCTTCCCAGTCTCCTGGCTGGAAAGGGCACTCCAGCATCAAACAGGGACGGGGACAGCCAAGGGGTGACATCTGGGCTTTTCCCCTGGAGCTTCGCAGGGATGAGGTGGGACAGAGAGGTCTGGGAGAAGCAGAACACAAAGCCCCAAATCCCTTGGCCTCAGCTGGCACCCGAGACACACATAGGTGGTGTTCCACAGGCCACCACCAGCAAGGTGACAGTCCCTGGCCCCTCACACTGACACAGGCTCAGTGCAGACTGACTCCTTCTAGCAAGCACATCCATCCTGCTGTACGCTGGATGTCCAAGGCCAGGCCGGGGTGTCTGGACATGATAGACCATTCCTGGGGGAGACATCCACTTTGATACCCTGAGGAAGACACAACCAGGACAGGAAACTGGCAGAAAAACGTTTCTGAATGGATATGCTGGTGTGACTGATGCTACAACCTAGGCCAGGGCAGGAGGGCAAAACAATAATCGCAGCATCTCAGGCTATTGCACATCAATCTTCACTCATTCCCATTCCTCTTTCCCTTCTCCAACATTTACTCATTTTCCCCATTCCTCCCAGCAACACACTGACCTGCGGCCAGTTCTCTCCTCCAAGGACTCCCTTTGGTTACTGGCACATGAAGAGTTGTCCTTTATCGGTCCCTGGTACCACCCTTCACAACACGGTCCATGCTCCATCCATCCTTGCCTCTCGGGGGACAGAACCCCTCATGGCTCGTGCCCCGTGCGCTGAAGGGAGCACTCAGAGCACTCGGGCAGGTGGCAAAAAGGACAAGGCACATCCAGCATCACCTGCCTTTTAAATTGGAGAACTCAAACCACTGGCAGCAGGTCAGAGCTCAGGGGGAGCGGGTGAGGACCACAGACCGACCCATAGCGTGAGGCCACGCCAAGCCTCAGAGCACCGGGGTGCCTTGTGGAAGGGTCTCCCTGCATCAGAGCACGAACAGGTTGAAGCCAACGCTCATGCACAACGAGAATCCTGCCCAGGAGCAGAGATTTGTGCTCCTGGGGTGCTGTTTCTGCTGGCAAGAGCCATTGCTTCTACATACCTAAGGCAACCGGTAAACTTCGGCTTTTCGCCTCCTCGCAGCTCCAAGCTTGACAGTTTGGAAGCTGTTTTGTGCACTTTCTAAGAAATGACCTAACTATGTCTGGGGAGAGTGCCATGGCTAATTTATCTGCCTTCAACAGCATCTCTGCAGACATAGAGTGAGAAGAGAGAGGAATGGCCCCGCCACCTTCTCCGACTTGGGCAGGAGGGACACTGCCAGCACCACCAGTGGGACCCGGCACTCCTCCGTCGCTCCAGGTGATGTTAAAGTCTATTGCCAGCAGCCAATTTCCACCCCCACTGAATGCAACTGGGACAAGTAAAAAGAAAAACTGGTTGAAGAGGCAGAGGAAAACCCTTAAACTAGCGAGAGAAGTCAAACTAGTGAAGAAGACTCCAAAAAATTACCTAAGAAAAGGCCAATCCCTGCCCAAAAAAAAAAAAAAAGTCAAAGACACTGTGGACATTTCTTGTCCCCAGCTTTCCCAACTGACCTTAACACAGAGGTGCCTGTGGTGCCCAAGGAGCCAGGTATTTAGGGTCTGCTTACCAGATCCCTCGGGGCCTGGCTGCATTTGGCCCTAGAGGTGCTGCCTGTACGTTCTTTGGTGTTCTGCCACAGGAGGCCGAGGAGGAACCGTGGGGAGAAAGGTAACGATCACCTTCGGAGAACGGAGCCGAGTGGAAGGGCAAAGCAGTTTCCCTTCATTAAGCAACGACATCCCCGTTCCAGCTCAGGTCCCACTCCAGGGACACCAGAGGGATGTGACGCCTGGGAGCCAGGATGCAGCTGGTCCCAGGGGCAGCTCGAGGAGGAGTGAAGCTCAGTCTGGGTGGTGGCTGTGGCAGGGGAGGGCTCCTGTAGCTGGCACAGCCTTCATGCTGCTTTATTCCCCCCCCTCCCAGACAAGAAAGTCTCCATCAGGCAGTGAGGAACCAGGCACGGGAGGGGACCGAGGCATCCAGGAGAGCAGGGTAAGGATCACAGACAGCAATCCCATAGAGGGGAGAGAGATTCAACCCCTAAAACTCAGTCCCCAGGCTCTAAAGCCCAGTCACAAGCCCAGCACCACCGTGACTACGCTCGACACCAGAAGTGCTGCGTTGTTTAGAATCCAGCATCGCCAAAATCAGCCATGGAGGGAGGTAAGTATCTGTCCAGACACAAACTTCTACGCAGCAAAGGCATTTACTCCTGGCACAGAAGCCACCCCGATGCCCTCAGCTCGCTCCACGCTCCCCAAAAGCACAGAGCAGCTCCCTCGGCGTGCTCTGCCCCAAGCATCGTTACAGCCCCAGGAGAAAAGCCACCGAGAATTTAAAGCCCATCAAAGATTGCAAAGCCTCAAAGTGACACCGTCCTCAGACAGCAGCACTCCTTCCTGGCCACAGAGCCTCTTTGTTGGCCAAACCCCTGTTCCTTTTAAGCCACACGACCGGCGACCGCAACACCCAGACCACAAACACCGAGGAGCACCACAGCCCAGTGACAACAAAGGCAAAAATGACAAGTGTTTCAATCAAAGTTACTCACTTTTCCCAGGGCTCGCAGATGCGTTTACACCAGCATGCACACAAAGGACCACGGACTTCCAGGCCCACAGAAAACTCTTCTTCCAGGAAAAAAAAAAAAACAACCAAAAAAAAAAACCACCCCCAAAAATAACCCCTCTGTTGATGGAGGAGCTGCTGAGGAAGGTGAGACACAGCCAGAATGCAAAAATGGTAGCCGGGCCAGCAGCACCCTGCCACCGGCCACCACCTCGCTGCGCCTCGCCAATGGGATGAGGTGGGAAGGGGCTGGCGGGGCCGAGGGGGGGGGACACAGGCAAGTGAGAGGGATCTCACGCGGGTAACTTACCTCCCACAGTTGCAGTGGCAAACTCGGTCTTCCCCTCTCAGATGCGGTAAGATGTAATTGTGAAATCTGTCCAACAACGCATTCATGTCCATCAAGCAAGCTATTGCCTGTAAGAGCCCATAACCAAGGCATCTGGTCAACTCTGGATGATGGAATAAAACATTGACTCTAGTTTGATTGCCAAAGACTGAAGCAGTCATCAAGAAAATAATCTTCGGTGTTCAACGGGGCACACGCACACACACACACACACACACACACGCACGCACACACGCATCCCCACCGAGGTGCACAGGCTAAAGGGACGGTGCGGGGAAAGGAAAGGAGAAGGCGGGGGGGGGGGGGGATGGAAATAAGCAAAAAATCTCTTACCATAACGATAGAGGCGCCCAGGATCATGAAAATCATGGTGTTTGCATTCATGGACATCAAGAGGGAATTGCCAGCGGTCGGGTCCGTCCGCCCCCAGCCCGCCGGGAGCCGGCGGCGGCCGCGCTATTCCGCAGAGCTCGGCCCGGGGCGCATCGCGCTGGGCGCCCGCAGGCTGCGGTGCGGCGGGGGGCGGCGGGGAGCCCCCCGCACCCGCGCTCCCCCCCTCGGCCCCGGCCCGGGGGATGCCTTGGGGCTCCCTGGCCCTGCCCCCGTTTTATTTTTTTATTTTTCTAGGACAAACGTTGATAGGTAAAAAAAAAACAAAAAAAAAAAAAGAAAAAAAATCATAAAAAAAAATTAAAAAATAAATAAAAATCTCTGTCTCTCTCTCTCTCTCCCCCCTTCCCCCTGCCTCAGCCGAGGGAGGTGCGCCACGTCTCCGGGAGCGGGCACACACCGCCACAAGCACAGCCCTTCATGCAGCAACTGGAAAGCGAGCCAGCCAAAACCGGGGGGGGGAAAGGCTGGGGAAGGGGGGGGGGGACGGACAGGCTGGGGGAGGAGGAGGAGGAGGCAGGCTGCAAAAATCACCCAGTCCGGGGGAGCCTCATTGCGTCCTCTTCCCCGACCCTCCCCAAAATCACCCCCTTCCCCCCGCTTGCCATCGGTGCGGAAAAAAAAAAACCCAAACCCTCCAAACCACCACCCCTAAAAAAGGGGAAAAAAAAAAAAAAGAAAAAGAGATACACACACCCCACCCCCCCCCTCCCGGCTCGGGGCTGCGTGTCCCCGCTGCTCGGCTCCCTGCTGGAAGCCCCCGGTCCAGCCTCCCCCCCTCCGCCTCCTCCCGGGCCCGGGTGGCTCCGCACGGGGGAGGGATGCGGGATGCGGGATGCGGGATGCAGCGGGGAGATGAGCCCAGGCAGAGCCGGCCGCCCCCTCCCCAACCCGGGCATTTACCTACGTGGGGAGGCGCCGGTCCGAGAGCGGCTCATGGCGAGCGACAGCGACAGCGACAGCTCTGCGGACCTGCCCTTGCGGGGCTTCTTCCCCCCGCAACGCAGCCACACGCTTCTTTTCCCGAGCGAAACCCCGGCAGCGGCGCTTGGCCGCATTTTGAGTCCCACACGCCATCCTCACCCCGCCCTTCCTCCCGCCCGGGCTCGGCCCCGTCCTCCTCGCATCCCGGAGGGGCCACAGGGACGGAGAGAGGATGGGGAGGGGGGTTGGGGGGTGTCCGTGGGTGCGGGATGGGATGGGAACCCCAAACTCCGCCGCGCTTCCCACGGCACCTCCCTCCCTTCCACCCGTTGCTTCCCAACGACGGCCCCCTCTTTGGGGGGGTCCTCAGCCCCTCTTTAGGGGGTGTCACTCCAGCCCTTCGCCCCAGGCCAGCCTGGGTCCTCCTAGGACCTCCTGGGACCTCCTAGCCCCTTCCTTGGGGCCCCCAAGGACGGCTGTAGGTGCCCAGCCCTTCTTTGAGCAATTCCCACCTGGATTTGGCCCCCAAAGACAAGCTGGGGGGCAAGGGGGAGACAGGAGACCCCCCCTCACCTTTTTTTCCACAAAAATAAAATGACCCCGTAACAACTTTTGTCCCGTCCATCAAACCTGAGATCTAAGGTCCAAGCAAAAGGTCGGGCTTCAGGTTCTCCCCCTGCTTTTATTTCACCGGGCTATTTGGTCAGTCCCCCCCTGGTTGAGGAGCTTCTGGGGAAAAAAAAAATAATAAAAGAAAATAAGTGACCAGCCAATAACTTTTTTTTCTTTGTGTGTGTGTTTGTTTGTTCTTTTTCACCACGTAAGCCGTGCAATCGGGGTGAGCAGAAGAGATTCCAGCCACCACGTGGGAAATGCGTGGTAGCACAGAGCCCGGTGGTTGCTCCGTCGCGTCGTGCAGCGCCTTCACCTCCGGGTCCTTCAAGGTTAGTCTCACCTTGCTGGAGCCCAACCATCATTTATTTATTCAAATTATTTTTTTTTTAGGCTTCCCAGGGCCGTCCAGGTGGAGTTTGCTTGTTCTGGGGTGTGCATTCCTGCATCTTTGTTTTCCTGGTTCCTGAGGCCACCATCAGCCTCCTTATGTAAGGACTCGTGTTATATAAACTCCATTCTTCAAGGAACAGTCATTAACCTACTACTGGGTATTGAAAATACCAAAATACTGTCACACAATTAAAAGCACTAAATGGTGTCCTCAAATTAGAGCACACAGATTGCGCTGCAGATTTTTCCCCCCTCCCCCCCCCAATTAATCCACACACATGAAACATTCGATAAACCGGGCACTTCATGGAAAAGAGCAGCAGCAAAAAGAGCTGGGACGGCGGAGCCTCCGGCCACGATCCTGCCCGACCCATCAGGGTGTCCTCCTCAACAGCCCTCGGCCCCCTCTCTGGGCAGACACAGGGATAATGCAGCTGGTTACCCCACCAGTTGTAGGAAACACAGGCTTTTTTAAAGTAACAGCCAAATTAAAAAAAAAAAAAAAAAATCAGAAAAAAAAAAAATCACAGAAGAGACCAGGCGATGCGAAGACAAGCGGGAAGGGATTTTGTGCAGCTGAAGTTTTGTGCCTGGCCACCAGCCAGCGTTCCCCCCATCTCCCACCTGTCCCCAGGCTGGGGCAGCTCTCACCTGGGCTTCAGGCACACTCGGGTGTAAGCCAGGTTTCTCAGCATTCTTCTCGAGGAGTCCTCATCCCTTGTTGTCCTGGAGCAGAAGTCCTGGTTGATGGGGACACCAAATATCACTGCTGGGATCACAGAATCATAGAATCATTTTGGTTGGAAAAGACCCTTGGGATCATCAAGTCCAACCATCTACCCTACTCTACAAAGTTCTCCCCTACACCATATCCCCAACACCACATCTAAACGACTCTTAAACACATCCAGGGATGGTGACTCAACCACCTCCCTGGGCAGCCTATTCCAGTGTCTGACCACTCTTTCTGTGAAGAATTTCTTCCTAATGTCCAGTCTAAACCTACCCTGTTGCAGCTTGAATCCGTTCCCTCTTGTTCTATCACTAATTACCTGTGAGAAGAGACCAGCACCAACCTCTCTCCGGTGTCCTTTCAAGTAGTTGTAGAGAGTGATGGGGTCACCCCTCAGCCTCCTCTTCCTCAAACTAAACAGCCCCAGCTCCCTCAATCGTTTTTTGTACAATTTATTCTCCAGGCCCTTCACCGGCTTCGTTGCCTCCTCTGCACCCACTCCAGCACCTCCACATCTCTCTTGTGTTGAGGTGCCCAGAACTGGACACAACACTCCAGGTGTGACCTCCCCAGTGCTGAGTACAGGGGGACAATCACCTCCCTGCTTCTGCTGGTCACACTATTTCTGATATAAGCAAGGATGCCATTGGCTTTCTTGGCCACCTGGGCACCAGTCCCCAACCAAGTGACCACTGCCTTTTCCTTTCTTCTAGCCCAGCCCTGCTGCGTGACACGGTACCGTCACCCAGCCTCCTTCCGTTCCCAGCTCTTGAGGGCTTATAAAATATCTTTTAAAGCCCAGCACTACCGGCTAAGATGGCAAAAAAGACCACAGCGCTCTGTACGGGGACCACCTTGGATATTTTTTGCCCCATGAATACATAGCCCCAGGTAGGAATATTATCACAAGCCACGTTTGCAGGATCTGACTCCTGCTTTCCTCCTGAAGGAAGCTCAGCTGATGTTCCATGGTGCTCACACGAGTCAGAATTTATGGAGGAGTCTAACAAGAACCAGAGCTAGCATTTCTCTCCTTTTTCATTTTTTTTCTTCTTCTACAAGAGCCCACTCAGCTGTCCTATACCCTTCCTGTACTCCACTCACTTCTTCATTCCCCTGTTTTATTACTCCTGTGCTGGCACAAGCGTTTGTGTGTGTTGATACCTCCTCCTAAGCTCCTACATGTACGAGGAATAGAAGTTGAAGCTGGCTAATCTGCCTAGCAACAAATTCATTCGGCTGCTGCAGTGGGGAAATCCAGCGAGGATCATTGATCTGCGCACGGTCGGATCCAGCAGTACCGAAACCCAAGGAAAAAAAAACTCTCTTTTCCACCAAACGGGGTGTGATCACACAATCTGCGTCGCTGGGTGCACCGACCCTTAGAGGCAAGAGAAGGAACCCAACAAGAGAGAACTTCAGGGACAAGATACCAGCAGATATTTACAGAAACCTATTCCAAAGACGTGCTGGTGTCTCTGACAGGGAGAAGAATGTTCACAAATGTTACGAAGGTCTTAAGCAAGACCAGGAACACAGAAAATGGCCCCAAGAATGAAAAGTGACTCGTGTGAAAGAAAAACAGACTGGAAACTAGAAGTGAAACTAGGGCTCTGCTGCTCCGTGCCCTACAGACAGGGTCTGCTGAGGGCTGAGACGTGAGAGAGGAAAACCTCAAGAAGTTCTTGGCAAAAAACGCACTTCAATAGGTGCTATTCTTTAATCAGTAATTTCTTTCCTAGAAAGAAACATTTGTGCGTGTATAAACATGTGTATCTCTCAAACAAGACTAGAACCCCACAAAATTCCTGTATAACCTGTGCTTCATTGTGGATTTCAATGCAAATGAAGCACACAGAGACAAAGTAAATACATAAATGCATACATTTTTCACTAATCTTTTGAGTTAAATGAGAAGTAACATGTCAAAGTAAGAACAGCTTTAGCTAAAGAACAAGAAACTGTGTTTTGCTCACAGAGATCCGAAGTAGTTTAAATCACTCAGAATAATTGCCTGTCCATCCTGGTTATCCATCATCCATCCATCCATCCATCCAGTCATCATCCCTCCATCCCTCCATCCATCCATCCATGACTGATCCATCCAGTCAAACATCCTTCCACACACTAGTAAATAAACAAATGAGAAATGACCAGCTCCCAGAGGTGCTTTTCCTTATGAAAAGAAGAGTTAGGGTGGAAAGAAGAATTCTGTTAACATCCTATATACTACAGCATGGTTTCAGACCGAGGCTTCTCATTCCAGCTGAAGAGGTGCAGGGAATTGAACTCCTACTAATTAATCCGTTCTTAGGACTACAGCAACCGGAATTCTCCACCACACCAGAAGTATAATCTTTATGTAATAAAAAGGACACTGCTGTAAATCTCCACATACGCACAAAACACGGGCTAAAACACCCTGTTTGGGTTTTTACTGCCTTCCTATGAAATAGCAACATGGAGCTCTGTTTAGGATGAATCAAGTTGAAAGTAGGAAACAATTTTCAAACAGTCACCAAGTTTCTCCCTGCCACAGAGCAGACCTTGGCACTGACACTGCGAAGGGAAGGAAAACTCTGCTCAAAATACCCAGTACTTGCTTGAAATGTCTTTTTAAAGAGCTCAAGGAAAGCAGTGCAGTTCTTACAGAATCCTCTTCTTCCTTTGGCTGTAAATATCCCCATGGTAACAAGCGATGGTATCAGACAGACAAATGAGCAGAAGCAGGGGAGGCTGAATGAAATCCTTCAAATACTGAGTTCTCCAGAAACAAAAATGGGACAGGACAAGCCCATCAGAAGACAAACCTCATCGCAACTGCTGCTTGAACCCACCATCCCCGAATTGCCCTGATCCAGCCATTCGTTCGCCACAAAATTTTTTGCTTTAAGTATTTTTAACAGAGAAGAAAACCAGCCCAGGTAACTCAGGGATATTAAACATTCCCAGGACCTGAGTAGGATACAATGACCCATTTGGACCCCCTCCAGGACACAGATGGAGCTGGCAGAGGTCTCCGTTCTTCCCACGGGGCAGTTGCAACCACAGCCAACCCCCAGGAGGAGAGAGGGGCCTGACCCAACAGACTGCAAGATCTGCAACGGCAAAGAAGTGTTTTCAGACCTGGATTTGCAGTTTTCAGGTGTGGAGCCGATGCCTTTTAATACATACAGGTGTGTTCACTAAAGCAGGTGAAGCAGCACTGACAGATGACTGACTGCATCCACAGCCTCAGCTGTCTGCATAGGTGGCCAGCACTGCCCTAAATTGAGAGGAAGCACTATCTTCCTGCATGGGCAAAATGACTGAAATTAAGGAAAAATTAGGTGACTCACGTGAGCTGCCAGAGGTCAGTGACAGAGAGAGACACCAGCTCAAACCCCATCCCGTGCTACCTTACTTCACGTGATGTTTAGAAAGTTGTCCTGTATTAAAGAACACAGACTTCATTTGCTGTTAAAGGTTCCTTTAACAAAACGACTTTAATATCTCCTCAAGCAGCACCACTTTACCATTTGCATTTCAAACGGCTAATAATTTGGTTTGTTTTCACTTTTAACTTCTATCAGTTTGAACAAACAGAAGTCTGAGCTTTTGCTCTGTTTGTATACAACTACTCAATTTATGGGCTTTAAGCCGTGACAAGCATGTTTATTATTGCTGCATGGGAGGAAAATGTTTCTATTCAAGAGATACTTCAGTTAAAAAAAAAGCTTTACACTATTTCTCTTGACAGTGGAGTTTGCTGTTTCTCCCCATCTTCCTTATAGAAGACATACATCCAGCTGGCCGCGACTCCTACAGTTACAGCCTCACAGTCTTATTAATCTCACACACGATAATTCAAAAGCAATTAAGATCCCAAAAGATTTCCCAGTAGTGCCCCAATTCATGCAGAGAAAGCAGTTCTTCAGTTCAACACCGGATCGAAAAAAAAATCATTACGAGCTGCCCAGACACACAGCTCAGGTCTTTCAATTCCTACCAAGACCTTCTTGGTGTCATTCCCCTCTCCAAGACCCTTTGGATGAACTACTTTGACCCTTTGGATGCTCTAATACACATGGCTTGTGTTTTACCTTGCAGAGAACAGGTAAACTCACTCAGCTTCTGTTTTGAAGACAGACAGACTTACAGGTTTTTTCATTTTTATTGGATGCTTCCAACTTTATATCTAATAATATACAGATACTTGTTTTTCATTGTTCCATTCATATCCTCACATAGTTCAGCCATTCTGTCACATTAAAATAAAAAAAAAAAAGAAAAAGCACAACTGAAATAAAATAAATTTGTAAGCTGGAAAAATACATTATAAACTTATATTCAAGAAACATTCTCTTTATAATTAAAGACCTACTTGTAATAAGTAGGATTTAAAGAAAAACTTGATTTTCATTTTTAAATAGGTGGCCTTTGTGTATACTTTTCTCATTTCATATGTACAACCCCAACCAGTATCTCTGCCTACCTGTGACAGAATACCTGAAACAAAACAAAAAGACACCAAAAAGGAGTTTTTAAACAAAAAAAATCAATATTAATTTTCCAGGAAAATACAGTATAATTGGAACTTTAAACACATGCTTCCCTCATCTGTATTAAGGCCTAAGAGACAGATGTGCTTTAATAAAAGCAGACAGTATGAAGAAAAGTCCTTCCACTTTTCTCTTCGAATTCCTGTAACAGCTCATCTATTTCATTTTCCATGTCTTCTGTGTGCTGTATCTAGAAGAGGAAAGAAAAAAATACTAAGCAACCAGACTCCAAGGATACCACGTAGTTTAGAAAACTGTAATAATTCCATGCTTTTGGCTTACTGTGAAATCTAACCCAGCAGGCTGTATGAAACACCGAGTGCTTTATTGAGATTCCCAGCATTCCCAAATGTATATATATTTTGCACCATGTTTATCTGCATATCCTTCCTCCTCCAACCCACTGAACTGGCACTTAACTAGTACTTTGTTGAGTAGGCAACATCCAGCCTCGCTAGGTACCGAATGGAAGCTTCGGAATAGCTACAGGCACACTGAACAGATGGCTGAAATTTCAAGTACTTGAACCCTCTTTGGCTTTTTGAATCTGGAAAGGATTTCAGACCAGAATAGATCACACAGGCTGAATTAAAAAAAAAAAAAAAAAAAAAAAAAAGCATGTTGCCACACTGGAATAGGTGAACTCATCAGTTTGCACAAGGAAAGAGGAAAGGGAACTCTCCTCTCTTCTCTTGACTGAGTGCAGCTGATTTCAGTCCTGCTTCAAGAGCTACAGAACCTGATAGTGGCTGGCAGAGGGCACACATCACGTACACAACAGGGTGGTACCATTCAATAAACCTCCACAGGATCTTCTTCAGGCGTATCATGGTCCAGAATGCAACCTGATGTTTAAATCCCACGTATTACAACTGCTTTTGAAATGGATGTTTCTGCCATAAACAGTGTTCTGAGCATGGGCTGAACACGTGTAACCGTTGTGCGTTGTGCTTTGCACAACTGCTTTTCATATAAGTCATCGACGCATTGGGTTTGAGCGCGCAGACCCAGAGCCCACTTTGGAAACAGTGAACTTGGCTACAACTCCTCTGTTTGCACACCACCTCCAAAAACAACCATAAGAATTCAGAAACTTGTTTCTCAAGGTAGATTTTACTTAAAACAATTTTTGCCACGTGCAGGACCTTGAAGGAGAAGTGAACAAACCCCAGCCCCTGGCAGGGTCCAGGCACCCACAAGTAATGAGCCCCCTCTACTTACACACTGGCAGAGCTCACAGATGAGGAAAGCACCTAGGGTGGCCTCCTCGTGGTTATCCTGAATGTCCACATTGATCACATGTACTGGCTGACACGTCTCCTGCTCTCTGGAATTTAAATCTAGTTGAAAACAAAACACACATAACAGGAAAACTTTGGGTGGAATGGTATATTTTGCACAGAACATACATAAGATTTAAAGAAAATACATAGACATTGTCCAACTCTGCCTTCTCCAAACTTAGGTTTGGAAAACTGTTTATTTAATATGGTCTTAAACAGTAATCCCTCTTATTTCAAAAATGAGAGATGTAAACGAATTCAGTTTTGTGGAAGGGTCATGACAGTTTATTTTCTGGTCAAGAAAAGTTACTGCCCACCTTGCTCTGACAGTTGTTAGAGTGATATCAAGATTCTCAGAAGTCAAGAATGACTTTGGGCTTCCTCACCTGAAGAGTTTTAATTGCTTGTTTTTCCAAAAAAGCACTCTACATCCAACACTCTGAAAATTAAACCGCAAGGTGAATTCCTACAAGTTAAGGGCTGACAGTCACATTAGAAAATTCTAGCTTTAATGTGTTTCACTTATTAACAAGGGGCTAAGGGGGAAAAATAAAACAATCCTTTTCCTGCTAATCCTCCCATGTATTACTGTTACATCTCCCTAACATAACCTTCCTATTACACACAGTTTTTAAGCTACAGGTTGTTCTCTCCTAACCCCATTCTGCAACTTCATTTGGGCAAAGCTGTTGAGGCCTTCATTTTGAAGTGTCAGCTTTCACATCTAGAGACACATGGTGGCTCTCAGAGCCTTCCTCCTTTCATTGGTCAATTGTGAAGGGCATTACCATGAAGTTAAGAGAGACACATGACTGGAGAATTAGCCAGTGCTTGCTCCTTCATGTCCCTTCCTCAGGATTTTCACCTAAAACTAGAGTGAAAGCTGCTTTCTGTGTGAGACACAACGACCCTGCTGAAGATCCGTTCAAGCACCAGGGCAGTTGCTCTCAGAACTTTCCAGCACACTTCAAAACACTTCACTTAAAGATTCAGAACAGTAATTGCTCAGCTTGCAGGAGCCCAAATGTATCGTGCTCTGTATTGCTCCGTATTCAGTAAAATTACTGAAAAGCTAATTGGTTCTGTTTTACCTCAAACTAGGACAATGACTTGTGACATGAGCATTGAGGACTGATAGCTGTTCAAACGATGCCTATGACAATAATTTATATGCTGGTTGGTCTTTCAAGGTAAAGCAAAGACCTTAGTCCTCAGAGCAGCCTGTATCCAGCATTCCCAGAGGGAGGGTTCCCAGCCCAGGAGCTCACTGAGTCATTGCCCAAACCCCACGACTTTGGGTGAGCTCACTGCGCTGTGTTCACGCAGAACCCAGTCCCCAGCTGAGATCCTTCTGGCATCTCTCACTGACTCATTTGAGGGCAAAGCCATAGCGTGTTTTCAGTGTGCTAACCATGCTCCAGAACAGTTTCTCCACCTGCACTGGAGGTATTTATTGTGGATAAACTGCTTGGTAGGGCACAGGAAGTCTTCTGCAGACAAGGGAAGGGAAGCTGCGTAAAGAAGATGGCTTAGATGTAGTTTCTCCATCAACCCAGGGTGAAAAAACAGTCATCACACAAAACTTGCTAGTTTTCTAGATCCATGAGCATTTTCTAACCCAACATATATTTGAGTTTCTCCAAATGCTTGCTATTTCCTTATGTCAGCCCTTAAAGTTGCTATGCACACACATTCTGTGTAGCTGCCCACACCACCATCTTTTAGAACTAAGCATTCAGCCATCACTTCTCTGGTACATAAAGTTTAAGTCATGGACTGGAGCTCTTGTCCTGCTGGTGCTCCTGCAGCAGGAGTCAGAGGAGACAGAGATGTTTCCAGATTTGTGAAGGGCTTCAGGGGGGAGGAGGGGAAAAAAGCACCCAAATTTAACTTGGTTTATCAGTTCAAGGTCCTTACCTTCTACTACTTGATCATAGACTCTTTCTTCACACGTTAGGATCAAATCAAAAACGTCTTTGCAGTTCTGGAATCTTTCTGGTCGTGGCTTGATTCTCTTATTTCTGTCCAACATGTGTAAAATCCCATTCTGTGTGTATCTGAAGTTGCTCGAGTTAAGTACCTTTACTTTAAGAAAAGTCATAGTTTTGAACAAATGACCCATACAAGTTAAATTATTACTGTATCTTTAAAATAAGATACTTTCTCTTTGCAAATATAAAGACCAGCGACCACTAAATGGATTCCTAAGGTGGCAGCAAGATCACCATCAGGGTAATTCATGCAGCTCCTGGTGTTCAGAGACCTGTCACTGTCATTAGTACCATGGCACAGACAGCTTTAAAAGGTCCTTGTAAGAGCAGAGTTCCTCAGAAGGACAACTTTTCTTGGGCAACTATTTTTATATCCATAATGCTTAGAACACACAGACTGAGCTGTTTGCGTGAGCAGAATGTCCTACAATCACTTAAGTCACTGCCCCTTACTCCAGGGGCCTCTGTCTTGAAAGTCAATCTTCTGGTGCTTCTAGTGTCAACTGCACACCTGTATAAAATCCTACTCAGGCCTCAGGTTTACACAACCAAACTTCCACAGAAAATTAAATCCATCACAGAAGCATCATCCCTTAAAAATATCCCAAGATGTGTAAGTGGGAATGAAGAAAAACACTGACTTTATGCCTGTCAGAACTTCAGTCACTGTGTGAAAGGAATCTGTTCTGCTCCTCGGTAGCTGTATTTGTGCTGGTACTGTAACCTCCGGGCTGGAATTTACACCCTGTATCCCCCCTTTCAGACAGGGTTCACCAACCCCACTGTCTTCTCAGCCTCCTGGGACATGAGTTTCATCAGGAGCACCCCAGGGTTGACAGTCACCAATCTGCACAACGGACTAAAACCAAACCCCCTCTGAAGGCAAACTCTTATGGGTAAATTCGGAATACCAGGAAAGGTTTGAATTAAGAAAGGCTGGAAACTGATGCATCTTTTTCTTGCTTTGAAGTGGCAGTATTTTTAGCTAAGTATATATATTTTTAAATTAAAATAGCAGTAAGGATAATGGTCTACAATTTCTTGATATAACAGAAGGATTCTGAGAAAAAAAACCCAAACCTTTCCATAATTAGTATCAAGTAAGTAAGAGATTGTCTTGGCTTATTTCCTCCTTGAAAAGGTCATATACATAACTAGCAGGTATCTTAATCCTCTCCAGAACACAGTCCTAAACTGCTGTAGCAAGAGACCAGCAACTTTCTGTCTACGTTTCTGCAGTTGCCCTCTGGCATCTCCACTTCTGCTGCCCCAGGCAGCCAGACCCACACCCACTAATCTATAGGCTCCAAAGTGTTCTTCAACAGTTTCCAAGCAAACGGCCTCCAAAGCTTTTAAGTCTTTCAAGTGTTTAAGCTATATTAGAAAGAAACCCTGTCTTTCTACCTGTACAAGTCTACTTTTTACGGAAAATATGTTCAGTGTGATGTGTCTGCATCATCTACTTGACTAAAGGAAATTCCAGTTTTGAATCACAAACAGAACGATACGGTGTTCATCACAAATACACGTTGGCAATTCTCAGCCAACTGACTTCTCTTCAGGTCACCCCCAAGTCTTTTACTACTCTCCTTTCCCAAAAGATTTCTCCCTATATAGTTAAAAAATTGTCCTTTACAGCCCAAAGCTCTCACAAGGAGCCCTTGTGCACCAGGACCTGCTGGTTCCTCACAGCACCCCAGTAAACTCTCCTTGGGTTTGTCATGCTTGGAGAAAATCCACTTCAGTGGAGCTATTTCAGACCCCTGGTTATTTGCAAAGCATGAAAACGATTGCAAAAGCCATTTTCAAAATACTTGTAAACATCTGGCAGCACAGCTTTGTTCCGTTTGAAGGCGAGCCCTTTCTGGGCTCTACAGTCCTCATTTCTACATCATGCAGCTCAAGGAAAAAATCCACAACATCCCACACACTTTTTTTGGGTTCTTTTTTTTTTTTTTTTTCCCTTTCTAGGATAAAATGTTGCTGGCATCTGTCCCCTAGCTTTCCTGACTGAGCTCGGAGACAGAATTACGCATATTCAAAAAACCCACACAGTCAAGCTTTCTGCTTCACAGTCGAGCTTTCTGCTGCCAACTTACAGCTACTTTTTTTTTTTTCCAAGGGTCCATCTGCCTATAAAAGGAGACTGAAATACGCAGTTAGGATTCATGACACTTTCATATTTGGCTGTCTGAAATCTTTTTCACCTGGAAAAAAAACCCAACGCATCATCCTTTCAGCAAGCAGGGGGAGGTGATCTGCATGATGGTTTTCAATGCATAATCATAACCCAGCTTCTTTATCTTCATTATTAACAGTTCCCACTATACTGCCAGATGTTGAATCATTGAAGTCAGACTTTGCTTCCCTTCCAACCGATTTCAACTCCGCGCTCCCTATCCCTCTCTGCTCTTTCTTTTCAGCAGCCACTTCCTTCAGAAGGCACTCACTAAATTCTCACCTGGCTTGCAGTGCTGTTGTCTGGCCATAGCGGCCACCTGAATTCTACTGTGCCCGGAAAGGCAACAAAACACACACACGTTGATCTAGGAAGCCTTCACCTACTGCAAACTATCGGTATGGTAAATCCATCACATTATTACAGTGAGTCCAATTCAGGTATCGCCTTTATTGGAATAACTATGCTAAACAGATCCACAATGTAACAAAATTTATGCATGACAACTCAGCAATGGAAAGACTTGGTATCGAGAGGAGATGTTGGGACACAAGTCGAGTTTTCCCAACAGACACCGTGATGTTGCTCACTCTTAAGAGCTATACCCAGCTACTTCTATTGTTAATGACTATGCATTCTCTCCATTTACATAATGATATCCTGTAATGATGTATTGATAAAAATATACATGTATTTAAAAAAAAAAAAAAGAGTTGTGCGTGTGTGTTTAGATTAAACCCCTAAAGCTTTCACAGCTTCTGCTACCCAAATTTAGAATTCCTGTCATAGATATCAGAAATGCCTTTTACCATCCACTCGACAGGTCTCTGCTCAATACACATCCTTTCATCGGGTTATCAATAATTGGCTCACTGGTAGGACCCAGAGAACACTGAGCACTCCCTGGAAGGTGCATATTGCCAACAGTACAGTCTCTTCCCCCCTTTTTTTTCAGTGCTGTGCAGCCAGCGGTGACTGCACCTTACAGACCCCACAGCCATCACTCTGCTTTCGTTCAGAAACTCAGAGCACGGGCAAAGCAAGAAAAGCAGATTTTACCAACTGCCTGGACATCAGCAAGTAACACTGATGTGTCTTCTCTTCTCTCTCTCGCACTTGGTGTTTGCTTTTGCAGCTGTCCTTTCATCAGAGTGTTCGCCTTGAACTGGGCACTTTAAGTTTCAAAACCTCTGGCCAACATTACGTGAAAAAAGGATGGACACAGGAAGTCAGTCAGTGCAAAAAATAACAAAGAAAATACAGTAACCCACAGTATCCTCTCTAAATGCCTTTCCCCCTCACAGCAAGTTTTAAAGTTCTAAAAATACCAAAATGCTTCTGAGTTTGTCAAGTCCTCTCCAAAAGTCTCTACTGAAAGCAATTTCAAGATACTGTATAAACCACCCTCCCCAAGCAGTAGCGAAATTCAGACTTTCAGGTCTGTAGAACTTCTATTTGCTGGTTTTACCCACCTTCCACTGCTGCACCGAGGGAACTGTTCGATAGTTCCACCTCACAGAACGCGAGTAAGGCTTGGTAAAAACTGCTAAAGGGAAACTGGCACATGAGGGAACATCCACAGGATAACGCAGATCATCCCAAGAAAGAGAAGTGTTCCCTTCTTTAATATATTCTTGTAATTATCTCCACACATTGATTATGATAAGAGTAATTCCTTGCTCTCCCCTCCCCAAAACTGCACTCTATGTCATAAAACCTACAATGAGGTTAAAATTAATAATAGTTTTTCCCTACCCCAGAATGTCCTTTTTCAATGTCCTTGTTGAAAGACAACCATGACAACGACATTGCTTTCACACACGTCCCTCTTCCTGTTTTGCTGATGGCGTTTCTTGTGTAGCTGAACAGAGTGGCAAAGATTTGCTGGTTCCCAGACTACAAAGTTCAATAAAATGTGAAATTGCTGGTTTTGTTAGGAAACTGGATCCTTACAAACCTGGAAGATATTTCTGGCTGTAATTTCCTGAGAACTATTGTTGGAAATTCATTAAAAAAAAAAAATCTAGGGGATGAGAGCTGCAACATGAGTCAGCCTGTGAACGCTGTGTGATGATTACTGCTGTCAGAGGTCAGCTGGGTAAAACATTAAAAAGAAGTGACAGGCGGACTTAGAACAATGACGACAACAGAAAATTCCTCCTATGGATGCTACATGTTATTCCATTCAGGTGCAATGAAAATTAATTGGAAAAAAAAAAACCTACAACCCCACTCAAGCACATGCTCTTGATTATTTACACTCTCCCCTAATTAGGTTTTCCACGGTCTGGTCTGTAATTTTGTAACTGTTAAAGTTGTATTGAATACACTTATATAGTTACATAAAAATCACTCATGGTGTAATTAATTTTTTTAAGGACTCAAATGTTAGCACTATCTCCCCATTTATGCCTGCGAACACACTCACTCCTCTGTTTAGCCATAGTCGAGACCAGCAGTTATTCTAGTTCTATTTCAGAAGCCAGCTTTTTAGGAAACTGGAGATGGTTTTAAGAACAACTTGTAAATCTGTCTACAAAGAACTAAAGGGAGTCTGGGCACGCTCTTCTTGACACTGAACAGCAAGATCTAGTTGGAATGTGACATGGAGTTTCTCTGCAGGGATGGACAGCACCTTTTTTTTTTTGTCTCCCCCCCTTTTACAATAACTCCTGGGTAAAACATGGCCTATTCCCTAGAGAACTACACACTAACTCCCCCAGTACAGCAATATCAAAGCAGACTGCCAGCACCTGAGAGCACTAAATCACCTGCATTAAAAATAAGAGCCAAATGCTCAGATATGACTTTCCATTAAGAATTATTCTGCCCCACTCTCCCCCACACCCCGGTATGAAGCGCTACCTTTGTGTCACACTTCTGCCACTTCAGACCTCAAGGTTTATGTCAAATACACTTCTCGAGGAGAAGCGCAAGAGGACAGCAAGAAGAAAGAAGAAAAGATTACAATAAAGTACTGGCTGCCACTTGAGCATTTTTAAATCACCAAACAAGCTAATAGAAAATTCTGTAGGAAAATCAAGTTTTATTGGCATTAAATAAAAATGGATACTTTGTTCGGGCACAAAGGATATGGAAAGTTACAGGGTACAGAAAGCAACTAGTCTGCACAGAAATTATTAGGGATTATGTTTAGAGAATCCCTACTTGAGGTTGACAAAAAGCAACAGATTAGCAAAGAAAAAAAATTGAGGCTTTGATAAATCCTAAAATCAGACAGTTACAGGTTGAAAGAGGCACACTGCACATCACTAGACACATTTGAATCTGAGTACAAGATCACTGCTGCTTTTCCCAGAGCAGCAGGAATCAAGAATACCTATTAACTTCACTGGGAATAAATCCAGTTAATGCTGAGGTTTTTCCCCAGTAACTAGGATGATGGGGCTCCCATCGACCATGTCAGTTTTGAGACCCAACAAGACCACAAAATTCTGCATAGGAAGTTCAGAAAGACAGGATGGACTGAGATCAGAGTTGGACGCAGCCAGAGGAGTTCTGTCCCCATTAAAAAGTTGTTTTGCAGAACTCAGCGTCCAGCTGCAATTAGAATGCTCTATAATTCAGTGGGGAGATTTCAACAATAGTTCAACATCAGAGCTTGATATTCAGGAATGGACAGACAGGAATGACCATCCCCTTAGGCCATCTAAGTTCTCAATTTATAAAGGTGTGTGTATTCCAGAACTTGTAAAGCATCACAGGGATGATACCGAGTACCACATAAGAAATGCAAGCAGGAAAACTGAATTTCATGCCTGCTTCTTTACACTAAGATCTTCCAGCATATGATGCTGCATTTTAAAACAAAGGCTTCTTTGTTTTCCATTCTTACCACTGCTGCTTACAGAGCTGCATTTCAGTGGTAGCAAACCACACACCTAGACAATTTACTTTCACAAGTATTTTTCCTACCTTAAGAAGAAATTTAGATTAATTCAACCATGCAGGTTTAGAAGGCTGTATGGAAGTATCTACATCCGAGGTCATCAAGGTAGAAAGTCTTCCTTGATAGCTGGTGAAAAAGAATCTGGTGTATCTGCAGCCTACCTACTCTGTTTTAATTCTTCCACTCTCCAGGAACAAAGACATAATCTAAAATATCCCTGTCCTCTCCTCTTGACATAAGGGCACCCAACCAGGGGCCATCAAGATGACTAGTCTGCAGATGACTAAACATAGATGATGTGTTGCCTTATGCAATTTATACATCAATATATTGACCTATTTAAATTAAAATCCTGTTTGATAAAAGGAAAACGATCTCTTACTGATCAAAGTATTCAGTAAGTTTCATTTTAACTCCCAGGTGAAACTGAAAATGAAACTCACAAGTGATTTGTGCTGAAAGTTTTAGGGTATATAAATTACACAGTTGTCTAAAATATTCTAGAGACCAATTTATTAAACATAATTGGGCAAACTACATTTGCTAAAATGTATACACACTTTTTAGGAAAAAAACATCTTTAAAGTAATGGCTGGCACCCAAAGATTCTGCATCTTCAAACAAATCTGACATGCTGATAATTCATTTTGGTGCAGCTGTCACCGCACTCAAATACTGCAATTCTTCATGAAAAACCAGCAGCAAAGCAGAACGCTCCTCACTCTAGCATGAATGACATTTGCAGGTCTCTTTTCTGTATCAACTTAATTTATTTATTAGTATCTGTATTACAAACAGAGGATATGTTGTGTTAAGCCCTGCTGGGCAAAATGCCCAGGAACTAGACATTTCCTTAAAGGAAGCGTGTGTGTGGGGGGGGTGAGACGTCCCAACCTCCTTCTACCTTCAGAATCACTTCCTTTTAGAGGGAATAAAAGACTAAAAACGGGCACCACCAGCTCTGCTTTCCAAGCAACTGAGATTATGACTGCAAGAACATCCAGAGGGCAAACTGCCTTTCATTTAGAATTAAAATTGTGGGGGTTTAGTACTAATCAGAGTTTGTTCACAAGTCTTTTGTGGCTCTGTGTAACTTAGTCTTAATGCTGAGAATGAGACATCCCAAAATATCACAAAGATACTATTTTGGGTTAAATAGTATTTCTGATAACGTTTGTGCCTCCCTTAATGACTTGCAAAGAGTGAAAGCATCACTTATTTTTCATTGCTAAGGAGAACTACACAGCATTTCTAAGCTACACGCTGCACAGATAAAATCCAACTGGGCACACTCACAGGAGCTGGTCCAAACCTGACCACGTGCTGGCCCTGCTCGTTTCCTCAAGGTTGGCTGAGCCCCAGAGCTGAGGGCCACGTACCCACACATCACAGAAAGAAGGAAAGATCTTTAGTTGAGGTCAACTGCCAGACAATGACCTGCTGGAGCTGAACAGCTGAAGCTGTATTTAATGAAGCTGGACAGATAGAAGCTGTCAAAGGGGGAGAGGGAGAGTGGCAAAAGAGCTGGAGATGGGATCTCACAGACGTACCAAAATGAAAGGATTCCAGAGACAGAACACAACGAGATGACTTCAAAGATGTGGCACATTTGACTACGCCAAAGAGACTACTACACACTTGGATGAAGTTCAAAGAGTTCAACTCTGGTTGCTGGGTTCTACAGCTTCTCAGTCACTTGGCAAGAGAGCTATGGGAAAGTCCAGTACGTGACACAGACATGTAACGAAGGAACACAGAAATCCGTGTCAGGAGCAGGAGGCAAGCAAGAGGGAATCATAAGAAGTTCTTAAGTATCACACATTACTTGTGGATGCTCTTCTCAGGTTTAGAAACGAGGGCCAGATTTCAGAAGATGAGCAGCCGTAGGACTGAGCAGGAGGGAAGTACTTTGAGGTAGCTGTGAGGAGAGAGGTCTGTGACAAAAATATTAGTCCTTCCATTTAAAGTCTCAGAGAAACAGGGTCTGCAATAAATATTTTCAAATTGGTTTCCGTTGTTATTGCTTTGTAGTGTAGCACTCAAAGGAAATTTTCAACTAAATAGCTACAGCTGGATAGGGCAACTGAGATAAAGCAAAACACAGGTATCACAAAACTTAAAATCAATTAAGCCACTTCATTTAACACACTTGGGAAACCTGAGAACACATTCATAAAGACAGCGGGAGCACTTTTAAACAGCAGCATGCGGAGCGAGAAACACGCCGGAGGAGGTCTGTGGCAAACACTCCTCAGCCCAGCCCTACAAACAGGATACTGAAGAGGGATGTGCTTAATTCATAGCCTGATTAACAACCAATTTTGCAAATCTCAGACACACAACTTGTGCGCCCTGGGTAAACACTTCCCACAATAAGCCCTTCTCACACTCCTCGTTAACATGTCCCTATTCTTGCATTAAATTCATTACTTATTCATAAGTATCATTAAAGATACCCAGGACTGCCAGTTCTGTCCCCAGGCAGCAGCGAAGCCACAACACCTCCTCCCCCTCATCCCACCCCAACTTACTACCTTCTGAAAATACAGTACTTTAATCACTTTGGGTTTTTCCTGACCTGATATCTATGCTACGCCAATTAGAGGTACACGGGAGCAAGGCTGTCTGAATTCCTTTCACAAGTCCTGAAAACAGAGATTTCACTAATTAATACCGCTTCGGATTTTAACACTACTTTCACTACCTTGTATCAAATCAGTTAAAAAGTATCCCATAAAGTAGCAGCATCACATTTGGGAAAGGTAAGCATTTAAATGCATATTTCTATTTATATCAGCTTCCCTCTTTTGCTGACTTGGAGAATTTTTTTGAAAAGAGCTCTCGTGTATATGAATTTCTCAGGGCTGACTCAGCTCTATCTGGGACGTGAAGCCCTTCAGACATCTCTTGCATGTACACCATACACGAACAACACCTTCCAAGAAGAATTCCATGCCAGCAACTGTTCTCGATATCAAGTAGGAATTTTATAAATACAGTTGCGTCAGCCAACTTCTTTCTCCTAAGATGGGAAGTAAGAACCTGGCACCTGTTCCCAAGGTAGACTGCAGATCTGCACTGCTAAATACTTCATATGTTGGTCCAGTGCTGAAGCCTTGCTATATTTACTCTAATTGAATAAATCTGGCACCCGGATCCCTAAGTGCCAGAAAAAATATATTTTAAATACACAGAAGAATATATGCTATCCTTCATAAAACACTGATCCAAGTACTTCTGCCAATGCTTGAAGCACATGTCTGCACACACTTTTGTGTGCTCTAAGAGGACAAGGAGGATGACCAGTATCAAACTGTAACAGCGGCTGTCTTACTTGGATTTCTCTTACCTTTAACATTTTTCTGATCTTCCTTCTATCAAGATGTGGGCTATTGATCACAATTCCAAGTGCATCCAAAGTTTACAAACAATTTTTCATTGCTGTCTGTTAGAAGTTTTCAAAACACTCCTCTGTAAGTAGCTGAAAGATGTTTTATGCCGTACCATGTGGACAAGGGGCAAGCTACGCAGAAGTGAGTTTTCAAAATGCCTCACAGAAGCAGGTGACCTAAGCCACATCAGATGTAGATTATCAGAAAAATTTGGCACAGTTCACTCAATTTCTACAATTTGTACCTTCGGCAGTATTGAGAAATTTTTAAGATCAGAGTCATTAAACAAAAATGATGAAGCATCAGACTTTCACTTGCTCTTCTACCCCCAGAAGCGCTAAAGTTGGTCTTACATGAACATAACTTGATCACTCTAGAGTCAAAAGCATCGAAATTAATTGCTAAAACTAGGAAGATTTATTTCTTCCCAGTAAATTAAATCACACTTATTTCTTCACAGAAGTGTTTTTCAAAACTATCTCCTATAACTTACGCTGTTGGCTTTGCTGCAAGTTTCTAGATGCTTTAGTGAAGGTTGATGATCATCTTTTAGCTTCTAAGATCTAGAAACAACTCACACTAAGGAGTTAGCTATGCCAAGAGTGAACATTATTAACGTCTTGCTCCATTTTTTGCTAGGGCTACTTATGAAAACTTCTTGTGCTGTATCCCAAGGAAGAGAGCCAATGGATTATGATCTGCTTATGCAGCAAAACATATTTAAGCAATGCTAATTTCACCTGGTACATTCGGGAGGCCAGCAGATGGCAGGGACATATTTTGGCTAGACATTCAAGTAGCCTTATTTTTAACATCCATTCAAATATGTCAAGTCTCAGATTCAAATGTCACCTTTCCTTCCAAGAATGCCCTTTTGAAGACACTTAAATATTCAAACGTATGCGTTCATTCACTGAGCTCATAGACTAGGACTGAAACACAGTCGATGGAATCACTCAAACTCCAAGTGGATTTTACAATAGTTATCAGCCTCAGGCCAGGCTGATCTGAGAAGATCTCTTAGTCAGAATTCTTGAGAGCATCTGCTCAGGACTCACCTTGGTTAAGGAAATAAACCTTCCAAACACCCCACCTAGAAGACAGACAGGATGGCAGAGGATGTTTTATAAGCTGGAAAAGATTTAATATTAGACTGGTATCGGTAGTTTCTACCATGTTGCAGAAGTTCAAATACACAGGAAATACTACTAAAATAACATCTATTTGGTTTATATGTTTTTTGAAATAATTTTAAATATTTCCTGTTTAACGTGAAGGAAAGAAAGACTAACAGCAGTCTGTTCAGAAGCCAAACTAAGAAGTACTAAGAACTGCTGCCTTCGAAAGGCCTGAGATTTTGTGAAGTGTTTTGCTCTTATGATCCTTCAAGGAGAAAAAGGGACTGGAAATCAGCTTATGGCTGGAAATATATAGATTTACAGAAATGTGCCTCTTAGATGGTTCAAATCCAGTTTAAACACTGCTTTCCGTCCTCATCCCCTTCCTCTACTTGGAATATTAAAGAACTTTGAAGGACATAGCCTGACCTTGGTCCAACGAGCAGTTCTGTTTCTTCCCTTGAGCATAACCCAGCAACATGCTCACACTACAATGGATACACAATATTTCAGCAGTTTGCTTATCAATTCTGAGGCTGATGCCACGTAACTTTCCAGTACAGCTGAGAGATGCTGCACAAGGAGCTGCTTCTTTTCTTCCAGTACTAGTGTTACGGGAGAGCAGAGGAAACCTTCTGGAAGAGACGACTATTAATACTTAAATTGTACTGTCCCATGAAGCTAAAGCTTGACTCTGCGAGAGGAAATGCAGTTTTTCTGGAAGAAAAGCCTAACTGCAATCACGTCTCACTAAAACTTCAGCACTAAAGGATTCTCCTTCTTCATCACCATCCTACAAAGACAGAAGAGTTATCCCTCAAGACAGCCTCTCCGCTTCTGGATATTCCCTCTTTTGAGCTAGTCCTGATCCTCTCTCTGTTAATCCCTCTCCATGGGCACAGGTGACAGTGTCTCAAGTGGGAGTGAAAACTTTTGGTGAAGGCACAAAATCTCTCCCCCACACAGGTCTACAGGGAATCCCTATTTAGTTCAACAATATACTTTTGCTGGTCTTCCTCTGTAGGGCAGTAAGATTTCCATGTTGTTAACCTACACCCTGTGAAGATTTTGTGCATGACAGAACTTGCTTCACCTTTCTTTTTCCCCTTCAATTCTGGAACCACTACATGTAGTCCCTCAAGCTTACACTTGCTCCTAAGCTGCCACATTTTCCTCTACTGATATTCTACCACAAGGAATCTTACATCTTCTTAGGCAGATGGAAGACTGGGGGATAAACCAGAGACAAGCATCAACTATGGGGAGACCACAATGCTGTGAATGTTTACTGGCAACGTGGTCTGTGTAAGGCAGAAGAAACTGTTTCCACTTGTTCTGAATGGGAAGGTCACTATTAAAAAGAAGTATCAAATAACCACACATCAGCAATAGCTCAACAAGTACCATATGGCCACCCAGCTTAAAGATGGAGTTCACAGAGGAAAAAAAAAAAATAAATAGATCCCAATCACCTACATTATCACTTTTTTTTTTTTTGACTGAGAAGAATCCTTATGTCTTTGAGTGAGATGCACCAAGCCAATTTTTCTTCTTCAATTCTAAAACATCTCCCTTTCTACCTGAAGCAAAACTTCAGCAACTTCTTGAGGACATGTCCTGCCCCATAATTTTACATCATCTTGTAACTACAGGGCTAAAACTGGAATCCTATCCACAGCTGAAGAGCAGGTCCAATTAAACAAGGTTAAAAAAGTAGGAAACACAGCAGAAAACCAAGCTTGAGGAGTAGAGGTAAGCTGCCTAGAAATCCTAGTAAGAAGACCTATCTGTAGAAATCATTAGGTACTTCCATCTGAGGGTCAGAGGTGCATCAGTGTTGAAAGGGAAAGAAACAACTGATCATGGAGTTCATTAATATTGATAAAGAACCCAGGAGCTACTACTACAGAATTTTGGTCAAAC
>JAOQGH010000008.1:2515648-2530281 GCA_025769975.1 Gallinago jamesoni | reverse complement strand
ACAGAATTTTGGTCAAACTTCTATTTGAACAGTTCATACTCCTGGGCAGAAAAGCAACTGCTTTTACAGACTTAAACTGGTGTTTATGAAGTTTCAGCTTTGACTGGTTTTTGCGTTCACGTGAAGATAAGACTCACCAGTTTTCCTCTATTTTTTTTTCATCTTCTAAGTTGCCACCACGTAACTAGGTCCTTATACCCCTTCATACACCTCTAAGTGGTCTGCCTTTGAGAGGCACATATAGCAAGGTAGTGTATCTATACACTGCACACACAATGTAGGGTATCCATACTATGCACATGTAGCCTCACAGAGGTACTGCAGACAGTGGTCATTTCTCCTACAGATTAGCGGTAGAGCCCTCTTCTGTTCTAGAAATAATAGAGTTAAAGAGCATTCAAAAGCCACACTCATAACAGCCCTAAATGGTTTTGTCACAGCCCTCTATTAGGATTCAAGGAATTTAAATGCAATATTCTAATGCAATGGTAGATGTGGATACTTATTTTAACTATAAGGTTTAACTACCACATCTTAAAACTCTTTGAAGTACTTCCATTTTGGATATACTTTAACCACCTACTCAACTAAATCCGTATGCCTGGCTCCATTAATCCCTTATTCCCGTGCATCTGAAATTCAGCGTATGCCTTCAAGGTATGTGTAAGCCCCTGCTCTGTATTGCACTAATTAGCCACAATGAAGATGCTCTCAGTCTCTGCAGAGTGGGGTTTTGATAGCTCTCCCTCCTTTCTACAAGTGACTAAGAGTTTCAATGGACCTTTTCACGCTAACACATTTTTAACCTTGTTCTGACTGACTACTGCTTTCTGAAACAGAGGTCATTTACTTGGTTGGCCAACAAAGAACGTTCCAAGTCCCTTACAGCCCTGATTTCACTAAGTACCTAGTCTCCATAATGCTTTGGACCCTTGGCATACGGAACTGAAGGAAGGACATCACTCCTAAGCTGGGCAGTGCCAGATGCTGAGCACTCCAACTTCACATGTTCCCATATTCCAGTGATAGGACAAACAGACAGTTGTCACCAAGATATACTATTTCAAACCCCACAGAAAGGCTACAGGTGACAGCCATCTCCATTTAGCTGACAAAAGCAAGGCTGGGGAAGAGAATAAGCGGCTAAATTGTAGGAAGAACCACACCTTCTTTTGTTGTCCTATCCCAATAACATCCAAAGCCCATCAGAAAAGCAGGCCCTCCCACCCTTCAGCAGGTAATGTTTGCATGCCCATCACCTCTATGAACTAATGCTCACCCCAAAATCTTGAGAGCCCAGACGACCCTGGTTCCCAAAATACTCTGCAACTCTCTGACGAGAGTAGGTCTGGCTTTGGTTACTGTAAAAGTATTTACCCTCAAAATCCACTTCTGGAAATGGAGTTGCTTTCTGCGCTGACAGTCTTCACTCTGAAAACTTGTATTAATGGAGAATCAAAAATGCAACGCAGAAGCAGTTGTTCCTGCCCTATTTCCCTTGCAAAGGCTATTGTTTAAACTTGCTTGCTTTTATCTTGGGAACAGGTTTAACTGTAACACTGCAAATACATTTGGGGAATAGAGCAACCATCTCCAGCATGGAGCAGAATCAAAATGGGAACTCCAAAGTATGCTTTGGGGAGACTGGGTAGGCTTTCTGTTGGTTTTATCTTAAAGCAGTGCCATACTCAGTACAGCAGCAATGAAGAATGCAACAAGGAAATCAGAAGTCGTTAGTGGTTGTTAAAATTATTTCTCAAGTAATTTTCTTTTGAAGCAATTCTTTTTTTAATCAAGATATGGAATACCTTGTCAAGATGGGTTTGCAAGATCCATCTTTTCTCTATAAGCAGAGGGATCAAAAAAAAACCAAAAACCCAGCAGATCACACATGAGACTCTTTTAGACTACACCCTATATTTTGAATTATTTTTTTAAAAAAGGGCCTCCAAGTAGGTATTAGGAAACCAATACCTCTGCCAGGGATATACGTGTGTGGAACACCATGCAGAAAGGTATTCCAATATTTATATCAGTTCTCACTGTGCTCACTGGTTTAATCAAACAGCCCAGCCCTTCTTAAAAGAAGTCTTTCAATGCCTGATGCAAAAAAAAGCCAACACTTTTGGGGTCTCGGGGAGCTCAGATTTACTGTTTCTAGTCAGCAAATACAATAAAGAATTTGCTGAGTAGTAGTAAGTCATAGTATAATCTGTGCTAACAAACAACTGTAGAGCTATCTTTTGAGTTTGCTGATTCCTCAGGGTTAACAGCCTGAATTAGTTTCTACCACACTCCAAGTTTTCTAGTCTCTGATAACCTGTTTAGTCTTATTCCTTCTTTTTGTTCAAAAAGATTCAAGAAAACTGGGCTGTTTGAGTGCAAATAAGACATTTAAACCATGTTAACATTCCTGTTGGATCTTCAGATGGCCATACCCAAGATTTTAGGGAAAAGCCTTATACCACTAAAAGTGCAAAGACTGCTCTATTGAATTATCAAGACTCATTTCTGGGAAACTTCACTCTAAAGGGTCCTCTATCTTCTAAGCAGAAATTCAGCATATACTGAATCCCTTAATTAGGGTAAGTCTTCTCTTTCATATTTAACATTAAAATAAAGTCAGATGCCTTATTGAGAAAAGAATATCTAGAATGAGTGCCCCAGTGTTGTAGGTTTGTGTTTTTTCCTAAAAACAAATGAAAAATCAACTTTAAATATAGACATTCTAAAGTCATGCAGTTTGACATTATTCATGGTTTTAAGTAGTGTGCTTAACCTTGATCCCCTCTGCTCTCCAGGATTAAATATGTTACTGGGCTCTCCCATGTCCATTCTCCTACTGTTGGACTCGATGATCTCAAAGGTCTTTTCCAATCTAAATTACTCTACAATTCTATGAGTTATAATATGCTACAGGGTATTTTTTTTCCCCTCGGTGCACAGATCAAATTATGTATTAAGAAATTCTAAGTGAGAAGGGTGAGCTCTTTAATGAAAGGTATCCTCTCTCCCAGAGAAAGTATACTGTAAGCCTTACCTGGCACTTTGTCTGAGCTAAATACAACATTAATGTCGAGGTGGTCGCTCTTCACGTATCCGTTATCAGGACAGTTCTTTGCACTGAGAAACTATGATCCACAGTGCAGCGGAGGGAACGGACAATCTGTGACAGTATTACTGTGCTTTCATTCAAGAGCTAAACATGTTACATACTACAAAAGAGCATTTTGAATGCGTGCATTGTAACTCGATAGCAATTCACAATTTAGAGGCCCATCGTAAAAAAAACCTCCTGTAAACCTAAAACATTTAAAGATCACCTGTCAAGCAACTATATATTCCTAATGCATAATGCCAAATAATGAATTACACCTTTCAAGGATGAACCATATTGGATTTTTTAAAAAGGCCATGCCACGGGGATACAGTTCTTTGTCTTTCCTAAGCAGATCATTGTACATCTGATCATATGTTGTTTTGAAATCATAAACATTCGGCTTGTCCGGTGCTGGTCCCGGCAGTTTCACATGAGTCCCTGTTCCAAAAGATCGGACGCTGAATCCTCGTTTGCTGAAAAACAAGAGGGGAAGAGAGGGGGGGAAAGGGCAATTAGATTGGATAGACTTTAAACACACAAAGTCGCAACTGAACAGTTGGGCAACTCTGATCAACTAAATTGCCAAGAATATCTAATAACTTGCATAATTCCTCAGAGTTACAACTGAAACTCAGACACTATTTCTAAAGGAGCACATATGTTTTTACATGACATTTTCTTAGAATTATGGTACTTAGCATTTGGGATATTTCTTTTGTGCTTTCAGGCATCTTGAATTTGTAACAAGCAAATGATCACATTCCCTCTTGGACACCACAGTACAGGCAGAAATGGTTTTGTCTTGACAGAAGAAAGTAACAATACACTGATCAATATTTACATATTCTGCTGAAGTTGCTGGGATAACTACATTATTCCCCTCACTGTGTTGCCAAAACTATCTCTAGGGTAATTTAAGCCACCAAGTGCAAACATCTGTGTGCCTGGCATTTTTCTCAAGTGGACTGAAAAACATACTGTGTAATTACTCTTACAGAAGTGGGGCACATATTCTACTGGCTGGCACCTAAAACTCTTGGGTAAAGCAGGGATAGCTTCATTTCATTTTCATGAACAACTACTTGTTTAATAATTATAATTAAAAAAAGAAAGGCAGGAACCTGTTTATCTTTAGAGGTAATGCTAAAACATTCTGATTAACCTAAATACACCTACTTGAACCTCAACAAATCCTTCAGTAATATTAAGAAACATTATAATATATTTGTTGAATAACAGGACTGAAGAGAGATCATTTTCTGATGGTCTAATTGACATGGTAAAATTTACATGGTAAAATACTGTCACTATTGTCCAGAACACTGAAACATCTGGCTTTATAATGACAACCTAACTTCTGAAACAGGTCAAGACCATGGCCTATTTTTTTTAAGGACCCACACTTGCAGCTTCAATGATTTATTAGAGACTGAATAGAGAGAACAGTGTTAAAAAAAAAGCGCACGACCCCTCTCTCCCCCTAAATAAAAAAATTATTGTAGAGCCTTCTTCTGAGCAGAGCGAACAGGAGACTCGGAGCAAGAGTCCCCAGTACACTTTTTGATTGCCAGACAAGTCACATCTTGACTCCTTGCTCTCCACACACAAGACAGCAAGGAAATTCAGTAGAAGACACACCAATTCAAATCAGATGTTTGCCTTCAAACAGTGCCTTTGAAGCGATTCAAACAGCTTCTAGGCAGAAACTAACTGTGATCAAGCTTTGCCCCAAGCTCACACACTGCTACACAACTATCAGTAGCGTCATTTCCTTTAATTTGTCCTACTGGAACACAGGCCCTCCTTGCTCTTTCCTTGTTTCATTTCACTTGTCTTTTCCAGCAACTATATATAGGTTCCTATTTCTGTAAACAGACAGGATACATGATGATTTTTTTCCTTCTTTCTGCGGGACTAATAACTGAAAACGGATACAAATGGAAAAAAGTGCAATTCTTTGCCCCTCCCAGCCCTCCATCACATTAGCAGTGACTCATAACTGCACCAGTTACATTTAGTTTTTTTTTCCCCCTGCAATACTTCCAGACCCGAGTTTTTAGTCTATTCCTTCTACTGGACACGAAAAGAGCCATAAAATGTACAGAAGAAATTGCTGTGTTAAAATAGTCATGTTTCAAATTGATCCTTCTTCCAGGTGTCTCACTTTTCTTTCCTTTCTACATCTACCTTGAAGCTATTTTGAATAAGAATTTTAATACCAACTAACTGAAAAATAACAGATTTTGGCACCTTGCACTTTCTGCCTTCTTTCCTTCTCTCCCACACTGCTGCAAAGCAATAACATTATCAGGGAAAGGAATTTTCTTGTATGCTTTCCTCCTAATTTTTAATTTTTCCTTTAATATTATCCTTTGGAATATGTCTGCTTGGGTCACACTTTAAGAAGCCCACCATCAACCGTCAGAGATGTCCTTGAAGTTTGCATGATCTTGTATAAAGCAAAACAAGAATCTTCATTTGAGGTTTCACGTATCAAAAATTTGTGCCTCTAACGCACATGACCCCTTGGAAATTATTTCCTTGAATGGCCGGAATACGCATTTCTTGTATGGAATTTCATGCTTTGACATCAGCAGTTACCAAGATACAGCTTTTGCACTACTTAAGAGCCAGGTGTACTACTATGAAATATTCTGAAAATGTTTCAAAACATTTCCTGCAACAATTAGGAGGGTAGTGGTGAAGGAAGAATGTCTGCACAGAACCATTATTCAACAGAATCTGCGTTTATTAAGCAGCTGGACAGATGTAGTTTAGTGATTCATCAAGTATCTCCTGTAATGAGGCACAGCCTTGTAACAATAAACATTTTCTACAAGACAATGTATACCTAGTACTTCTTCTTGGCCTAGTAAAAGCAGTTGATGATGGAAAACAGTGAGCTTCAATTTTGCCATAAACATTAGAGGGTAAAATATACTAATATACTATCCTAGCACTGATTTCTGAGTATGTGAAGCTTAAATTTTGACCTGTAAATATTGTGAATTTTCAGAAAGCTGTTTCTATTAGTACTATTAAGACCAATGTACATAAACTATCAATATACAAAGTACAAATGTATACAGATCCCATTTCCAGCAAGAATGCTCACCTCAGTTTAAGTCCAAATCTCATTACAATGAGATCACATGGACTAATCACGTGCTCATGAGTTTATAGACTTAACTGAAGAAACTAAAAACAGTCATTGTGTTTCCCTCCACAGAATCTCAGAGGTCATTGCAACGTGTCTCATCTGGGACCCAACTGCTGCTGAAAGCAGAGATCAACACAGGACTACACTAACCAAGCACCAATACTTGACAGAGTTGTTACAAATCAGTTTCAGGCACTGAGAGGAGAAATAATATTAATCCATGCAGACTGAGACATGAGCTTTTCATCCACATCTTTCTTCTAGCTCACTTATTTTGAGGTCTCACACATGGTTATTACATTAAGGTATTTTCAGCTTACTCTAAGGTCATAACAGTACAACTTCTTACTGTGGCCAGCAATACATATTACTAAACATTAAAGCAGATGCAGTAAATCCTGCAGCGCTGCTGCAGCTTGTAGAGATTTTCAGGGGACAAATCACTCATTTTTATAAATCTCCTTCCACAACATGTAACAGGAAAATAATCAGCAACAGTGCCTTCCTTGTGGACCACTTGAAAAATATCAGATGCCAGGTAATCAATACAAAAAAAACCCAACCAACCACCTCCTCAAGTCCTACCCTGTTAAACAACAAGTAGTATTACTAAATAATTTTGAATATGAAATAATTAAAACATTAACAACTTGCTGTAATTTGCATTATCAGTGATAAACTATCAAAAGAAAATGCTTTAATACAAAAATATATCCTTCTTTTTGAGTGTTTATTAATACAATTTAAAATTTCTGAAATTAAGCAGTACAAACTTCAGGACCTCACTTTTTACTGCCTTAACTTATATCTCATATTCACACACCTAATTTCTTGACACACTTAGTTTCCTAAAACAAAAGAAGATACACCTAGCTTAGGTGCACATCAGTAATCTGTAAGTTTTCATTATCAGCAGTAACATAGAGACCCTGAACTCAGGAGTTTGAGACAAGGTACCTACTACACCTTAACACGAAGTTTCCAGAGAGTAGGAGGTGCTCTAGAGGGTTTGAAATGACAACTTCTTCTTAAAGGCCCTTAGCGTATGATCAAATAAACATCCACACATGGAAATGTTGAAGTTGCTGTATAATTGAGTTTGGTAATAAGAGACGTGTTACCCTTCCACCTTCCTCTTCTATGCTTGAAGGAGAACCATGGCCTAAGTCTGCATACTCCAGCAAAAAATAAATAAAAAAAAATACCTATACACAGACTGTATTTGTAAAAGCAGGAAAGGTAGGATGAGTAAGATTTGACCTAGGGACTAGTTCTAGTTCCAGACATCCAGTTTGTCAGGTTTCAAGAAAGGATGACGCCTTTGTGCGTAGTCTTACTGTTTTCCTCTCTTCCCTTTGCTTTACCACCTCAACATACCCCCATGGTGATGGTAACCATTCTAGTATCAAACTTCTAACGACCTTCAGTCTGACTTCTGTTGGAATATTAGAACAAAATGTTTAAAATGTGGTTAGTTAGAAAATAGGCAAGCACACTACTGAGCAAATGGAAATTGAACTGAACCAAGGTAACACCAGAAACGGGAAGACTGATTATTCAGATACGAAAAAGATCTAATGCATAATTTGTTTTCCAGAGGCACAAGTGGCAGCACAGAGATATCAAGTACAGCGAGGATGAATGAGGAATTCAGGCTGGCAAGTGAAACTCGTTGCAAGCCCTTTTTAAATGAACCACTACAATTTAAGAGGACAGAAAGTTTGTTAAGTGTCCAAACAAAAAAAGTAACTCTTATTATCTGGTACCTTAAGTTTAATGAAAGAAAAAAAAAGCAAAATCAAACACCACCCAAATTTTGGGAAGAAGGTATGTGTTACAATTTGGCTTTTCTGAGTCTAAAAGACAGAGCACCAGGATGTTATAAAATGTAAGTACATTAAGATGTTGAATCAAGCCTGTTGAAACCACTCAATAACTTCATGTATTAAAAAGGATAAACTACTAAAAAGAAACATAACAGTAAGAAGTGATGGACCGCAGGTACTTCCAAAAAGCCTACCAAGTAAATAGAACATTTCACCCAGATTTTATACGTGGAAGGCTAGGTTTTTTGTTTTACAAATGCATCACACGTTAAAATTCAGACATTTCTGCAAGATCATTTTTGCTTTAAAAGGAAGGAGAATACAATTAGGTTCAAGTTTTAGAGGCAGTATGTAGGCCGAACATTTGGAAAGCAAAATAAGCCTTACTGATAGGTACTGTTCTCTGTAATTTGAAGAACAGGGTAAGAAAAACTGATAATTCTATGTGAAAAATTTAGCTTAACTAAAACCTATAATTAATTAAAACACTGAATAGAGAAGTCAATTCTGAAACCTGACTTGGAGCATTACAAAAATCTAAGACTCATCAAATAGAAGACAAACACTTCAAAATTTAAATACATTTCCTAACAAACATTTTTTAAAAAAAAGCCTGTGTCAAATACTTATGTATGATCTTAGGCTACGCATTACAAAGCCCTGTTTATGACTGTTCATAAAGATGTTCAACACTGAAGGCTGGATTCCAGACTTTGTTTTCAAATAGTCACCTGTATTTCTGTAGAATCTGTATTCTTTCAAGTCCTGCAATCCCTTAAGAAAATACTTCAAAGTCTTGTAATACCTCAATTTCTTCCTAACTCATCTTCCCCTCTAGTCGTGTTCTTCTGAAGTGTCATGCAACACACAGCAAGACATTACTGGGAACTGGTAAAGCAGCCTGGCTTTGAGCCAAGGCAAACATTTTCCTGAAGTTTACCAGCAAACAAGGACTCTTGGTGTATGGGATAGTTATTTCTTTAGAACAGCATCAGCAATTCATCTCTCTTTTGCCATTTATGCAATGCTCACTATAATTGTAGGATGGTGCTGAAAATCAACATTTTCCAAGTGACGACATTTTGTTTATTTTTAATTTAAATCTTAAGGGAGAAGAGACTTTCGAAACAGATTCCCCTGCCATATTTGGCAGAAGAACACCAGTCACACCGGAAGTGATTTACTTCTTCTGCAAAAACAGAGAGGAAGAAAAAAAAAGGCTAAACATTAGAAGTGAATTTAATTTGTCCTTAGTATTCAGGTTTCAATTTAAACTCAGTTCCAGTATTATTAACAGAAGAATAGCATCCTCTCCCCCCGCAAGCAGCTACTGTTTCATGTTTTCACAGAACTGCCACAGGTAACATGTGATGGCAAGTTTTAGCATTAGCAGCACCCTATGCTGCTCACAGTAAGATGGCTGCCAGACCAGATGCTTCTATTATTTATCACTTTCAAGGCTGGTGTTTTTATTTAAATGTAGCATGTAACTTACACGTACTTATCTGGTGTACTGTGCTAGCAATATGTACCCTTTAATATGAATTTTACTTTGCTGGACAAAAACCCCAACACTATCATGTTCCTGCAGCACATAAGAAAGACTTAAGAACAAAATTTCAGGCAGATCAGGTCTCTCCTGTCTGTCAATCCACGCCCAGCCTCCTGTCTCCCCTTTTGGATTCAAAATACTTGTGGTGCTAAACAGATGAACCCTCATAATCTCAAAGACATTTCACACTCTGAACCAAACACTTTGTCCAGTTTTCCTGCAACTGGGAAACACTCCCTTTTCAGTGCATGGAGCGGTTCCAGTCTTCAGATGCATTACAGAAGAAAAAAAAAAAAAGAAGAAAAAAAAAAAGGAGGAAAAAACGAGAAAAGGAGGGTTTAGATTTTCAGGTGCCGAGACACGGGGGCTGTTCTGCCCCTATCGAATCCGCCAGCTCCTGTTTTGCAGCGCTGGATCAGGGGGTCCGCCAGCCACGGCGGAGCAGGCCCCACCGCACCGGCCTCTCCGGCGAGCCCTGCCCGGAGCAGGGTCCGCAGGAGGCGGGGTGCGAACGGGAGCCAGCACCCAGGCCCGTGGGCCTCGCAGGCTCGGCCGCGGCCCCCGAGCACGGCCTGTGGGGGCTGGTGGGGACCCCTCTGCCCTGACAGCTCCAGGGAAGGGAAGCAGCGCTGACAGGGCAGCCATCGACGGGAGGCGGCCGCCGCGGCCTAGGACACAGCGATGGGGCCCGCCGGAGGGAGGGAGGAAGGAAGGAAGGGTTTCGGGCAGGCCCTGTTTACCTGAGGATGTTGTGCGCCTCCATGCTGCGGTTCTGGTTGCTGGAGCAGACCACGGCCACGCGGAGCGGCGAGGAAGGCATGGCGGCGCAGGGAAAGGGCCCGGCTCCCTCCCCGCGGCTCCCAAACCCTCTCGGCCCCGGCCGCGGCTCGCACAAAATGGCGGCGGCGGCCCGGCAGCGGGCGGTGCCGGGACGTGTCGCCAGGGCCGCGCCGCCCCGCGGCGGCCAACCGCGGAGCGGGCGTCAGGGGGCGGAGGCCGCCGCCGCTGCCGTGAGGAGGGAGAGGGAGGGCGGCAGCGGTCTGTGCCCAGGGCCCGGCCCCGCCACTGACGCGGGCGGTTCCCGCCTGAGGAGAAGCCAGTCCCCACAGCGGGGCGGCCCTGGGCCTCTCACGGAACCGGCTCGCCCGGGGCTCCCGAGCGGCCTCCCTCGATGTGTCGGGCCTCTGACAGGCGACCCAGCAGCCGCCAGGGAATGGTGATGGGTTGGAAGGGGCCTCTAGAGATCATCCAGGCCAATCCCCCCTGCTAAAGCAGCGTCACCTACAGCATCCTGGTGGGTTTTGAATACCTCCAGAGAAGGAGACTCCATAGCCTCTCTGGGCAGTTCCAGTGCTCCCTCACTCACCCAGTTAACAAAGTCCTTCCTCATGTGCCGATGGAATTTCCTGTGTTCCAGGTTGTGCCCATTGCCCATTGTCACTGGGCACCACTGGGAAGAGCCTGACCCCATCTTCTTGCCACCTGCCCTTCAGATATTAGAATCATGGAATGGTTTGGATTGGAAGGGACCTTAAAGATCATCTAGTTCCAACCCTCTGCCGTGGGCAGGGATGCCGTATTGCTCAGCATTGATGAGATTTCCCTCTCAGCCTTCTCCTCTCCGGGCTGAACGGCCCCAGGTCTCTCAGCCTTTCCCCATCGGAGATCCAACAGGCCATGGATTGTTCTCAATAAACATCGCTTCCTCTGGGGCCTGCTGGGCAGCACCGGCGAACCAGCGGATGCAACCCACAAGGACTCAATGGTTTACAAAACAAAACAAGTTGTTTAGGAAGAATTCATGAATCTTGCTGGCTGAACTGTTGAACTAAAAATGCTGCCTAACTTGTCAGCTGCTTACTGAGAGAGAAAAGACCCCAGGAGAGTCAGGGGTGTCCCTGGTGACTCGGAGATGAGCACAGCACCATTTATTTCCCATTTTCCAGTTTTCTACATGGAGCAAGTGGTTGGAAACAGCCCTGCTTGGTTCCTGACCCAGCTTCTCTTTTCCTGCAGGAACAGCTCTATCAGCACACAGCCTCATATTCCTACACGACAAAACTCCATCCTGAGGGGCTGTTCAGCTTCCAGATGTTCCAACATCAGGAACAACTGTGAGGCAGAGAAAGGCGCTTGAATGAAACTACCCGAGGGCTGGTGTGAAACAGGGAGTAGCTGTGAGAAAAGGTCCAGCTTTGCTGTTAATCATCACTAAATGCCATGGATTTGTACTACTCTGCTGTAAACAGGGACGGGTACACAATATTTAACTGGATAAGCCTTCACATCTGGCATGTAAATGAATCATAAACATAGGGATGTGGAAAATGTCCGATGACGTGCCCGTCTGGGTCAGCGCTGTCACAACTCGCCACAGCCTTGTCCTGCTACTGTAGAAGCAGGAGGCTCTTTCAGAGGTGACCACAACAGCTAAAAGGTTCCAGCAGAGACAACGACAGCGTCTCTATTTTGTACTTCTATAGGTTTCACCTACATGTGCCAACCAGAGAGAGAAATGGAATAATTTCCAGCTGACACATTCTAATCCCCCCCAGCTCCAAGTCGCCTAATTTAGCAGCAAGGCAACCCCAAATATACAGGCGATTCCCCAACATCCAGAAAGAAACTACTCCTAATTTACAAGGTAAGGCCTTGGGTCTTCCCATCTTCTTCCCAAATAGTCCCTGTTTCCATACTTCACTCGCATATAATTCCCCTTTGCCTGGCAATGTAAGCCATATACTCCATTAGTTTGTTTTCAGGAGAATGTGATTCAAGCAGTTTTTTTTCCCCTGAAAAACGGTCTCCTGGCTAGTTTTCCTTGTCAGCACTAGGTGGCAGCCAAATGTCGCAGGGACCCTCTGAGCTGGGCCATGGACCAAAGACCAGGGGAAGAAGGGTTTGGATGGAGAGCAAAACCACCAAGGAAAATAAATCGGGTCTGACACCCCTGGATCAACCCCACCTCCATGTCTGCGCCCAGAGCACACTGTTATGGGGACTCTGTAGCGAAGATGACACGGATATATGCTTCCCATTACACTTAATCATGGAATTCTGCATTTTAGGAGTACACCCTTGTGCTTTTACTCAAAACTGATCAAATAAGAGTGCCCCAAACTAGAAGTTATTTACGTACTGCCTGACTGGTAACATGCACTCATTTCAGAATCTCCCATTGATGCTACTTTGTGCCAGATTTGGCTGCAATCACAGCCAGGATAAATGCTCAGAAATGGCTTTTTCCCGTAGCCCCCTAGCTCTATTTATCTATCTGCTTTCAGACAGCAAGAATTAATTTATCAACTGCCTACTACAAACTGTGATCTGAGAGTAACTCTGTGACAAAATCAATTTGGTATTAAAATGGGTGCAAGTTAAATAGATTCATCAAGAGGCTAAGTGCTTCCTGCCAAGGGAACACGCATCTTACATTCTTGCTGTGTTTATCCCAGGAAAAAAATAATTATTGCACTAGAGCAGAAATCTGGGACACAAAGACCCGAGATAATTAGACACTGGCCTCAGTAGTCACATGCCTTTGCTTGCTCTTAAATGGACCCGTAGAGAGGGTCCAGCAAAGGATACGTGAACAAAACACCTCCACGCTTAGGGGGGAAATGAAAAAATGACAAAATTTACAGCCTCAAAGTTCAGGGACAGCAGGAATACAGGGATTAAAGAGAGGAGAAAAAAGGCCATGCACGTCCCCTCTCTCTCCTCAGCACTTCCCGAGGAAAAGCTTTCCCCCTTCCTTTCCTCAGCACCTGCCTCCCCCTTGCCTTGCCCTCTTTTCCTTCACCACCAATTAATTTTAAATGACAAGCCAAACATTGTGATATGAAAATTTCTGCAGCAAAAAACATTGTTTCAGGTGAAAACCAAACAAGGCCATTTTTTGCCACCTGAGATGAGACAACATGTAAAGACAGGAGATCTGTGACCATCTATGATGAAGATTTACCCGTCAGGGTGCATTTGCTCAGGCTAAAACTGAAAAAGACCCCGTCCAGGCACCACTGCTGTAATTCCTAAGCCTTTAACAGGAACGTGACTACAGTTAAGTGTTTTCTGCCATTTTTTCTCCTTTCATCCTGCTCTTCCTGGCCTTTCCTTTGGAACACACTGGTGAAACAGAGCAGCAGTTTGCAGTCTCGTAAGAATACAACTCCAGGTCTCCATGGAAGCAAAATACCAGCTTTCACTCGCACCTCCCAATAAAGCCAAGCAGCCTTTCCTTTTATGTACCACCACAAAAAATATAAATCATAATGGAATTAAGAGAGATTCTTTGCCTGAGGCACAGGCTGTTTCCTCCAGGAGATCCAAAGCTGGGGTCAGGCGGAGCTCGAGCTGCGTACGTTTAAGCAGTTGTTTTTCTCACATTTAGCACAGGACAAGCTTGTTAATGAGCATATCACTCTCCATTTTAACTCCTGCAGAAATGGATATGGCTTGGTATTTGTACTGGAAACTACCAGATAAAGACAGGACCATATACCACCTGCAAGTGTACCATATGGAATTTTAACACCCAGGTCCTTGTACAGGAATAAGGAGAATCTCTTGTTGCCTTAGAAGCTGTTTCTACTTTTTCCCAAAGCTTTAGGTGCATAACAGCAGCTTCTTGGCAGTTATAAGTGGGCATCCTGCCACTTCTTTATTGCTGCATGGACAGGCCTGGATTGATGGTGACTCTACGAGGTACGCAGTGTGTTTTGGGAATTGCTGCAAGTACGGGATGAAATTTAACAAGGGCAAGTGTAGGGTGCTGCACCTGGGGAGAAATAACCCTCTGCCCCAGTACAGGTTGGGGGCTAACCTGCTGGAGAGCAGCTCGGGGGACAAAGACCTGGGAGTTCTTGTGGACAACAGGATGCCCATGAGCCAGCAATGTGCCCTTGTGGCCAGAAAAGCATGGCCAGCAGGTGGAGGGAGGTCATCCTGCCTCTCTGCTCTGCCCTGGGGAGGCCCCATCTGGAGCACTGGGACCAG
>JAOQGH010000008.1:2364694-2515548 GCA_025769975.1 Gallinago jamesoni | reverse complement strand
CCGCTCTGGTGGGGGGGTTGGACTAGATGATCTCCAGAGGTCCCTTCCAACCCCATATGATTCTATGATTCTATGAAAGCTTTCTTTAACTGTGGGCTCTCACAAAGGCCTGTGCGAGTCAAATTATTATCAAGTCTATGTACATGTAATTTTCCCCATTATTGCCAAAAATAAATGTCTCTACTCATGATGGAGGAAAAAAAACCCGAACAGTTACCAATGAGCTGGCAGATGTTTTGCTTCATATCTCATAAAATGAAATAAGGATTTTCTTTTCCAGACACCAAGATGCATCCAATTAAAACTTAATCCACTGGAAACAAATGAGAGACTATGAGACATTGTTTCCCACATCCCATTTATAATGCATGGAAAGGAAAAAACTGATAAAAGCAAGCCTTTAGAGAGCTACAGAATTTCCTCCATCAGGATTTCCATTCTTGTTCTACATATTTTGCTCTTGTCTCTCCTCTGCCCAGCAGGCTGTTGCAGCACAATCCACAGAGACAGATCATGAAGATGTGAGAAGACTACAAATAACATCTCTGTAGTGTCCACTCGGTGCTGTTTTAGCAGGAAACTGTGTCCCATCAGTACCTGCAGAGGTGTCTTACTGAAGACAGACACATTCAAAACCGTGAATTAAACTTGGTGCTCAGTTTCCTCAGACTTAGGTCAGTGTTACCGCAATGAACAGCAAAGATAGATTTAGGAGGCAAGGGCAGCTCATTCGAAGGTCAAATAGGGATCACTTATATTCAAACCCAAAGACACCTGGCTACCATAACTAATGGGGTTGGTTCAGTGAGTTTTCATGCAAAATTTCACATCTGGCTTCCTAGATCTGAAAGATGGAAGTGATCATCTCGAGTATGGCGCCTCTTCTCCCCCTGCTGTTGGACACGTAGATCATGAGCTCCTTGTACCAGGAGCTGTGACCTCCTGCTCAGTAGGAATATTTTAGGCTGGACCTGGATGATTGCTGCAGCCCAAGCCATTTTTTTTTTTTATAATTTCGGACAGTACCATGATGGAGTTGCAGCAGAACAGTTTGCCCAGAGGTTGTGCAGTCTCTGTCCTCAAGAGTTTTTCAAGGCAAGGCTGGATACGGCCCTGAGTAACCCGATGCGATCTCCTGGCCGACCATGCCTTGAACAGAGGCTGGACTAGATGACCTTCCAACCCAACTTACCCTGTGATCCCGCAGTCTAAACCCCTCAGAAACAAAAATGGAGTATTCAGAGAATAAATCTCTTTTCGTTTTCCCATTAATGTCATAATTTTACAGTAGGCAATGGCATATTATTATGTCCAGTCTTTGGGCAGGTTTGCTCGCTTTGAGTCAAACAAGATCTTGGACCATTACATATCTCTGATCTAATCTCTTTCGTTATTCTCTTAATTTATTAAGGTCAACGCCAAGGTGGTACAAGGCTCATTATTCACACATTTAATTTTCACATCTGGCGATTCGCGACAAGATGAAGAACGGAACAGTAACACTGGTTGACAGAAGCTGACAGAGATGTACAAAATCAGCGCCACGCCAAGAGTCCTGTGCAGAACCAGCCTGTGCAGAACAGGACAGTCGGACTTAAAACCTTTAAAAGACCTCCAACCCACATTCACTGAACTAAACCACCAGATACAATTTGTCCCCATGTTCTTAGAAACTGATTGCCTTTTCTTCCAGCAGTCAATCTCCTCAGGGATATTAAAAAAAAAAGGAAAAAATTATAGCATCGTCCTTCGATATCGGTGAATGACACCATCCTTCCGTTACTGTCAGGCTGCTTAAATCAGGTACACGGGAAAGTTAATAAAAAGAGAAGATTGTTAAAATTAGAGTCAGCAGCATGTGAGGAAAAAAACCACCCAAGAATAATGATAAAATAAAAGGTATTTCTGCCTGAGGAAATACAGACCTTCAGTTTCTCAGCCACTCTCAAATTATTGAAGGGATTACAATTAGTACAAATACTGTATTTTATTAAAGATTTCATCTACGTTCTATATTTACCTGCTACTAGCAAGTTTCTACTTCACAAACCACTTGCACGAAGAAAAGAGTACAGTGATAAACATTTACACAAACAGATACACTGGTGTGTTTTAAGAGCAATACCCCTTTACAGAAGAGCTGTTCCCCCTACTTTTGCTTTAGGTGCTCAGTTTAAGTGAAATAAAATTTTCTATGACAGCAGTCAACTACAGACGCACAACACTGAAGAAAAACTAGCTCACTAAATAAATACCTCTCAGACTGTGACTGACTATTCTGTGGATATATTAAAGTTCAAGTAATGATCAGCCTAAGTTTGTTTTTTTTTAAAAAAAAAAACCAACGATGACGATCAACCCAACAAACAAACCAACAACCACCGGTTTCAGAGACAAAAACACCCAGGGAGATAAGAGTTGTGGGTGAAGACTACAGGAACGGATACACCGATATAAACGGGACGAGTTCTCAGCACTAAGGCACAATCGAATTAATACTGGAATATGGCTAAAACCTGACCGACTACGGCACGGAGCGAGCGGCTGACGGGGAGCGCTCCGGCTCCAAACACTCGGCTACGACAGCGGTGAGTTCCGTGTTGAAGACGCTTTTAACCTTAAGCGTGGCTGCAGGCGGCGCTCCTAGAAACTGGGATTTCAGAGGGCGAGGGAGCGGGTGCTCTTTTACACTCTACTTACTTTATAATTAAGGGCGGGTTCACACTTGCGCCACAAAACGGAATTTTCCTACTAAATTCGTCCCTTTAGCCTTGCTCTTTGTGGAACGACAGTTCTACCGGGAGAAAAGCAGGTTGGGTCGGCGTTGGCCGCTGATGGTCACTCGAGCTGACCAGCAAACCCCAGTCCATTTGGGCAGTGGCCAGTCCAGGTCCCGGAATTCACCAGTAGCGTTAAGGCACGATACAAAACCCACCTAAGTCATGAGATTTAGGTGGGCTTTGGATCCAGCGCACACTGAGCTACGGGTTTTGGGGCTCCACCGGTCTGTTCTCCCCCCGACTTTAAACAACATTCCCCCTCGGGACGCTAAAAACCCAACGAGAAAAGAGATTTAAGCTCAAAATAAGGGTGTTCTGGAGAGTCTTCTCAAGCAGGCCCTCGGTAAGATCTGTAATTTGCTTTAAAAAAAAAAAAAAAAAGAATTTTTTTTCTGGCACTTGTGGACCTTTGCCATCATTTACTTTTAATCCACCGCGATCCCAGGAGGAACCACGCACAAGGCTCGGGCTGAAAAACCGCCCGAAGAGAAAAAAAACAACCAACCAACAAACCCCAAATCCCGCAAGTTTGGGAAAAGCAAACCCGAGAACAACCCAACGCTTCCCGGGCAACAACCAGAGGGGCTTTGGCAGCAGCTCTCCCCCCTCCTCCCCGAGAGGAACCGGAGAGCGGCGGCGGCTCCGGCGGGAGATGCGGGGAGGCGGGAGGGGGGGGGGGGGAGCCGCCGCCGGGGTTAGGCGCGATGCGGGGCGGTGGCGGCGGCGGCGGCGACCCCCGCGCCGAGGGCCGGGCTCATGAGGTTCTCGGTGATGTAGGCCACCAGCAGGCAGATGAAGACCAGCATGACGCAGATGGAGCCCCCCACGGCCGTCATGGCGACGACGATGTCCCGCATGGCGGCGGGCTCCAGGCGGAACTCCACGCACTGGGCGGGCGGTGCGGGGCGCGGCGGGGCGTAGCGGGGCTGCAGGCAGAGGCGGTACCGCACGCTGCCGTGCGCCTCGGGCAGCAGGTAGTCGCGACAGGCGGCCCCCAGCTCCACGCTGTCGCAGGGGAAGCGGGTGTAGGTGCCGTCCCAGGAGCAGTTGAGGGCGAAGCCGCGGAGGCCGGCGGCGGGGCGCGGCGGCCCCCACTGCAGCAGCACGCTGCCGTTGGCCAGCACGTTGGCTACCAAAGCGCCGCCGGGCGAGCGGTGGGCGCGGCAAGCCCGAGCCGCGCACTGGAAGCCGCGGGCCGGCGGACGGAAGCAGAGCCGCCCCCCCGCCGCCCCCTCGCCCCCCGACACCTTGTAGGGGCACCACGGCGGCTCCTCCGCCCCCGGCCCGGCCCGGGCCAGCGGAGCCCTCGGGGCGGTCGCCGCGAAGCAGAGGAAGGCGAGGAAAGGCGGCAGCGGGCTGGGCATGCCGGCCGGCGCGGCATGGAGCCCGGCCGCGGTTGCCGGCGGAGGGCGGCGGCGCCCGGCGCTCCGGTTATAAACGGGGGTTCCGCAGCCGCTCCGCCGGCCGCCAATGGAGAGGCGGCTCCGCCGTTAACTCTCGCCGGGCTGCGGGGCACACGCCGCCGCCGGCAGGACCCGCGCCGGACCCCGACCCGCCGCACCGAGGGGCCGCAGACCCCGGCGGGCCCATCCTCGGGTGGTTCCCCCCCACACCCCGGTAAGGACCGGCGGGGGGTCGGCTCAACCTCCCCCCCCCCTCCCGGGGGCTTTGCCCGCCGCCCGGTGTGCGGCCCCGGGGGAGCTGCGGGCCCGGGCCCCCCCGGCAGCGGTCGGAAGGGTCCCTCTGCCACCACGGGGGTGTCACAACCAGCAGAGGTTTGGTCCAGGGCGAGTTGGAGAGCTCCCCCTTCACCTGGAGCCTGAATAGGGGTTACATGCTTGGTTTTGGGGGGTTTTCTTGGGATTTTTTGAGAGTTTCCTTGGTTGTTTTTTTTTTAATGGTGATGTCTGCAGGCCTGGGCTGCTTTAACCCCTCGGGACCAGGAATTGTGAGAGACTCAGCAAGGATGGGATGCGTGCCCCCCCCCCCAGGAGGCCAGCCAAGAGCTGTGATAAAGCAGCGTGTCTTCAGGGCACAGGGAGCAAAGGGAAAAGACCCTCCTCTCACTCCTGCCACATCCCTTTTCCTCTCCCCGCAGCAGGACCGACTCGGTCCCCCCCTCTGCCCCAGAGCCAGCTCTTCATTCTGCAGCACAGACAAGGGCAGGAGGAGACAGAGCCGTGCCATGGGCTGGCATCACACCCCAACGCTTTCCGAGTGACCCTGAAAGATTTACGCTAAAGTCAAGGTTTGTCTAAATATAGACTCAAAAGATCTCTCATGAAACAGTAAGAAAAATACATACTTCACCTAAGCAACGTTAGAAAATTCTTTGAACAGTTAAACTGGTAAAAGCTGCTTTAAACCCTGCCTTTTCAAAGTTGTAGATTTCATTCCATACAGAAAATCATGTGCTTTTTGGTTGGTTGTGTTTTGATCAGGTTTTATGTGGAGTCCTGAGCCAGTCTTTAGAGCAGAACACAAGCATTTGTCTCTATTTAACTTGGAAAATAGAACAATTACATTAAATGGTTAAAAACCCCAGAAGCGTGTGCTTAAACACATTGGTGTGGTTTTTCTTCACCTTGTTACCTCTTTGGAAATACAAGACCTACAGATTACTACATAAGTTTTCTTTAAAAGTATTTATTGACTTATAGAAGTTTGAAATATAACAAAAATAAGACTCTGAAGCCTATTTTCATTTCATAGCCTAAACAAAATCCAAACCATACACCTTGGTCTTCAAAGGTGGTACTTGAATATACACAAAGTATAATTTGCAGCAACGTGGAACTTGTTTAAAGAGGTTTTGGGTTTTTTTTGTTTTTTTTTTTTCCAATGCAGTGAACATGAAATGTGACCAATAGTCTCATACCCAGGACACCTGCTCCTGTCCAAAAGGCTTGCCTTTTTGAAATGGTTTCTTCAGGAAAACTTTAAATGTAATTTAACAATACCAAGTATTATCTCACGTTAATTTCCACATCTGGTTTTTAAAACAAATTTAATGGGGGTGGGGGCGTGGTCCATAGAAAGCTGCTAGAAATCTCTTTTGATGCCAGGAGGTACCAACGAAAAAAAAAAAAAACCAAAAAAAAAAACCAACAGGTTCGGCATAAAAAAGGATGCTGACGTTGTAGTGATGGCTGCTCTCCTCAGAAAACGCTGGGTTCTCACAGAACTAGGGGAGATGTTGCGCTGCTGAAGGCACTTCTTGGTGGCAGAGGCAAACTTACCTGTCGGAGTTCCAGCTACGATGCAGAACTGAAGGTCTGACAGCCCTTCCTGAGAAAGGTGCAGATGGTCAGGAGGTGGCTGGAGCCAAACCAAGCCAAGTTTTTCCTCCTCAAACTTCGTGCAGGGCTCCTGACTACAATTAAGAGCAGACTGCCCTCCAGAGCTGCCCTTCTTTCAGGGATCAGGGGAGAGATCAGAGGCACAAACCCCTGACGTTGCTTATGATTTGCAACACGCTTTGAGTTCTCCTGTGAGAGACCCAACAGGAGGGTCTGGTATTTGGTACAGGGAAGGAAGATGGATGGCACAGCAGGGAAGACACCTCATCACACACGTGCCACATCGCTTAGCTCTGGGCTTCACTCCCTATTTGTATTTGAAATTGTAGAAGAGGTGAAAAAAAAAGCAAGCTGAGCAGAGAGGCCTCCTCAAAGGTCTTGCCCAGAACGACTGCCAAGGTTACCAGGAATTGGGATAGATAATCATATTCTTCCCTGTGGGGAATGGCCTCTACTCCATCAGTCTAACATAGACTCTCATTTAATCCCCACATTTTACAGCAGCCAGTCCCACCCAAACTACATAGAATATGAACAACAGGCATCCTTAGAAACAGCTGTTACTCTTAAGTCATATATTTAACCAGAAATGAGAGGACGTTCTTGGTTTGGGGACGTGCAAACAGCTCACACCTACAGAACACAAGGGTTTAGAGCATTTTCTCCTCCAGCTATTTCAGATGTGTTAGAGAAAACACCTCATTAAACTCCTGTCAGACTGTCACATTTTAACCCCTAAAAAAGGCCATGCAAATGAATGAGCCAAATAATCCTAAACAGGTTTCCAAGTAAGAAGTGGATTACAGAGAAGTAGGCTTCATTAAACAGGGATTTCATTTAACTAATTGATAGGCATATGCTTTCCTCACCCATGCCTTTGTTTGTAAGGGCACAGAACGTACCATTAATTCTCATTATCTGGCTAAAGATGTGGCCAAACCACTTAATACTTTGACATCATGCGAACCCTGGAAATACATTTGTTTACAGAAACCTAATCTACATCCTCTTGCTGGAGTCCAAAGGAAAATAAAAAGAGCAGCCCATCACAAAAATTTGCAGCAACACTACAGGTTAACTACACCTCATCCTGCACCGCGTCCTTTGGCCCTGCGCTGTCTCTGAGCAAGAGAGAATTATTTATGCAAGAGACAAGGGAAAAAACACACGCTTTGGCTCGGTCAGTCTGCCATCGCTGGCTTCGTGTGAACACTTTGTCTCATTGTTTGCTGTTTCAGTAATCCAGCTGTTTCCTAAGACCTTCTTTCTGTGCCCCAGCCTGCAATAAACCAGCCTGGCCTTCTCATGTGTTACTGCTCTAACAATTCACCGCTCGAGCAAAAAGCTATTATTTGCTTTAAGCAGCGAACCCCCAGGCAGCGTATAATCACCAGTAACATCCCAGTTGGCTTTAGAGGTCTTCAGACAGACCCAACACCGCAGGTTCTCGGCTTTTCTGGTTCTCCTCCGCTGGGTTTACCAGCTCCCCTTTCATCTCCCGTTAGAAGAAACGGCAAACCAGTATTAAAATGGGGGCAACTTGCTATGGGCCAGACGAGGAAGCAGTAGCCACCCACGGCTAACAATTTATGGAGCACTCTGCTAATTTAGTCTCGGGTCCAGGCGGGGCAGACAACCCCTAGAGCAGAGATGCTCCGCTCTCAGCGAAGGGCAGCGGGCGACATATGGTTGCTAACGCATTCTCCTAGCGGGGAGCTTCACATTTAGGGCTGAGCTGCTACACTTCCCTCCGAGTCATAACTTTGAGGATTACTCATCCTAGGACGTGCAAAAGCAGAGAATCTGCCTCCTAATTTAGATAGCTCCTGCAGCCTTTCTGAATCAGCGCAGCCTCACCCCCACCGGGCTTCTATTTCCAGCGCTTGATTCACTTCCAGCAAGGTCTGAACTTCGGTCCTCTGACAGCCAGAGGCCGAGAGAAGCGCGGAAGAGGAGGGAATGGGGCTCAGCAGACGGATAGCTGCACTACACATCTCACTGGGGCAGCTTGGACAGGCAGGTTTGAAGCTCACGTGTTGGTCATTGATCCCACGGTGACCTGCCAGACAGTGGCATCCCACCAGCTGAGAGCTGGAGCCGTTCCTGATGAGGATGCAGCTGAACTGGTAACTGCAACTCCGGCTGATCTCTCCTGAACATTCTATTTATAGCAGTCAGAGGAGGCTGAGAAGCGTGGCATCACACGGCAAGGTTGGCGACACAAAGCACTAAAGCAGCATTAACCATTTCAAGTCGTTTTGGACATCTTAAACCCCATTATGGTTTTGCAGTGAGCTCCTCGGTGGGCTACGTGAGCAGCTGCAGCACTTGGCTGAACGACCTTTTCCTAGACTCCCTGGAACAGCCTCTGGCCACTCTTCTGCCTCTGGCACCTTTGCTTATTCTGCCCACAAAACCACCAATTAGCATGATGAATACAGAGTCCCTAGAACAGCATTTGTCTTCTCTGGAGATCTGTGCACACACTGAGACCTCTACACTTAAAGCAGGCTATTTTCAGGGAGCGATACAGAATGGAAAGATCAGAAAAAATATTCATAAATTGGGGTTTTGCTGAAGCTCTCAAGTGAAATAGCTTAATTTAAGTAGGAGCTGGACCACTCTGGGATTTCTGATCCTGGAAAAAGCAAAGAAAAGCAGCGTACAGAGAATGCTCTGCAGATTGAATGCTCCTTTCCAGGCCTGAGAAAACTCTTCTCATCTTAAATGGTGGGCTGCAGCTTTGGTGACAACAGCTTTGGAGCGACCATGGCTGGGGTGCTGTGCCTTTGACTTGCTTAATTTAGCTGAGAGCCATTGCACTGGTAAGAGAACACAAGCAGAATAAAAACAAGGACCCAAAAAGTCCTACAACATGTTAATTTCAAGCTCCATTAGAACCAGTGGAAGAAAAAAAAAAAATCAATAGCATCTGAATGAAAATGACAAAGCTTATTGGGAAATAAATATTGTTTTTTCCAAGTGTCCAAGTGCTTACAAAATATGCCCTAAAACAAGGGATTAAAAAAAGTAACTAATTCAAATCAGGACAAAGATCACAATGAAACCCATTCTCCTTTCAGCTGCCTCCATTTTTCAATTCCAGGGACTCCAGCTGCTCCAATTCCTTCTTTCTACCTGAGCTCAGGCAAGATATGTTTTGGAGAACTGAGTAAAGCACCCCACCTTTCACTCTACTGAATCAACAGAACTCTAGAAATACCCAACTGGCTGATTAAAAAACACACCTGTCTAGAAGGAGCAAGATTGACCTTAGCTCCCAGTCAAATGTTGGGAGACTGAAAAGAAGCTGAACAGGATGCAATTGCATTAGACAGGCTCCAAATATTCCTTTATATCTACACCAGCATGAATACTCTTCCTTATTTTTTTTTTTTCCCCCCTCTCCTGTGCACCAGATTTCATCCTTAGCAAGCCTTTCATGCTTGTTTGGGAATCCTCAACAACCCAGGACACCAAGGGAGGTGCCAAAAGCTGGGTGTGTGTCAGGAAGACAAGGAGGGAGGAGGTTCTGAGGCAGCTGCAGGCTGGGACACGCTCCCACACACTCTGCCTGAGGAGGGCAGGGCAGGGCCAGCTCTGAGGGGACGCTGCAGCCGCATCCTCAACACCAGTAAGGTTTGAGCATCACAGAAATGAAGGTCTGCTCCCATCCTGCTACTTACATTTGAAAACTTTAAGCAGGGGATAGCCTGGCCCTTCCCAGACTCTGTTCATGTCCCACCAAGAGCATCCAGACAACCAAAACGCTACACAAAATAAGAATACCCCATCAGAGGGACTGGCTGCTGTGCCACGAAGTGCATCATTCACTGCTAGCGACCTGCAGAGATTATGGCAGGGTTGCAGCTGATTCTTTGTGTGGCAGCCCCTGCCACCACCTCAGGAGAGCCCATCCAAGCTCAGGGCAGCCCACACGTCTCCAGGAACCCAGGGTGCAGCAGCAATGCCAAGACATGATGCGCAGCATGAGCTGGGGAGGCTCCAAGCCCAGCAGGACAGTCACAGCTCAATGCCAAGGGACGGACAACTCTACAGGGGTCTGCTCTGAGTCACTGGGAAGGGTCTCTGCACTGGGAAGAGGATCCAGTGGTCACCCAGTGGCACATGGTCATTTCTGTTGGCGCTCATGGTTAGTTATCACCCTTACATTACTCCAGACCAAAACCAGGCCGACTTCCTCTCCACCTTACTCTGATGGGAGCAAAGAGTGTTTTAAAGAAACACTACTGAACAAAATATTGTATAAAGACAGATTCCTTTGTATTAGCAATCAGTCGAGTAAGTCCAGGGACCAGTTCAGGGCACCCCTCTGCTGCCCAGGGAGTTAAAAAAATAAGAACAATTCTCTGGCTTGGGAGGGGATAGGGAAAACAAGAAGGTGGAGAACACAGTAAGTCCAAAAGTGCTTCTAAGAGAAGCGGCAGGATAAAAAAAAACAAAACAAAACATTCCCACAGTCTGAAAGCACTTCCATGCTATTGACTGGAGAGGCAGCAACAGCCCCAAACATGTAGGTGTAATGCACACCTGCAAGCACCCTGCTCCGTGTCTGGGAAGACAGTTACCTTCTCCTGTCTTTGTCTGGTCTGGGCAGTCTTTAATACAGGAGCCAGTTCCCAGGAGGATTTCCCATCCTCTCATTCCTAGCTTATTCCATTTTCCTTCAGCATCTTTCAGTAGTAGTCATCCTTCTTGCCATTAGCTCGCTGCTGTATGCCTGCATGGTCCTTCTGGTCTTGGACAAGCTCCAGGTCATCGTTGTCATCCACCTCACCTCCATGATCCTCCTGGGTGCGGAGGGAACAGCCAGGAAAAAAAAAAAAAAAAAAAATCAGCAAGGCCTGGAAAAGGAGACCGTAAATAGCAACACATTGAGCTGCTTCTGAGTTCTACCACAGCAGCCCAGCTTGGGAATCTCAGGAAAACAGGGAAGAATTCATCTCTGCCAGGAACTTTTAGGTGTCATTGGCAAGGCACTTAGCCAAGACACTGTTAATTTTAAGCACATTTAATATCCTGGCATTACAATGTGGTTTTAACATCTCAGCCTGCTGCTACACAAGTAGAAGATATCCTACAGCCACCACATTTAAAACTGTAACAAATCCCACCCATGATGTGCTGCAGCCAGCACAGCCTCCACGGGCACTTTTAGGTGCAACTATCCAGTGTTCTACACACAGGGTAAGTAAGGATACCTCCTGACATCAACTTTGCTCTGTCTACTCCGTTTCCCCATCCTCTTCATTCCCAGCAGGCAGCCCAAGCCCTCAGTTCCTCAGGATTTGTGTGGAAAGTGCAGGAAAAGCAGCAGCCGCTCACAAAGCACAAGGAAAGGATGAACAAAACTGGAAGAGGATCCTTCATTTCTATCTACATGAGCCAGAAGGCACCAGGGTAATCCTCTCTAGTGCTCATGGTCTCCATTTTCAGTGGCCTCCAATCTTTCTCCCAGAAAAATGCCAATTTGTTGCTGACTACAGTAGCCCTGGGACTCTGAGACACAGCAATAATACCTATTTTCAGCCAAATAGATTAGCACTTGCTTCCTGGCAGCTGTGGCCCAACCAACGTACCACTTCCTAACTTGCCTCAGGAGCAGGAGGACACATTCCTCTGCCACCCATACCTCTGTTTAACTTGCTGGCTGTCACTTAATGGTCCTCCTCAAAGCACAGGTAAAGTTTTAACTCAGCTCTTCCTCAGACACAGGCTTGACCCAGTAGGACCTGTGCAGCAGACTGCAGGGCTCCCAGTGAATGTCTCACTACAGGAAGAAACCCAGGGTGATGCTCGGAGAAAGACACAGTGATCTTGCCAAACTGCACCAGCACAGCTTGTAATTCACCCCAGCTGCTGTTTGGAAAACATCTCACAGCTCAACTGCTGCAGATGGATGCAGAAAGAAAGGAGGAAAGGAGACAGAGCACAAAGGGTGCCCTGAACACCTGAAAAAGAAAAGGGAGCAGAGGTAAGAGGGCTCCAGGTTGTTACGGAGACCCACCTCACTAAGCAGAGACAAAACTGAAGTCAGTGCCCATATCTGGTTTCCAAAAAGCTGAGCCATATTCAGCTCCTGGCTACCAACACACCCAGGTAACAACCACACCAGAGAGGGAAAGAGGAAGAACCTTGGTGTCGTACAATTTCTTGCTCCTGATCTTCTTGATAGTCATCCACTGGGTCTTCCCTGGGCTTGGCAGGTCTGCCAGCATCCTGAAAAATACAGAAAGTCAGACACTGCTGACAGTGCCCCAACCTACTTCCAGTCCCTGCCAGGGAAGTGGTGGAGTCACCATCCCTGAAGGTATTTAAAAGACATGTAGATGTAGTGCTGAGGGACATGGGTTAGCGGTAACTTGGCAGTGCTGGGTTAATGCATGGACTTGATGATCTAAAGGTCTCTTCCAACCAAAATGATTCCATGATTCCATGTCACTAATTTTTTCCACATTTTCACTAATCTTAAGGAGGTGTTGGTGCCAACATCCCTTTCTTGTTTGATTTCATTGGCCTGGATTTCTTTTTTTTTTTTTTTTAACCGCACTATTAATCATGATTTCAGAGCCTGACAGATAAAGCACTCCTTTTTAAAAACAAGCAACACTCAGCTGCTGGTCAAAACAAGCTAACACTTCCCTGATGCAGTGTCTGGCTTCAGACAGCAAGAAGCACTTTGCAAAATAAATGGATTCCATCTGCAGGCAGGCAAACAAGGAGGCAGACAAGGAGGCAGAGTTCTCACGTGTCCTCACTGCTGCCAAGATCCTGCTGCATACCCATCCCAGGAACAGCACAGGCCCGTGTTATTGTCTCTGGTTTTGGTCTCTGAAGTGCTTGAAAAGATACAGCACCTCTGCAGTAACAGCTGTGGTGTGAGCCATCTCCCATTCGATGCCTCTCCAGCCACGTAGGTGCTGCAAAAGCCAGGGCTGACTCCAACAAGCAGAGAGGACAGGGCCAGAACAACTTCTGGTACTGACCAACCCACCCATTCTCACTCAAAGAGGCTTCTCCTGCTCGCCATACCCTTGCAGTGGGATTACGCATCGAGGAACACAATGTTTTCCTTTGAGTTCTTAAGCTCTCTGCCTCCCCTCGTTCATAGCTCCCCTCACAGGATCTCTGCCTGGCCTTTCCTGGTTGCCCTCACCTTCAGTGGTTTCTCCTTTGACTCTTCTTTCACACTGGGCTCCTTGAACTTCTCCAAGCCTCCCACCTTCTCTTCAAAGTCAGGTCTCTCCAGCTCAGCTTCCTCAAACTCGTCCTCCCCTTGGTTATTGGGATCCTGGGCAGGATCTGCAGCATCATCTGGCATCTGGACAAGAAAAGCCTCTTGTAAATACCAGGATATCCCCTTGGGAGACAGAAGGTTTTCTGCCTTCCCCAGCTAGCACGAAGTGCTGACTTGTAGCTTGTTGACTGTTACAAAAACAAAACCCCCAGTCTTCATTATCCCTCCGAGTCCCTCCAGAACCAAGGAATTTGGAGTTGCATGTTATAGAAACTTCTGGGAAAGCATCAGCTTAAGTGGGACAGCCAGATTCTCATTCAGAGGTAGGGCTGCACCCAGACAACAGCACAGCACCGTTACCTACCATTGGTTCCTGGACAACCGGGTCCTTCTGAGAATGCAAGTTCTCCTCCCGCTCAATCACTCCTGCATCTGCCAGGAAAAGGGACAGTTAGTTGTCAGCATACTCTCTCCCAAGTCAGTGTCGCCAGTTAAGATCCCTGCTGTTGGGGAGCAGCTGTATTAACTCCATGCACAGTAGGGATTTGTCTCAACCTGCCCGCAGCTTGAGGCAGACGATGCTTTTTGTGTGTTTTCAGAGGAATGTGTCCTCAATGCCACTCGCAGGAGTTGAGGGCAGAGCAGGGCTATGCTCCTGCAGCTGCCAAAACCGCTTCCTTGTCCCCAAGGCTGGGGCACAAGCACACACTGAAGCGCGCCCATACCTTCCTGAAATACATGTATGATAAAGACAACAAAGAGCTCTGAATCTGTATTAAGATGCTTCTTTCCCTCGTGCCGTTGGTACATCTGGGCAGCACCTGTAGCAGCCTCCCAGCCGTGCAGGTGGCGAGACCACCACAGGGAGCCAAACCAGACCATGGCAGGTCAGGATCTCCATGCCACCTTCCCCTTCGACGAGAACAAGAGGCAGGCTCCCCGTGCCACGGATGGGGACAGTCAGGGGAGGAGGAAAGCACAAATAAGAGAAAAAAACCCACAGCCTTTTAAAAATACAGCCTTTGCTTTCAATTAAGTAAAAGCACTCACCTCTCTGCCATCACCACAGGCAGAGTGTTTCTCCCCAAAATGTTAGAGGAACCTGTGAGACAGCAGTGTTCCCAACTGACCACAGCACGGCCAGAGCAGTTGAGTCATCACTCTGGTTGCTAATTCCAATTAGGGCACAGAGGTCAAGGGCTACTGGTCCTCACTCTGCCTTATACCTGCCACGAGGCCTTTTCTTTTCAGGGTAGAATTCACTTTGATGGGAACCAATTAGTTCAGTCCCACTAAGGGGACTGGCTGGAAATCAGGTCAGCAGAACATGAAATAGCAGCTGAATGTAGTGGAGAAGCACAGCAACACCAAACCTCTTCTCCAAACGAGGACCTGCACGAACGTTAGCTGGTACCCGACTGTCACTGCTCTGGGAGGGAGAACTTCATCCACACAGAATGGACTCAGCCAACAGCCTGGGAGGACATCACCCATTTTTGGGTGATTTCAGCCTTTTCATCCAATATTCAGTTAGAACCACTGACCTTTGCCTCTGCCCCATGACATCCCTCCTCTGTTCCAAATACAGAGCCAAAACCAAATAAAAATCTACTGTCAAGAAACCAGGCTGAGACCATCTTTCTGATGTTTAAGGGGATGCACGTTAGCATTTTAAATGAGATCCTAACAGGAGTCTCAGCTCCCAGCTTTCCTGCCATAGCACGTTCAGGACTGCAGGGAAAAAAAAATTAGCTACATGAAAAGCCACCTACTTAGTCATTCTACTTCAGTCTAGGAACACACAGAATTCACATGAGTCATATCTACATTTCAGTGCCTCTCTCTGACAAAGGTAGCCACTTAACTTCCAGGTTCTCCAGGTTACTCCCACACGTGCAAAAGCAATCGATGGTGGAGTCTGCAGCAAATAAACGCGTTCACAAAGTGTTCCCACTGTCTATCCCAGCCCCTTGAGCACAGCAGAGCATCTCTGCACAGACTCAGACTGGACACCTCTGCTCAGAAGCCCATTTTAGCTCAGACTGGCTTACTGTAATACATTTTTAATGTCGGCTTTATTTGCTTCCAAAGGAAGTTTGCAGCTTCCCCCTTAACTGCAGCTGTTTGTCTGCGAGTGTAAGTCAACCTTCCCTTTGTTGCTGGACCTATGGAAGGGCTCCAAGCCCCCACCCACTGTAATTTTCTGAAAGATCTAGTCATTTTACAGCTGTTTTCTGTTTCACACAACAAAAATAGTCATTCAATTGTTCCCTTATTTTGTCACTCACATGCAACTGCCATTTCAGGGCAATCGATAAACCTCACCTGGAAATGGAGGCAAAGAAAAGATTCTGCCCTCACACACATCATCTAATAGATTATTCATTAGTTGGTTCTACAGTGTGATGAACTTTACAGTGAGCCCAATGTTTCTCCCACCCTGTGATTAGCTGAGTGAGTCAATGCACAGGGGTCTGAACAGATCCGGGTCAGGAGACCCAGGAATTCTAACGCTCTCCGACTGCCCAAGTGCAGTTACTTACCAGGCATTAAAACAGCTGTAGATGCTCCGTTGGCTGGCTGACAAGTGCAACTGGCTGCCCTTGAATTTATTTGCTTTTAGCCCCTTAAGGACAGTTGGGAAATTTTCTGTCCTGAATTAGAAAACCCACTTTTAAAAAAAATTAAATCAATTCCTATGGGAGACCGAGATCAAAACTTGCAAAAATCCAGTGATGTTTTCCCCGTCATTCCCACAGGAAAGAAAGAAGAACTGACTTCATTTACACAGATTTTTGAGTCCACTACTTTGGAAGTGCATAAGGATGCAGGACAACAGGAAACAAAAATGGAAAACTGTCCAGGCTCTTCGTTGACCCAGGACAATAAAAGCACACGAATTTTTCAAGAGTTCTAAGTTTTTCCTTTAACGCAAGCAGAAAGCTTTTCTCGCTCCCCACCTTGATTAGCACTAAATTAGCACTGCACAGCACAGGAATAGGGAAGCCATACCCATTTCGAGTTCCTCGGCGTCTGTCCTTCCCTTCTCGCCTTCCTGAGGAGCCGTCTGGTGCTCTTCCCCTCTCTTCTGAGCGGGTGGCTGGGGGCTGCCCCGCTGCATCTCCTCCCCAGGCTTGGCATCAAAGTGAAGGCTCTTGGGGTAACTGTGCCCTTTTTCTTCGTCCATCTGGGCATTCACTTTGTTAACCAGCTCCTTCCAGCTGCAACAAGGGTACAAAACAACACAGAACCCCCCCCGCTGAGTACATCAGGAGATTTTTCATCACGCGAGTAGAGGAAAATAAACTCCAACATATGCAGAAGTTTGTCCTAATTTAACATTTTGGTAAAACTAGCAGATAGTAGTAGTTATCGTGATATCTGCTTGAAACAGAACATTTAATATACCACATAAAAGCAAAGTTATGCTTTATAAACACAATTAATTGTAGAACTGCTTTAATATTATTCGTAGGATACAATAACATATCCATCCAATAACATCACAATCAGCTCCAGCTCTAAGTAGATACTCACTCATGCCTCACACACACCCAAACCCACAATCTAAGTTCTTGAAAAAATATTTTTAAAAAATTCTCCTTATTGTTCCAACTTAACTTAAAATGATGACGATACTGGAGAAAAACTGTAGAGTTTTGGTCTATAAGGAGAAAAATAAAATCTTTCAAAATAAGCAGGAAAACTGCAACACAAAATCAACAGTTTCCCTTGTCTGATTATTTTTTTTTTAAAGCTACAAGCTGTTTACAAAGCTTTGCAACTGGGATGGACACTTCAACCAGCACCTGTTTCTAGAACTCTCCCATAGCATGCATCTGTTCCCTGAACAAACCCAAACAGTGGAAGGAGACCTAGCTGAAAGGAAACATTTGCATATTGTTTTGGTTTATTTGTTTTTTTAGGTGAACATGGGGAAAATTGCTTCGTTTCTACACTCAGACAGGGAAGCCATGTTCCAATATGATTTACTGCTTTTCTTAACACCACCCTCCAAATGTTTTTATCCATCTATTGACCTGAAAAATCAATTATTCATACACAGCTCTACCTGTGAGGGTCCAGGCAACCCACAGTCAGGAATTCCTTCCTCTGTAACGGTTCCACCTCAAATACACGTCTCCTGATGTCTACATCAATACCTATGTCTGCTTCCTGCTTAACAGAAGTGCCTCAGAGGGGCACCTTGATATCAAGGTATAGGCCAAATGCAACACTTTTTTTCATGAATGCTTCTCTGCCCACAGCCATAGCACGGGGATGCCCAATCAGAGGCTCAGCAGCAGAGCACTTAGCACAACACTCTTCCACAGCATGGAAACAAGTTGGAGGTCAGAGAAGAAATGGAATATCTTCATATTAACTTGAGTGAATCCCTGAAAAGCCCAGAAGACAGCACCGTCTCACAAGGATGGGTTTTCTTCCTAAATATCCTTACTCAAAGACACCTTCAGAAACAAATAAAGGTAAAGGAAGGGATTAAATCCCAGTAAAGGGACTCTCAGAATTGACTGAAACAAAAAACTTTGAACCTGAGTAAGCTACCACCAGCTTCAGGCAGGATTACTGCTTGGTCTAACCTGTCCAGCTACATGAGCCAGGTGAGATGTAAAAGTCTACTTAAGACATTTAAGTTTCCAACTGCTGAGAAAGGACAAGTGGCCTTCAGCAGGTTTCTAAGCCAGCATACTGCATGAAACTTCCAGTAAGAAAAAAAAAATAATCCTAACCCAGCCTCCAGCTCAGGTTTCCCCATTATAAAACCATCAAAATGCAAATCAACCATCAAGAGCTCATCTGGAATCTGCTGGTCTCAGCCACCCAATGCTACGGTTCTTGGCATCGAATGTGTGGTCTCTTTTGTGCTCTGCTGCAGTTGGATATTGTTCTTGGCATTGACACCACCTGGAGAAGGTTGGTTTGTGTGTTCCTTATCACAAGTCTCACGCAGTGCAAATAACAGCCTCCAGCTGCTCAGTAATTTCTTGATGATAGATCCAGGAAAAGAAAAAAAAAAAAAGAACACCAAACATACCATGATCTCTGTCCTTGCAGAAATTGTGTCCCAAACAAATCCAATATTTGCATTTTCTGTTCCACAGAGTGGGGACAGTGTCCTCTCTAGGCTCCACGTAGGTGAGGAAAGGCCACTCTGCCATCACAACTCCAACCTTCAGCTACACCCACACAAGTCCCTCCCTGTAACGAGGCAAAATATCCCCCATGCAGATGGTATCTAGCCGAGCAGCAGGGGGAGGATGTTGCCCTTTAAGAAAATACACAAAGCACAACCTCTGCCCTGGGAAGATTACAGGTTAAGGGAACAAAACAAAAATGGCAGAAAAGAACAGGTAGGACCAGGCTGAATTTAGAATGAAATTCAGAAGTCTCCTCTAGAGATAAAAGAGAAATTAAATCTTGTTTGCTGCAGTAGACAGAGCAGATATGACCTGGACATCCACAGGGGATAAATAAGTTAAATGAGGAAGCACTATTTTCAGAGTCGGTTTTTGGATTACAGCCAGACTTTGATGAATTACAGCCTCCGAAAGACATTTTCTTCCTTTTGCAAAACAGACTGGTCTTCTGTGAGTGCTGCTGAGACCATCAACAGTCCCTCCTGCGCACGAGTCTCCCGAGGAGCGGCTGAGGGAACTGGGATTGTTCAACCTGGAGAAAGGAGGCTGAGGGGAGACCTCCTCGCTCTCTACAACTACTCAAAAGGATGCTGGAGCGAGGAAAAGTCAGTCTCTCCTCGCAAGGAATAAGTGACAGGACAAGAGGAAACCTAACAGGGCTGGCTGCCTGCTGCTTCTAGATTACCATATAACCTTGGAGATGAGCAGCTCTCAGATCTTCAAGGTCTGGTTGTTCCTGCAGAGCTTGGCAGATTACTGATTAATTAGTGGGAAAAATGAGCAAATTGCTTCTCTAGCATACAACTTAACGTCTCTTATTTATAGAGACTGAAGGAATTTTTAGACACCCTTGCTGCTGCAGGTGTGTTGCTTCCATCACGCAGCAACTCTTCAGTTCACTAAACAAAAACAGGATATTTAACTCGTCATCACTGAAAGGGAGGAGAGTTCTTGAAGTCAGTTCGGACTCCCATCCCACCCTCTCCTCTAGGCTAGTAGGAAATCCAAGCTGACCTGGTCTCACTCAGCAGTAATTCCTCTCTCTCCTCTCCACAAGCACTTTACCAAAGAGTTCAAACACCAATTCAGCATGCAGGGTATGTACCAATAACGTAAGAGCCTTTTTTTTTGGCCAGCAGTCTATGCACTCAATCCCACAGCATTTCCTGCAACAAGACTCGCCTTCTGCTTCGGCTGAGATCGAGACCTGACAGCATCACTCAGTTACAAGAATTAGATGACAGTGGAACCAATAACTAACACTTTCTTCAACCATCTTTCAAGCAGAAACCACGATAGACACAAGAAGAGAGAGCAGGGACGAGGCTGTATGGTACCTTCCAGCCTGAACGTGAGGAGCAGGAGGGAGCTTTGTTTCACCCACCTTTGCATTTGCACCGGTTTGTTCCCTGGGGAGTGGGGAGTCTCTGGCAGCTGAGGTTTGTCTGCTGCAGAGGGTTGTTTTGGATCAGATGGGGACAACCCAGGAGCCTGGCTTTCCTCATTGCTCTTCACCTGAATGCGCATCACCATCTTTACATCCTGCAGAGAAGACACATAGATACACTCGGGATATACACAGGCTCCACATCTCATCAGATACTTGCAAATCTCCCATGCATTTGGGCAGGCTTAAGGGCCAGAAAAATCCTTTATCAAAGAACAACAGATTCAGAAGTGCTCCAGAACAAAGCTACACTCCCATCCAGCCAGCCTGCAGTAAAAGAGGTCCTTCTCCTTTCACACAGCCAAGAGGACATAATGTGGATCCTATGCGACCCAAGCTTGTCTTGGGTAGGTGAATCTCCAAGAAAAGAGGAACAAGAAAACTATGTCTAAAAATACCCCAGACATGTTGCCATTATAATAGTTACTATGTAATTATACTCTAACCACACTGCAATTATTGTCTTTTTTTTTTTCTCTCAGAGATTTGCTTTCCATCAGCTCACCCTCAATCCCCCCAGGAGGCAGAAGAGCTGCTTTTCTGATTTACTCCTTGCAGATCTGGCAGGATCCAGAGGTAGAACCCCAGTCACTAAACCACAAACTCTTAAGGATGCTCAGGAGCCCGAAAGCTGAGGCCCGGAGGGTTCCCACACGAGGGAAGGGGAATGCACACGTGCATGTCGTTATGCATATCATAGTATTGAGCTTCAAAAGTGAGGGCAACACAAACCAAGCAGCAAGTGTGCAGGACTCACTGGGTTCCCGTTGGGTAGACTGTTCATGGTCCGGGTGAATCGGATGACGTGGCCATCCCCGCGTCTCGCTGGCCAGGCTGGCACAGCCCCCGGCAGTGAATTGGCATCGGGGGCCGGATGGGTGAAGAGCACGTTAGCCTGTGGTTTCAGGCCATCATTGCCATATGAGTTCTGGCCTTGCAGAGGGCCATCCACCTGCTTCTGAACCCCAGAGACTTGTGAGGCCAGCAGGTTCCCACCAGGGCGATTCTCCTGATTGACTGGAAAAGCCTACAAGGAAGAAAGGACAAGAGCAAACTCTAAAGGAACAAGCTCAGTTCCCTTCACTTCAAAACCCCATGCTGAAAACCCACAGAAGCCCTGCAGAACTCTCCTCCCTGGGATTTTCTGGGAGCACCACACCTTCTGCCTCCCGAGCTGCAACTGGCTGTTGGCTGGGACCATGGGCTGCTCCTTCAGCGCTTGGAACTGCTGCTGCCCCTTCCCAGCTCCTCCTCCTTTGAAGCTTGGCATCTTCTGTAGAGCTTCCTTGAGCTGCCTGAACTCTTCCATCTGGGCCTGAGGGGATGAGAAGGGTTCAGAGAAACCCCACACAATAACAGGGTAAACAACTCCTTACTGGGAACAGCCACGCTTCTACAGCCAGTTATTCAATACAGATATGCTACTAAGGAATATATACATATTTCTACATGTATGAAAGCTGGAGATAATCCACAACCATTAATGACAAGCTCAACATGGTCTTCAGCTTTCCCTCCAGATTTCACGGATACTCTCTATTACCCCTTTTTGCCAGTCTCGTGTCTTATTTTATGGCATAATTTTACCCTGGAAGTGCTGACCCATAACACTGATTCTTTACCCAATGCACGAGTCATTGACAGAACTCCTGCCTTCACATAAAAATCCTATTCTGGGTTTGTTGGTTGTGGCTCCCTCTCCTCCTGTGCCTCACACACATGTACCTTCAGGACAGCTTTTTTTTTTCCTTCCTGCAGAAGCATTTCTGCATGGATGTGCTCATCTCAGCAGGGCTGGCAGTAATTGGCATAATCCCACTTGACAATTCCATTTAGTTTGCAAGACAAATGAAAATTGATTCTCTTGGACTGTTAAGCAAACACAACACCTTTCTCCCTACCGCAGCTTATTTCTTCCATCTTCATCCCTGAAAAGTAGGGCTTGGAAAAGCTACTCTAGAAACACTTCCCACTTCCACCTCAGTTATTTATAGGAAAAAGTGAGGGGGGAAAGCTTTCCATATGCTTGCCAGGGTACCTGGAAACAGACCAAATTAGGGACTGGGCAGAGTAGGAAAGCTTCCAAGCAGCAAGGAAAGTTTAGCAGGAAATTAATTCCTGAGCAGGCTCTGTTGATTTCAGTTCTTCCCCCTGAAATTCAACCTTAAAATTCACATTAGAAAAAAAAAAAAAAAAGACAAACAAAACAAATCCCAACGAAACCACTCAAAGCTAACACAAAAGGAATGAGGAAAGGAAAAGGAAGCCAAGAACAGTTCATGGGCTATAGCCCTAGCTAGTAGGAAGCTGCTTCCAGTCAGAACAGGCCAGATGGAAGCAGAACTCATTGACAGCCTGTTAAGGTGGTTGGCCCAGAAGCTTTAGACCAACCTTAATGCACAGACCCCCCCCCCGTGCTGTCCACACCCTGTCACACCGAGTGGTGCTTGAGCCCTCCGTGCCTCAGTTTACCTGGCAGACAACTGATCCGACAGCTACTGCAGGCTGGGTTTGTGAAACATGTCAGAATCCTTGGAAAACGAGCATATCTAGAATGCAAATCACTCCTCTAAACTTCCACCTGCCAGAAGGGAGCAAGATCAGCGACAGGGTACTCAGCGCGAGGAAGAACGGTGGCACCGATACGGAAACTGGGAGTCTGCTCTGCCATATGGCATCTCATCCCACTGAAGGCAAATGAAACTCCCTTCTCCTTACTGGTTAGGCACTACAAAGGACCGATCAAGAAAACTTTAAGATTTAACACTAGGCCCATTGTCAAATAGATCCAAAGTATTTTCTGAAATCACGGGGACCAACCAGTTCTGTAAGAGCCAGAAACAGCAGGCGGGCAGACGGTCGAAGCACAATTTCATTACACAATTGCCTAGTACCTCCCCAGGGGGGACCTGAGCCGTGTCTCCCACACCAGGACAAATCCTTTTGCTTTTGCTCACTCTTAATTTTGGCAAGAAATTACAGTGAGCTGTTTCTTGCAAACTGCCAAGTTAACGGCCAAAAGTTAACACTGGCAGCACAAGAGCTGCCACCACGTTGCCCAGTCTGCAAGTGCTTGCTTTTGCAGCCTCAGCTAATCATGTTTGGTTTTTTTTTATTTTCCAATGCTGTTCTGAGCACAGACTAGTTTGCACACTTGAACTGCCGACTGCTTTCCCCAACGCTGCCCAGCTAATCAAAGAGCAGTTGAAGGGTTCTCTGCCAAAGAGCAATTTGGGACTGGTGCTACGTGGTGTGCCAGATGCAAATGCACTCAACATCGACCCAGCAAGGCAGAAGCAGAAAGAGGTAATGACACACAGAGGACCTTTGATCAACAGATATTGATCCAAGGTGTCAATGGCAGAGGCTGGGATGATGGGAGCTGACTGGGTCTCAATGTCACTTGAGAACCAGATACAGAGCAGTGACGGTGGAAGCTACCTTTAAAAATTTGGTCAGGTAGCCTAAAAATGAAGGCTGAAATGCATTCTGATAGCAGGAGGTGTGAACATAGGCTTCCCAGGGCACAGAAGAAGCTTGTAGTCACATATTGTTTCAATTCCTGGCATGGGCTTGCTGGAGTGACCCCTACAGAGACTGGAAGCCTTTGTTTAATTTCCAACACACACTGCAGGCAGTATCACTGCAGAGCATCCCACCAGTCTGCCTTCACCACACGGAGAAGTGGGGTCAAAAAGCAGTTCAGTCACAATTACATCACAATTAACCAAAATTATGAAGGCAAGCAAGTTAAATACACTGAAGGTCCACCTGAGACCCCTCTCAAATCACATCTGACATGAGCCAAAGAGCTGCCAAGTGACAGCAGCTTGCAATGTCAGTGACCTGGGCTTCCCACCTGAAGCAATCCATCATCTGTGAAGTTTGCAATCCCCAGAGCCACTTAGTTCCTGCTATTTTGCAGGGCAGATCAGGCCAGAACTCAAGAGCAATCTTGTAGGAGTCAAAACCCACCACCCCCCACACCTCTAGTTCAAGTTCAGCATCTGTTTCAGCGGAAAGAATTAGCTGTCAACTGCATCTAACCACAACTAGCTCCTTGCTTCTGGGCTTATCCCGTAAACCAAGGGAGTACTTGACAGAAGGCTGTTAATTAGCAACAGGCAAGGCTAATTCAGACTGAGACATGACTTTTAAAGTGTCTTTACAAAGCTGCTTGCATGTTGGCTCAGCACAAGAGCCTCAGACAGATACTGTAGAGACATTAAGTCCTCCTACTTCTCCCAGCATACACAGCCTTCCCCCTTCTCCCAAGTCATCTGGGAGCTCCCAGCTTCAGCTGGGTGAGCAGAATTCTATGAGGTCAGGACTTCCACTGCACTGAAGAGGTTCACACCATCCCCACAGCATGAACACAACACAACACCAGATCCTCAAAGCTTTTTTTTTTCCCCTGCAGAAATGCACTGGAATACAATTGTTAAATAGATCTATTACTTAGAAAATATTTGATGGTCCCAGACCCCAGTGGAAGATTTGTGGCCACAAACACCCCCTGGTTGATCACCTGGGCACTAAGAAGCTGAGAATGAACTTCCTGGTGGGCCTTCCGGAGAAGCTTGCTCTCTTCTCTGAGTTTAAAGACTGTATCTGCAAGAGAAAAAGAAATTTGCTTAAGAGAGCTATTTTTGCAAGCGTAGTATCTGTCTTCCTGACCATAAATTCCTTTTGACATCATAGATCTCTCCAAGCCCAGGAATTACAGTGAAGCACTAGCAGGGACTGGCCAAACACCCTGACAAACCTGAATCATCATTCCTTTCAGCTCTCAAGTGTCCTGCCCAGGAACTTCCTCCACTCTGGCGTGTCTCTAACTACTGTCAGGGTCAAGCTCTGGCTGTGCTTGCTACCAGAACAAGATATTTATTTCTTCATTTCCATCACCCATTGCAGCTGAAGAACAGCAAGCAGTGGTCACTGCCCCTACCTGTGGTGACTGGAAGGTTGAGAAACATCTACAAGAGACACCTATCAGGTCTCCCAGAGCCACAGCAGATCCAGTAAGGTGGTTCCCTTCAACTGCACAGAGAAGCTGCCTCTTGAAAAGATGGTACAAACAAAAAAAACCATAACCCACTTCCAGAAAGCAACGTGCCTTGGTCCTCAGGCACATTTATTCCTATGCTATTAAGTAGCAACCTTCTGCCTTGCAGCCTCAGGCTGGGCTCCTTTCAAGCTCTTTGCACGCTCTTTGTACTTACTTCAGTGACAAGACACAAAACGCACTTAAATTTCACTGCCTGGAATGTAATTGTGTATCCTCCAGTAACAACAAAAACCATGTCAAAAAAATGTCAGCCTTATTTTGCACCCCAAAGCTCTCTTAAACGTATCCCTAGAACTGCATGCACCAGGATTTCTCTGCAAACAGAGTTCCACCCGCCAGGATAAGGATGGGAATTTTCCCCATAATAGGATGGTCACCTTGGTAGGCTGAATTGCATGCAGGATTCCAGCTCAAGATTATAGATATTTCTGATTACAGTGGAATATCTTTTTTTCATAACATTCATCCCTGGCACAGAACATTTTGCCATCGAGGCTGGGTGCTGAGTTCTTCCCTTGCAGTGAAGATTAACATCAAACTGAGAAAATAAGGCTCTGCCTTTCCTGCAACCAGAAGGAAACCAGAACCACCAAGAGGAGCTACCAAACCCAGCTCCCCCTGGGAAAGCAATCCCTCATAACTCCCAGTAGGCTTCTGCTTTCCCCCAACATCTCTGGGGTGAGGGCTTCATTTTTGCAATTGAATCTAGAAAAAAAAAATAATCCCTCAGTTTCATGTCAACAGCCCTGAGCAGTGCCCATCCTCAGACACCTCTTCTCTTCTCTATTAGACTCACTGACAGAGGCACGTCTTCCAACACATGTCTCCTGAGGGCACATTATATATAGAAAGTACTGGAGGAACATAAGGAAAGAAAATGAGGCATTAGCAATGCTACTAGCTCTGTCTTTCCCACCTCTCCTGAGACTGACTTACTCTTTTGTATGGCATGGTTGCCAATACTTAAGAGAAGGTTTACCAGGCAGCTCTGAGCTTAAAGCACAGGAGAGAGGTGGTACCAAGCGAACAGTAGCCTGGGCAGATGGACAGAGAATATTAATATCTCAGCCCTAAGCCAACCTTCCTGACTAACTTTCCTCTTTGAATTGTTTTTCCTGATCATTATTCTCCTTCCTGTGGCAGAATTTATTTTCTTACTTCATTGGGGGCTGTGTATTTCAAGAGGAGTGAGACAATCAAGTATTTAGGTTTCACTTGCTTGTGCTCAATTCCTCCCTTCTAACCCAGGGGTGATCACCAGATACCAGGGCTTTGTTGATCAAAGGAAAAAAAAACAAACAAAACATCAGCACATTTCACTCTCCCAGACCTAATCTAAGTAAGAACAGATGTGAACCTTAAAAACCCCACAATCTAATTAAACAGCAGACTAAATAGAAACTACTCTTTGGGAATTAAAGGGATCAGCATTCTCTGCAATACTTGCACTACTTAACGCATTTCATAGACCTACACCATTAATCACAAAGTATATTTAATTTGCTCCCGAGTTTAAATCTTAGGGTTTACAGGACTGCAGTAGTATAGAAACTGGTTTCCATTGTCAAAAGCATACAGAGGGAAAACTACATTGAAATAGAAGGGATACCTAAACATCACAATGTTTTATCTCTGCCACAGAAAGCATCACTGCTAACTTAGTTACACTCACCCACCAGAGAAGGGTTAGGGAACAACAGTATTATCCGATGGATGAACCTGCTCCTGCCCCAGCCCACTGTGGAACGACAGGCGTGTGCCTCTGCTTTAGCCTCATGCCTTTTGCTTTCAGATTATCTCATCCATTTTGAGTCGGACCTCCTTGGGACATGGACTGTCTCACAACCAGCATCTGGCACAATAATTAATTACCTTACCTGGCTTTACACACTTAAGATAAGTAGCTGCTGCAGTAAGAGTAAGCAGCCAGGAAAAAAAATCAATTAAGCTTTTAAAATAACACCATGAAACTGCTGGTGTTGACAGAAACCAGGGATGCCCCATGCAGTGTAACAGTGCAGGGGTCTCTGAACCCCCGGGAACTCCAAGTATGGTGAAACTCAAGGTCAACTGATCAATGCATTTGTCAACCCAAGCAGCCAGAGGCTTTTGTGGTGCATATTCCTACACAAAAGCACCACCTGTGAACTCCAACGGCTTCCCTTGCATGGGGAAGCTGTTTGATAGCCTGCTCCACATCTCTCACCTCCCCTCAGTGCAACCCCATGATACGTGGCCAGTTTTAACTCTGCCCTTGGGCCCATTCAAGAAACACTGTCCTCTCCTGAACTCAGTTCTCCAGTCCATTCTCTGCCTGCCACTCTCAGCTCTCCATCGCACTCACCCTGCAAGTTTGAGACTTCACTGTCCTTCTCCTGCTGCAGCTGGGCGTATTTCTGGCTGTGGGTCTCCAGTGCCTTACGATGCTCCAGTTTCAAGCTGTTGTGCTGCACCTGTAGGTCAAGCAGCTGCTTCTTGACATCGTCATGCTGGTTCTTTATACAAAAAGAAGTGACAAAGAGTCAGCACAAAGAGAAGAAGAGTAATTTAGCTATTGCTAAGTGCCACTTGAGTGTCTCTGTTTAATAAGTTGCTTGGGGAGACGGAAGAGATGTTCGTTCCTCCAGTAAGGTACCTAGAAATCCCAGACACAATAAAATATTCTTTGTGTTTAGTGGTTCAAGAGTGATGTGAAATACCAATTAAACTCTGCTTTGTGAAGCAGCTTTGCAGGTCTCCTTGGAAGCCACTAAACTGGAAGCAGAAGGTGGTGGCAAGTCCACTCCTGCCTGAAAAAGAGATGGAGTAGTTCTTGGCTGTGTCCCAGAGTCTCCTACTCCTCAACTTCCCTGCACACCCCGCTCCATGACAGCAGTGCAGAGGATAATATTTGCTGATATCAAACCAAACGCCTGTGGAACCTTGCACAAATCCAAGGTCTTTTCCAGAGTCCCAGGTGTGCTGAAGGACAACATTACCTGCGAGGAGAGTTTCTGTGGTACATTACAGGAGCAGTTCACCTCTAAGTAAGGCAATGGGGATTAGACCTCAGGCTTTCTGTGTGCAGGTACACAGAGTCAGGACACACCACCACCTAAACACTCAGGTTGTTCTCTCTGCTTGGTTTGCTTCCCTATAGCCTGGCTGTTCTCCCACCCACCACTCCAAGCTGCCAGAAGAGGAGGGAGACCTTCTGCAAGGACACCACATTCTCTCACGCAGAGGCCACATTCCCCATAGTAGCACGGGGCTCCCAGGCATAAAACACCAGGATAACACGACTCTCGTGAGACCACAGACTATTCCAAGCAGTCCAAGAATTCATTGACAGAAGTGGGCTGAAGAGCTGTTCTCTTCTCCCCTCTTACAGAGCCCAAGAACAAAACATGCTGAGACATCCTTTTGCTCAGACCCATTGAACCAGAATTCACCTCCTTTTTATTGTTCCCATGGTAACCTAGAGAGTCCTTCCACATTCAGTTTGTCAACACCAATTATGTATGCAGATTGATTGGCTCACAGGTGAACCCTGGCCCTTCCACACAATAGCTCCTCAGGACTCAGGCAGCAATTTCAATCAGCCTTCCTGTAAAAAACCTTCATCTTTTTTTTTTTTTTTTTAAAGAAACCCCAAACCTCTAAATGCTATCAGTGATTGCATTTATCCCCAATAAAACAAAGCATCTGTGGCCCAGGCATTCTCCCTTGAAGCAATTATTTTCCACTAAGAGGAGACAAATAACTGCTCCAAAAATACATACAGTGCAGAGAAAAAAAATAAAAAATCTCTCAGTGTGGAGCGGTCCCAGAGACAGAACACAGAGGAGAGACAAGGATGTCAAGTTAATCAGATCACAAGATCAGGAGGGAAAATAAAGAGACTATGATTCCTGCTTTGGCTTTCAAAGACATTAGGTACTTGCAGTTCTCATCAGATTCACCAGCAGAAAGCACAGCAGACAATCCCTAAAATCATTTTGATACTGAAAACCTCAGAAGCCACCAACATTAGCAAGTGAGAATATATTTCAACAAGAAACCCTAAGCAACTGAAGGAATTTTAAGTCCTCATCACCTCAGGCCAATCAATTTCCAACCCGTATTTTATCTGGCAGGTGATGTGCATGTCTATCCCCAGACTGCTCACTGTCAGGAAGAAGGGAGGGAATATTCATCCTTGGATAGCAGCAGGGAGCTGAACAGAGAGAGAAGTGCCTTGACCAAGGTCACACAAAGCACCTGAGGCCCAGTCCAGCTCATTAAGCACAGAGAGCATCCTCACTCCCAGCTGGTTTCTAAGGATGGCTGTGACCAATGTATGCAAACTATAGGAGGAATCTGAAGATGTTGTTTTATTGTAGTTACAAGACTGGAGGTATGGAACATGCTACATGTGACTATTTTAAGAGAAGCAACTTAATTGCAAGCAGAAGACTTGACCCAGTGAGTTCTACCAGACCTACATATGCCGACTGCCCCGAGGAGCCCAGGAACCGACTACACTGGGCTGGCCTGTCTTTCAGCAGCTGTAAATACAGTTTAAAAATAGATTATTCCCCTTCCCAATAAGAGGAAGCAGGAGAAAGGGAGCCAGGACGAAATGCTCTCACTGTCCCCTTGGGACAAGCAAACCAGAGCATTCTGCTCAGATTGCAGTTGCTCTGAGGAGGAACGTTACTACTTCGAAGCGTTCCCAGAATCCGCAGGGCTGGATAATACCTAAGAGACAGAACTGTACTTCCCTTTTCCCTGAAGTTTGAATCCAAAAATCCAGGCAGCTGGAGGTCCAGCTCCGCTCAGGAAATACAACCCAGCGGTGCTGAGGGTTGCTGGAGCCTAGCCCTCTTTTTACATCCCAGAGTTAAATTACCATTTCACTGCCAGTGCTCTGACTAAAAACATTTAAAAACCACCGTCACCAGCCACAGTTGCATTGCTCAAACAAAAGCAAACTTTAACATCAAGATATGGTTCAGGTAAAGCATGCGATAAGCTATAAAACACTACAAGGCACCCCCCTCTGAGCCTCTCACACCAAGTGGAATACATTGTATTAGCCCAAAGGGCAAGCTACCATGAATAGACCCATTTTCGCACTAAGAGACCCAGAAAAGAACACGCTGAACAACAGAACTCCTGTGCGATAAAGCGCACAAAGGCTACCATTGAAATGAGGGGTAGGTGAAGGCTGTAATCTGACACAAAGCCCAACAGAATAAATAGGAAACTCCCGTGAACCTGAATAGTCAGGAAAGAATGTAGATCAACACCCCTGTGTGGTCTCCTCCCTTCTCGCTGGCTGAAGGAAGCCCTTGGTCTCTCCTCGGCACCTCTGGCAAGCGAAAGCCCCAGCTCTCCTTCCAGGGGGCATTCCTTAACCCTCAGCAGCTGGGGAGTAGGTGAAACCAGACGGCTCCCTTACCTTCAGGATCTTGTGCTGGGAACTGAGGGCCCCGTACCTGTTCATAGAATCTTGCTGGAAAGGAAAAAGGCACCATTAGATCCCAGAAAAACCCGGGTCAGGGAGAAACACACGTGAGCACCCACCCAGCCACTGCAACAGCCAGGTCCCACCACCCCTTCCCACACAGGCACACACTGGGACAAGTCTGGGAAGGTGACTGGGAACCAGCCTGCCAAGGTGACCAGCAGAACATGCAGCCTGATGTACTTTGAAGAGGTAAAACGTACTTCTAAAAAGGCAAAATATATTTTAGAAGGTAGAATCTCTGCAGAAACGGAATAAATAAATAATACCTCTACTCTGTGTGTCTATTGGCATCCGCACGCTGAGTAAGTGGCCCCGTTTTGAGACAACATGAGGATGGCTGGAAAAGAACCCTTTCAAAACATCTTAGCCACCAGCTAATTAACTGCACTGTCTCGATTTACATTGAGTGGTTTTTCTCCAGTTTTCAGTTCTTTAAACAGGGCAGGCCCAGCACTGAAAGAGCTGTGAACAGTAACACCCCCCCCCCCCCAACAAAGCAGGCTGAGTGTTCTGCAGTGACTGAGGGGGAGGCAGGCAGCGCCGGAGCTTTCGCCTACACACAAAAATTGCATTTTCCATTTCACAAAAAAAAAAAATAATTCATCACTAAGCAATTGAGTAAGCCTAAAGCAACCTCCTGTAACTAGGTACAGCTGTCAAACTAAGCTCAACTGACACAAACCAGCAGAGGAGAGGGATTTAAACGTTTCCACAGAGTGATCTGTACCAGTTTAACAGATCGGGTCATGCCTTGCTAAGGGCCACGTTCTTCCCCTTTCTCCCCAAGGAACTGTTCTTCACCGCAGCACCAGCACCTCAACATAACTGGCATGGAAGCCACCAGCTCACACTCAAAGGCTGAGTCACGTCATGGTTGGCCACTGAACCCGTCTCAAACCAGGACATTTCCCACAGCAGCAGCGGTACCTGATGGGGAACGTGCTGCAGCTTTTCCCATTACATGCAGTTTGACAACCATCTGCTGGGATCTGTGTTAGGGAAGCTCAAAGCAACACAGCCGAGACACTAAGCAGCACCATGGAAGTACAAACTAACCACCACGCGGGGATTTCCACTACAACCCAGTGATAAATAGTCAACACAGTATAAAACACTACTGGGAAATAAGCACAAATCACAAGTGAGCTGTGCAGCCATTAGAGTATTTAGATCTTCATCCATGAGTTTCTTTCTGTAACAGGATGACATTCACCCGCAGATGAGCATGCTAAATGCGATTCCTCTTCTCCAGCATCACATCAACAGTTGCTCTGAGAAGGGACTAAAACCAGCCATATAACTACAAGTGCACGGGACAGACTGTAACCCAGGGAGGCACTGCTTCCTAACCCTCATTGAAGATTCCTTCTTTTCCCCTGCTGAATGAGAAGTCCACAGGCCAGTGGAAATCATTTGACAGTCCCTGGAGACAGAAAACAATTGATATACTTTCCCAAACAACACCACGGCCTTTCTTCTCCATGTTCCCTGTGGAGTGCCTTGCGTTAAGTTTCCTCAGGACTCTGCTGCACCACGAAGGAGCAATTCTCTTCCCAGACTGCAGCTCAGGACTACCCAGGCTACCACTCATGGGAGGGCAGGTGGAATAGCTCCAGCACAACACAGTCTTTCACCAAGACGAAGTAAATCCTCACACACCAACAGCCTTGCAAGGTGGAGTCAGCCAAAGTTCATCTTGTACCATACACGCTCGTAGTGTTCCATGCCTTCCAGACAGCAGCACCAGTCCTGGGACTGTGGTGGTGCTAGAAAAATATTTACCATTCTCAAACACACACACACTCCCTGAGGAACAACCTATACCCACCTTCTCCTTGTTGAGAGCTTCCTGAGCTTCTAACTTGTACACCAAGAAATCTAGAAGTGGAAGAAGAAAAGACAATTTAATGAGCTGGAATTTTGTAAGGGTCTGGTTTATATTTTGGTGGGAGGAGGGAAGGAGGAAATCAGCCCCTTGCTGAGCAAAACCTGCAGCTCCACAAGCTGGGATGCAGATGCTGCTGGGAGATTCCATGCAATGCTCCCAGAAAGATGGGAGTGCTTTCTATGAGAGGTGTCCACCCCCCTAGAGTGGCCCAAATGTCCTTCCTTTCCCATTCTATAGGCAAGTGCATTGTGTGCTGACGTAGGAAGTCACCAAATGGCTACATTTTGATGTCACTGAAGCTTCATTTTCTCATTCAATCCCCACCAAATAAATGAAAGAAGAGGCAGAAATGCAGCTTCTCCCTTAGCTGTCACCTAGCCACAGCCAAACCTGGGTGCTCTATGTTAGCATTTCCAGAAACACAGTGTAAGTAGGAGTAAGGAGCAGTGATGTTACTCCACATACCAGTTTTAAAGATAAAAAACCAAACTATTACGTTGCCAACAATCAGGTGCAGAGGGGTCTGACATCCAAGCACTCTACTCCACTGAAAGGTACAGGAGCTAATCTATTCAATATCTACTTCCTATTGTATTTCACAGTCTTAAAATATCCTCCATGTGTCTATCTACTTTTGTATATCAGCTTTAAAGGATCTGACAGTCTGTATTGTCCATGTGTTATGCAGTGCAGTGATGCTAATATATAAATAAGCACTGGTAGAGCTCAGCATCACCACATCACTTCCATAAGGAAGTTTACATTATTTCCAAGAAAAAAAGCATAGTCTGGCACCACATTTAGCTGTCGCTTAAAGTGCTCAAGCACCATATCATGGGTACTGTTACTCACAGATTAGACTGGGGACATATACAAGGATATGAGAGAACAGAATCTTTTGCCTGAGGGCAACAGAGAAGTCAGTTAACTATTCCCCAAGTACAAAGCAGGGATAGGTTTTACCTGGAGAGAATTCAGTACCATCCCCACACGGCCCTGAAGGCAGAAAATGCTTTGGGTACAACCCAGACACGTCCCCACAGGCCAGCTGGAGGGGTGACTGGCCACCACTACGTCACCCACGCGAGAGACTCACCTTCCTTCGTCTTCTTGTGCTCCCCTCGCTCCTTCTGCAAGGATCGTTCTAGCCGGGATCTGTGCTCATACACAACTAGGGAAGCAGAAAGAGACAGAGCATGAGAAACTCTGAAATTTCTTCCTATAGATTCTTTTCCCCAAAACAGGCCTCTTGCAGGTCATGAGACATGTGGACCTCAAGTCCTGCTGTTGACCGGACCAGCAAGTGCCCAGGAGAGCAGACTGGGGCAAGAGAGCCTTTCCTGTTTTGAATGGTCTGCATCGCTCTGGGTTTCTAGGTTTAAACACAGAGTAGCTCACACGTAAAATCCAGACTGAGGAAATCAACAGTCCTGAAATACACATAGACACCCAAAGTCCTAAACAATGAAAGGGTCAGCTCCAGCTAACAAGCTGTTTGCGCTTTTGTCAACTGTGAGCAGATAAGGTCTGTAGCAGGGTGGGGACAGTTGGACTAGAGACAATGGACATGCCTGACATAACACAGTCTGTCACCCTCTATTTGCACTCACGTTTTGCTTTGGTGTCCAAGACGCGATGCCCAAGAACTGGCTTCAGCTGCCAGTGGCTAAACTGTGTATTTGCTGGCCAGGTCCACTACCAGGCTCAGAACCTTCCAGGTCATCTGCTTTGCAGAGGCACCAGCAACAAGCAGGAGAGACATTTTCTCCCTTTCTACAACCCAAGCATTAACTGGCCACCCTCAGGCCACTAAGGAAAAGTGAACCAAGCAGCTCCCTCACCCATTAGGCAGGAAAGAGCATCTGTACTCTGCACGGGGGCCGAAAAGGGAGAGGGATGAGGCTGCTCTGTACAGCAGCCACATGACAAATAAAAGTGCCAGAGAAGCTTCCTGATGGATGGCAACTTTAATCCACTCTGTCGTCTGAATGCTAACCAAGAGCTTTCCCCTGAGCCCCAGCACTCTGCTGCAACAGGCTCCCCATCCCCTCTGCAAAGGCTGCCACCACACCAGAATGGTACCAGGCAGCCATTCAGAGGGGAGGGGTGGCCACAGAAACTTGCCTCCAGAGCCAAGATCTTTGGGGACAAGACGTGCCACGATGCAGTCTCTGGGAAAACGAACAAAGTGGGATGGTATTTGCACGCATAAAACAAGCGCTAACCCATCCCTTGCTGAAATCTTGCCAAGCCAAGAGCCCCAAGTGACTCGTGCTCTCACTCGGCCTGCAAAGCAGGCACTACGATCTGGGGAAATAAGAAACACAAAACATCCATATGTGTATCTAATATTTTATAGTGTTGACCACCAGTGGTACCAAGCCTGTGGTAGAGCAGGTGTCGCTCTCAGTATATACCTAGAGGAGAGCTTATAGGCAGTTCTAGCACCCTAAAAATCAGGCTAGGACATTTTTCTAAACAATACTAAAGATCATCCAGGAACTGCGAGGCTGAGGTAGGAATTATACAAGAATCAAACTGTGATCAGAAGAGTCCTTCCATGCCCTACCATCTGTAAGTCTGACAACTCTGTAGCCCCTAAAGAAAAAACAAACAAAAAAGAAACCCCCCCAATAAAACCACTTTTTCTGCTGCCCACCCATCTCTACCCGGGCAGTGGATTCAAGCCACCCAGTTCACAACTCTACAGAGCTCACAGCCTCCCCGTGCCTGACATCTTCCTTCTGCACTGCAAAACAGCAACTATTCCTTGCATTTTTAGACTGTCTCTTTCTCACAGCAGGTCTCCTAATTACACTAAGTGCACAGAAGACTGTAATTTCACCAGGCAGCAAAGCACTGCTGCCATGCCCATTCTTCAAGAGCTTTTTAATCAAAGCTGGGCATTCAAAGGCAGCATTCCTCACCTTTCCGAGCCACATCCCCCTGCAACTTCAGGCAGAGCAGACCTGAGAGTACGGTATAATCATTTTATCCAGCTCCTTTAATATTACATATTTCTCTTCCATTGCATCACAACAAATCCAAGCCTGGTGGCTTTACCAGGACCCTCACAACAACTAGTATTTTTCTTCCCACCTGGAAATGCCTTTTCCGCACAGAAAAAGAAATTCCACATGGTTTAGCTCCACGATTTTTAAGCCAAGCTTATGACGTTGGCTAGGTCCAAGCTTGGGATTTTCACAATACTGAAATCAAGGCTTCAGCAGGACAAGACAGACAAATCAGCTTTTCCCAGACTATGCCATTTTTAGACCCTGCAGGTACAAGGACAATGTTTCAGGCTCTGCGAGCCTGGCCTCATCATGTGCCAAGCTCAGTCCCACCCCAGTCTGAGGACCCATTCCCCAGGCACACATTCCCATCCAAGCTGACCCACCTAATTCCCTCTGCCACTTTTGATCTCCCTCAGGGAGCCGGAAGGGCCAGTGTCCTAGGTCAGCCTGGCTGGTGACAAGAGGAATTCCTATCTCCTTCCTTCTCTTTGTTACCTTCCCCAGTTAACAAAGACAGACATCCCAATAGTGAAGATGCTTCCCCTGGGCTCGGCCACTTCATTAATATCTCCCTCTGAAGTGAGGAAACTCCCATATTCTCCAAACCATTACATCAGAAATATTTGTTTTCAATCTGGAAGTTGGTTTGTTTGGTTTTTTTTTTTTCCCCTGCTGAGCACATTGATAAGCAGCAAACCCATCACTGCAGCTGTCCAAGTGTCTACTTCATGACAGCTTTATTTTTAGAAACACTTTCCCCCCCCCCAACAGACTACTCAGATGTCACCCCAAAGGCTTCCCCAGCCCAGCTAAGCACACCAGAGACTGTGGGTGCTTCTTCACTACATGCTAAAAAGCCTTACTCTATGAAGTTGTCATCTTAAGACCATCAGCCACTTCCCAGAAGATTTGCGAGCTCTGGGTACTCAAGTTTCTGCCACAAGCACCTCATTTGCAGTCTCATCTAGCAGAGCACCTGAGGACAAGTCTTTGATGAGATGGGAACCTCAGACCAGCAGCAAAGAGTCATGGCTGCTGGGACTATTAGGGATGCCCCAGTGATTCACAGCCTTTATCATGCCCTTTCATGTACTCTTAGCTTCCAGTCTGCATCCACCTCAACGATGCTGGGCTTGGAGGGATTCCCCATGTTGGAGTTTCTTCTTCAGGCATTTAATTTCATTTTCTAGTTACCTCAGTACACTGAAACCCTATGACCAGGGTTAGAAACTCACTCACACAGGCTGTTACCCACAGCTCTGGGTCCCTGTAGCCAAAGAACCCAGTGACCAGTGCACCACCACCCAGACCAGCAAAGTGAATGGTGTCCCATGGCAAGTTAAACAGCTACAGCCTCACTCAAAAAAGCCAAGCACTCTCAGCACAGGAGCAGTCAAATAAATAACACTTTTGTGGAGAAAAGTCCTGCTTAGATGACCCCAAGCTACCAGGTGCTATTTATCTCACATAGTAAACGGGAAACTAAAGCACAGGAAAGCATCTCTAGAAATAAGCTTGTGCTAAAACCCATAACCACAAAGCCTAATGCAAACAGCACAAAGCAGAAGAGTTTTCAGGAACAGCTCCACATCATAGACTGATGATTCAGAAAATTAGGACACAATCTGGCTCTCCTGACACTCTTAATAAGAAAAATAAGCTGAAGTAACCTCCAGTGACTAGAAAGGTGTGATCTCTCCTGCCATTCCTCCAGGTCTCCAGAGCCCAGAAAAGACGGGTTCAGCTTTATGCAAAGCAGCAAGTGCAGCATAAAGCACTCAGCACTTATCTTTGTGGTGGGGTACAGCAACAGCTCAGCAGACCAAAATGGTACTGTACAGCTTTAGAGGACAGGAAGCCAGGAAGTCTTTAACAATTTGCAATTAGAAAAGAGAATGGAGGGTGGTCAGTGTCTAAATCCAGGCTGGAATTCAGCCAGAGCTCAGCACTAAAGCACTGTCACCTGCTGCCAAATGAGCTAAAATGCAGAGCTTCGACTGCTGAAACCATGAAATCCCTGGCAGAGCCTTGCCTTTGGGAGAGAACAGGTCAGGACTTCCACAGACTCGTTCTTATTTATAGAAGACCACAGAAAACAGGGTATTTGTACAAACGGGTTGCCTTATATACCCCAGAGGCCTAAGATTAATATCTGCCAGGGAGAGTTTAAGGGATCCATAAAGGGAGAGCAATTTCAGCCTTGCCAACAGTCCCAGGTTTTACTCTTCTGTTCAAGTGGGTCTATTTTACCCCTCCCTGGGCAAGCCACAGGTGGACGCTGGCTCCCTGCTTCCATGGAGGCCATTTCTATGCCAATAGCAGTTACTGTGGAAAGAGTCCTCATACTGCCCATGGCTGACAGCTCTGAGCAGCTCTCAGCACAGAGATCAACACCAGCTTCCAGACTGCACCTTCCCCTCTTGTAGCTAATCACCCAGAAGAAGCTTTCTTCTCTGCTGCTCTCCTTGTTAGAGGCATCAACTACTCCTCCTTCCTGCCAGTCTCCATCCAGTCACATCACAACTAATCACCCGTGGCACCAGTCACTCGGGCTCAAGAATCATCCAGATCAAGAGACAAGGGGAGCAGAACCAGGGCCAGACTCATCATACCTCCAGGGAGATGGCCAAGGAAGGTCAGACTGGATAAGAGACACCCAACAGCAGGGACAGGAGTGCTGCATTCCCACGCTCAGCCTGCTGTGAGACAGAATTCCTCCATCCCAGAGAGCGGTTTGACGTGCTGTTGTCAGGCCACATCAGGAATGTCAGAGAGAAGTGGATGGTGCTATAACTTCACCCTTCCTTCCCATCTGTTCAAAGGGTGCCGTTTGTTAGGGAACCGAAATAAAATCCCCCTAGTTTTGCCCAGAACCTCCAGGCAGCAGCTCACACACGCACAGGCACACACACCTACGGGGAGTGGGAGGTGGCAGAGCAACACTTCGCTCAAAGCCACCTGCTACACAACTCAGCATGGCAGGAGTTTGGGGTGGGGGCCGAGACAGAATAGATCCATCTGAAGTACACCCCAGGTCACAGCTTGCCAGAGTGTGTCTCTAACCCCCCTCTGCACCTCGTGATGCAGCAAGTCCCCCAAATCAGCGCTCACAAAGGAGAGCCTGGTATTCGGCAAGGTCTCCATGTACTTTCAGACATGCCTCCGGCCCCACCCAGCAGAAACAGAAGAGATGGAGAGACAGAAAAGCCAAGCAGATCTTTCTTCCTGCGTTCCACATGGACCACAACAGGAAAAGAGGGTCTTCTGGGTCACAGCAAAGAGCCACCTCTGCGTGCAGCTGCAAGAGCTGGCCAGGAGAAGGGCTGGACGTGGTCACGCACACGTCTATACCTCCCTTTCTTCACCTCACACAACATGTTGCACCCCACAACAAAGGCAGCAGCTGCTTTGATCTTATTTTAAAAAGAATCGATGAGATCCATTTCCCTGCCTGCAGGCAGCAGAAGGCAGACCACGGGACAGGCAGCTCTTCGCTCCCTCCTCCACTTGCTTTTCCTTTTCCCTTTCACTCAACTCTTGGCCCAGCCCTGCACTTCCAAGCTTTATTCACAGAGGCCACCAGAAGCATTAACCACATACTGTACTCGGATAAAAGAAGGGCAGGAGATACTGGATAGCTGAAAGGAGACACCTGAAGCGCTGGTTAAACCCTACTGAATCCCACCTCAGAATAACACGTCCTCCTCCTGCAGAGCTGGAAAGACAGAAATCAGAGGTGGCAATTGAAGTCATGCAAGTAGTGAGCACAGGGGCAGGGATGGAGCCCTGACAACCCTCTCTCCTCCACCAAAACACCGGAGGGAGCAGCACTGGGAGGCACCAGAGCCTCAGCCATACGTGCAAGATACCACCACACTTTAAGACTTCCACGAACATGGCTCCCATCCGCCAATCGCTCGGCTTCTCCCACCAGCCAAATCCAAAAAGAAGCTTTGCCTTTGTTAAAATTGTTGGACAAGTAAGTGTCTCCTCCAAATAAAGAGGGTATCCATGGCAACAACTGTATTTAGGAATGGGAAGAGTGACAAGAGAGTTAGAAACCCCAACAACAGGCTAGAGCTCTGCCATGCAAACATATTTGGGTGGAAAAAAATTATATTATGAGCCTGTCCCAGTTGTTTGCTTGAGCCTGCTCTTCCCAAAACTGGGGTTCCCTGAGGCTACCACTGTCATCTTATTCTCCAATGAACCATCCCCTCTCTCAAAGAGCAGCAAGGGATGCTGACACACCAGAAAGGAATGTGGGCTAACTTCTGCTCTGCTGATCTTTGCATCTCAGAAACACAGGATGCAGGTGGAAATTGCTGTGGCTGGGACTGTACAACACATTAGGAACTGTAGCTGTTGGACTGCCTTGTGAGAGAGTAAGAAGAAACGGAACTAAAATGTAAGATAATAGCCGCGAACTAGATGAATTCACAAGATTCACTGGGGTTTTTTTTTTAAGGCATGTTTCCTTTAGAGACAAACAAAACACACAGACCTCACTTTGCTTTCCCAGTTTACAGGTAGAAATACACAGCCCTGAGCACAAGCAGCAGTGTACAGTGTTACATTTGCATCACAACACTGCACACACAACCACTAGGGAACATTTAACCCTAAAAGGCACAGATGTGCCGAATTCCCCAGCAATACAGGCTGTAGAAACAATGTCACTGGATATGCCAACAGAGCTCATAATGGATACCCTGCATTTCATTTCTGTCTGAAGAAAAGGTCTTGATTTAAACTCTAATCTAAACCCTCTTGTTAGAAGAAAAAGCATTAAATGAATCTCTTGAGTCACTGGAACCACAGGCAAACAATATTTTGCCCATGTAAAACTTGTTCTTTGGGCACTCCAGAGCCAAGCCAGCCTCCAGCATTACTCACACAACTGCTGGCTACCAAAGAGTGGATTCTCACCAAACCTCTCTCCAATCCGTCTGGAGACTCCAACTCTAGTGACAGGTGCTAGAAGTGTAGTTTTGGCAGACCTAGTAAGGCTAATAAGATAGACTAGGCAAAGAAGATAGGAACTCCACAACAGAGCAAGATGTGTCCTCAGCCTTCCCTACTGAGATCTCTCCATGGGCTAAAATGTCATTTTCCCACACTTAAGACATTTATGCAAGGAGGACAAACAAGGGGGGAGAAAGGAACAGCCATACTATGCTTGCCTTCCAGTCTTCTGGCAGAAGTGCTGGTCAGCAGGCTCAGAAAAACCAATCATTTCTCCTTTTCCCCCTCTTTTTAAGGAGCTCTGTGCTGCAGCATCTACCAGCTCCAAACAAGCTGACAAAGTCTGGCGAATCTGTGACTTTTCCAGACACAGATCAATCTCTTAAGCAGCCAGGTGTGTTTCCTTGCAAAGGCAATGGGGCAACAGACAGTATGGTGACAAACTTTCCTAAAGGACCCCTTGTCTCTTTATTTACTTTCCAGACAGACGCTCCTGCAGGCTAGAGAGCAGAGCTACATCTCAGAGCCTGCCCAACCAGCCTCTCTGAGTCCTGTCCGTGTTTAGAATGACATAGGACTAGTCTTTATGGCCAAAGGGAACTAGAGGGAGAAGAAATGGAATAGATGTGACACAGCTGAACTCACCAATCCAGCACACTCCATTCCCCTCGCTGCTGGGAGCAACTCAGAGTCTAATTCTAGACAGCAAAGCAGGGAAGGAAATAGGCGACAACGTCTTCTTAGAGCTCTTTAAAGCCAAAAAGCTGAACCTCTCTGCACAAAGGCACCCCCTTGTCGCTGGGCTGTGACAAGGCAAGAACACCAGCAGGTAATGTTGGGAGGGAGGGAAGTTCAGACAGCGGGATGCACACACACACACACACACACACAGAGCAGGTCACTCACCTTGGAGCTGGGCAGACAGTGCTTCCTGCTGCTGTTTGTATTTCTGGGCCAGGGCTTCGGCGTTCCGCACCTTCTGCTGCAAGTGGTTGTACATGAAAACTCCCGAGCCCAAACAAGCCACAGTCACCAGGCAAAACCCAGTCTGCAGAAGCCCCTTCTGCCTCCTCGAACACATGCCAGTACCCATGATGGGGCCGAAGCAAAACGATGTAGCGCTGCCTCTCCGGCGCCGCTAAAGCATCTGATTATTCTTCTCCCAACACCCCCTTTCCTCCGCAAATTCGCAGATCCCTCAGCAAGACGCGATCAAAGTCTCGCCTTCGCTCCTTTCCAGCTCTCAGAGCGGCAGCAGAGCCTCCGGCACCCTTTTAATCCCCGTTGCCCGCGGGAGAGGAGCGCGGCACAGCACCGGTGCCCGAGAGGAGCGGCCGAGGGACCGGCAGACGCATCCTGCAGACGCAAACCGCTCCGGGGGACCGGCCCGGGGGGCGGCTCGCTCGGGGCTGCCTGGGCGGAGGGCGAGGGGAACCGGCGGAGGGGAGAGAGGAGGAGAAGGAGGAGGAAAACTTTTGCTTCCCATGTGCTGCAGTGGAGGGAGGGAGGGAGGGAAAGGGGGGCGGGAGAAGGGGGGTACCGCCGCCTTTGGCTCTTCCCACCTCCTCCTCCTCCTATGGAGCACCGACCGGAAAAAATAACCCGGCGGGACGAGAAGCCCTTCTGCCCCCTCCCCGCAGCGTTCCGAGAGGAAGCGGCGGCACCGGGACCGGGAAACGGGCCAGGAAACCGGCGGCGGCATCCGGGATGCGGCGGCGAGTCCGCCCTCCGCGGCGGGGGGGGGGGGGGGGGGGGGGGCAGCGGGCAGGGCCGGGTCGGGTCAGGGGACCGCAGCGACCCGGACCCCCCCGGGGGAGAACCGGAGAGAGGGAGAGCAAGCAGGTCTCCCGAGGGGACCCCACTGGCCCCAAGAGGTCGAGCATCACCCCGGGGCTGGTGTCGGGGTGTCTCATCCCACGGCCTGCCGACCCCACCGTGGTGTGTGTGTCCCCCCCAAAAACGCTGTCTTTAGCCACCAACCTCTCCCACGTGTTTGTTTTCCCCTCCCTTTTCTAAACTGACAACCCCCCAGCCTATACTGCTGGCACACATCACTAACAGGTGAGGGACACCTGGATTAATTATCAAGGAGGACATCTTCAAATGGTTTCTTTAAAAGCTTAAGGTTTTTCAGAGCACTGGCTTCTTTTCCAGAAAATATGAGCTGATAAAGGCACGAGGACAGTATAAAGAGAAGGGTATAAGGCAAGTGAGGCTTTTTCAAGGTGTTGGAGGCAGCTGCCCTTGATGTGGGCTCTTCTCTCCTGGCAGAGCCCACCTTGTTTTATTAGCTGTGTCATTAGGAGACGACAGAACAGGAGAGAACAGTCCAATTCTCTGTCCCTGGAAACATTCCAGGTCAGGCTGGACCAGGCTCTGAGCAACCTCATCTCGCTGAAGATGTCCCTGCTGCACGGGGATTGGACTAGATGACCTTGAAAGGTCCCTTCCAACCCAAACCATTCTATGATTCCGTACTTCATGGGACAGACAAAGCTTTCTGGAGCCTTGCCCGTGTTCTGAGCTTAAAAATCTGCTATTTAAGACCCCCAGGTTTATAACGAATCTTGCCTGCACCACAACTGCGACTGTTGGGTTGGCTCATCTCTTATCTGAGCTCACAAGGATACTTCCTCCGGAATTCCGCCAAGTCCCATATTTCAAGCATCTGGGGAATAAGCAAAAATCATAACAATTAATTCTTCAGCAGCAATTCCCCTCCAAGAACCATGCACAGTTTTATAAATGTACATCAAACGAGCTTGACAGTACTGCTGGGAAGGGCTGAGTGCCATTCCTCTGTCCCCCTGATTTGCAGATGGGAAAACTGAGGCACAGCATTCCTGCAAACTTATGATTTATCTTAAGTAACTAAGTTGTTGGTTTTTTTCCCAAACATTTTCAGTCGATTTGGTATGTTGTTTGAGGTGTCTGCCAGAGCAAGGGTGAGACTCAGCCTACTGGAAACTGAGCGATTTGGCTAACAGCCCTGGCTCTGAGCACAGGTCCTAGAAAAAAAATTATATACTTTCTTTAATGAGTTAACTGATTATTCCAGATTGAAGAGAAAATAGCTGAGATTTACTGCTTAGCTCTTTCTGGAAACCAGAATACCACTAATGGGATGCTTCATGCAGACTGCATCAGACTTGTTGCTGATTAACATCTCCTCAGTCCAAGAGACACTGCACCTACACTACACAGACGGTGTGTGTCAGACAGCTCTTACTGTCCAGCTCTTTCTTTACATAAATATCCTGGGAGGGGTTGTTGAATGTTTCAGCATCTCTTCAGGCTGTTTGTCAGGAGCTGGAATGTCTTTTGTCTGCATCTTGCGGAGTGAGGAGGCAGCCTGTGGGACGAGGGATTTAAGTCTCAGCTTTGCCTCTATTCAGCACATTCTTTTTTTTTTTTTTTTTCCTTCTCCTGCTCTCATTAATTACTTCCTCATGTGCTGGTTCCTGCCTAAGAAACACTAGGAATTTCTGAGGTTTTGACAGAGAGGACTCTGGAAAAGGTTAAAATCCAGAATTAGGGAATGTCTATCTGCGAAAGATTTGACAAAGTTTCTGCAATCTAGCACTTTATTCTTCTACACTCTAGGAAACTCAGTTTTAGATTTAACCCCGTATTTCTGCACCAGATCTGGGGCTAGAACAGTACAGCCCCAGCAAAGTGCCAACGGGTTTGCTTCTTGCTCATGCTTTGCTGTTATCTATGTTATGTGGCCTGCTAGTGAAATCCCAGTAAACTGAGAGCTGATCCCACTTCCCCTCCAGTCAGTCACTTCAGTCCTCTTCTTCTACATCAAAAAAAATATATGGGCCCATGGCTGTAGCTACTCCTCTAAGATGTTTTCCAGTTTTCAGTAAAAGCTCAACAGCTGCAGGACCCCAAAGAGACTCAGAAGAGCACTCATAACAAACGGCCAAAATGAGGATGAGCCTGTCCACAAAGGTGGGAAAAGAACAGCGATGAGACTGGACTTGCTTGGTGTAGGGAACATGCCCCCATAATTGAAATCTCTCTTCTAAGACCTGTGGCACACCCCTCCATCCTCAGAGACTTCATTTTTACTGTGCATAATTTTCATTTAATATTTTAGTCTGACTAGATCTTTATGACTGGGGTAGATCAGAAGTTCTCTTTTCCAAGACTTCTATGCACTCCGTGGAAAGGGGGTGTCTTGATGATTTTGCAAGGCCTACTGTGGATATTTACCTGCTATTCACTTCTGCGCTCTTCGCTTTTAACCACACATTTTTTTCTGACAAGGGGTTGTCACATCAGCCAGCTCAGAGGGTACTTCCTTAAGCAAATTACTACAACATCCCACACCTCTAACGGTCCACAGCCAATAGGCACAAATATTTCTAGGAAGATACAGAGGAGAAGCACTCTGAGATAAATAAATTGACCATAGGTGACAGCTCTCTTCAAATCCAACTCAAAATGCTTTGTGCCTCAGGGATTATCTGATCATCTCCTTTTGCTTCCTCTAATCCAATGGGTGATCACATCTGATGATAGCTTTAAAATAATAATCTGAACAAAGCAAGCAATTCCCATGGGAAGGCTCAGGCCGCATGTACTTGTAAAGAAAATGCCACTTTTTCCCCTGTAGAGCAAGCCCTGAGTATTAACCATCTGCACAAATATTGCAGTTCTGGAAAGCTCCATCCTTTTAATCAGAGCTTTGGATTTCATAGCAGGCATTTAATCAGCTGTGGGAGTGCTTTCAGCCAGGTTATGTAAATGCTGTCAAGAAATCAAGTGTCTGAAAAAGATGTGTATAAGAAATGTAGGAACAGGAGACAGAGGGGAGGCTTTATTGTTTAGGGCTTGCTGTTTCCCAACAGGTTTTTTAAAAACCTACTGATCAAATTGGCAACATCCCCAACCCATTGAAATTGGCCAAGCAGGACACTGTAGCCTGACAGCCTTGATGGGTGTTGCAAGTGCCTGCAGGGAGACCCGCCGTAGGAATGCAGTGCATAAATGTTGGAGGGTACAGGTTGGGCAGGAGAGGAGATGGAGGCAGGAGTCTAGTGTATGAGAAATCACAGGCACAAAAGTTTAAAAAATAAAGTTTTCTCAAGCGGGCACCAGTGCAGGTTTGTGTGTGAATCTACAGTGTTAGAAGTGCCTGTGTGTCATGCACCTCCTGGAGGTACCTGCCCCTCCACACACAGAAATCCCCAACTAATTTCTTGTGGGAGTGAAAGTGCCCTAAATTAAACAATCCCTAGGGGCAGCTCTCTTCTCAGTCTCTCCAAGGTTAAGGGGTGGGAAAGCTGAACCATTCCTTCCTTCCCATAACAAGAAGTGACAGCTTCTAATTAGGATCCATTAGAGGGTGCCCCAGGGAACCGATGGGACCATTTTCAGAATGCATTGTTGACATCATTTTCTGTCCTAGGATGGCATGTTGGCTCAGCTCTCTTGGTTATCCTTCCCAAGCCTACCTGTGTACTTTGAGTCACCTCACTGCTGTGCCTACAAGTGAGCATACGAGATCTCAAGAAATCTTGATGCTCTCACAGCCTTGTCAGACCTTAGGGACAGGCACTGAGCAGACTATGGGCATGGCCAAAACACAAAAGAATGTGAATGGAGAGAACATGATGACCTTAAACCCTGAGCATTCCCTTGGAATCACCCAGCCTCATCAGCTGGAAACAGGGCTTTTTTGGTTTACTTTAGATTTGCTTTTACGCTATCCAGATGTCCATGATACATTTTGAGCATCAAGATGGAAAGATCACTTGGAAGCAACGTAAGCTGGCGTCCCTGCATGCTGGGTGTCAGCCAGCGAGATTTCAATCTGTATTTTAATACCCTCATAAGCCAAGAGTTTAAGTCATCTCTGCTTCACCCTTGTCTCTTAACTGTGGCCATCAGCAGACAGGATACGCATTTAGGGTGAGATTTTCTAAATTGCTTAATCATCGTTGATTTTAAATAGAATAGACTTTCCTGAATCATGTATTTTTTTTTTCTTTCAAATTTTATTATGTCCCACTTTTCCTGCGCTGAGATAATGGAAACATAGTCCAAATGTTTTTGCCAAAGAGATGCTTTGTTTATTCTGAGGTCCATGTCTGTTTGCAGAACAGTGGGAAGGGGATCTCATCTACCACACAAACTGACTGTGAATCCCCCTAAGGTGGTTGTCTTCAGCAGCCTCCTTCCAGGTACACATCCCTAGCTGGCACAGAATGGATATGTTTAATAGTAAGAATTCAACAGGGAGAACAACATGGAGCTATAAAAATGGAAATCAGCTCCTGTTCTGTACTAACCTGTCAAAAATTCTCACCATGACCAACAATCAAGTTGACACTAAGCTAATTACAGAAAGACCTCTAAACACAAAAAAACTGTTACCTGCCTGTATTTCCAGCTCTACATGTCAGACCAGCCCAGAAGTCTTAAATTACTATTGTTCATTTGCCTCCCTGTGCACATACCAGAGGCCATATTTGGAGATAAAATCTGCAGAAGTGCCTGTTACTCTCATAGATCCTGTGGCTGTACACACAAACAGTCGATTTGGCATGCAGGCACTCAGATCTTGCACAAAAAATGCATGTTCTAGCCAGCACTGCCTGCAAACTCAACCTCAAGGAGCAATTATAGTCATAGAATCATCATCACATAAACTCTGTCTCTTACATAACACTAAATAACAAGGCTCATGGAAAGTGACTCTCCTGGCCCTCTTTATATGATTTAAACAAGAAAAAAAAGCCCCTTTAGGGCAAGTTAATTCAAGCCCCTATTCTCCAGATGATGAGAGACTGTTGATGGTTAGTGCACTGCCTGTTAGACTTAATTCTACAGTGCACTGTCAAACACCCTGAGGAACATAGCACAGGACAATTATGCTGATACCCCAGCTTTTTATCCCTGAAACTCTGCCAGTTACTCTTTCCCTGCTCCTCGTTTGTTTACCTGCTCTTCAGTTACCATTGCCGTGTCCTCCCTACCTCCAATTCAGCCCACGGATACACCCCAATATCTCCTTGTTGCAGTTTGCTCCCACCAGAATTCCCATCTGGCAGATGGATAGAAAAGAGTGATACCTGTAAGTGAAAGGCAACCCACTGAACCCCTTTCCCAGCACCAGCTGCCCCACAAGGACAGTCAGGAGTGGAGAACAGACTCTCCTGGCAGGGGAAAGAGGGAAGTGGCAAATGTTCAGCACTGCAAGGTCTCCTCCCTCAACAGCCTAGAAAACTCAGGTGGTTCTTTAGCAAAGATGTCACATCTCTTCTGCTCAATCCCCCAGTGCCTGCACTGGCACTAGGATTTCATGTTCTCAGCTTCTTCATGAACCAGTGTTTGCAAAGATCTCTAAGCCTGGACTTGCAAGGGGCTCCCAGCCTTCATTAAGGAACTAGAAGGGTGGGGTTGCTTTGTACGTGTTCACTTTTAAGAATTAACACCGTTTTAAGAAAGGAACATTTACAGCAAGAGAACTATTTCATAAAAGATTGTGTATACAGTATACTAAGTACAGCCAGAGAGGCATAAAGACATAATTCCCCCTTGGCACAGGGAGGTACAATGCCAAAAATGCATTTACAGCCACACAGAACTTGACCTCAGGTACACGAGTAAGTTGCTTAAATAATTGCAGCAGCAGAAAAAAAGGAGGATTAGTTTTCTTGTCTACTCTGTTGCTAAAACCAGATTCATCACTGGTGTAATCCCACTGATTTCACTGCAGTCACACTCGGGCTCACTTTGGGATTTTGAAGGCTACATTAATGCAGCAGGACACTGCATTCCCAGGCGTTCCCAGGCATTAGCATTCTGATGTGGTACAAATTCATCCCATAACACAGCGCTGAGAATTTTAAAATAATAAAGAAGCAAAGAACCCTGCTGTCACCATCACTAGCTAATTATAGCAGCACGGACAGACTTCTCTTGCAGAATTCCATATGTCAGATTCATCCGGCACAATAAATAAACCATATTAAAGAGAGAAGGCTGAGAAGACATTTCTGATTTTGAAATCCTCTAACCCTAAAGTTAGAAAGAGATGAAATAACTGAATGGCAATTTGCCTATTTTTTTTTTCTTAGAGCTTTTCCTCGTGCCTTGAGATGTGCTTCTGCGGAAGTGAGTGGGACAGAGAGGGCAGGGGAAGAACTCACTATTTGAAAACTCATTAAGAGTTTCCCTATTAAACTCTCCACTCCAGCCAGCCGTCCCAGAACCCCACCACCCTTCCACCTGGCACTACTTGGATGCTTAGCATAGGGCAGAAGACCGGATGAAACAGATTGATCCAGTCTTCCTTATTTTTCGGTGATGCTTAGCATTGGGAGGGAGCTTTAGATACTGTCTAGAGCAGTCACGGTAGGGAGAGGGGATTTCAGATAGACTTTGAACAGCAGAACTGCTGACACAGGCAATTAGCACTTGCAGACAAAGAATCAGACCTAAAGAAGAGGGAACTGGACACTGCTGAAGGTTGATCATCCATTACCCAGGTCCTGGGAACTTGTATCACCCCACAACAGAATCCACAGCTGCCAGGGGCTCTGGAGAACCTCCATCTAGAAACGGGTGGGGAGTTCTCAAGAAGGCAGCCCTGGTGCTCTCACACATGACTTCTGTAGGGCTTCAGGTTGTGCGTCTCCAGACGGCATCGCCACAGCACAGCTGGCAGGCAGGATTTTTGCTGGCCAGAAACTGGAGCACTGTAGAGACCAACTACAGCCGTTCCCATCAAAGTAAGGAGGCCACCCAGCCCATGCCCTCTCCCCAAGAGTGTAGTCGGAGGAATTTTGCAATGAGGGCACCACGGGGGCTGATATTGAACCTTGAGAACTATGCAGTCTGCCACCTGCCCAACAGAACTACTCGTAATTATTCTTCTTGGCATCTTTTTTAGGAAACCGTGAAATTAGTCCCCAGTTATCCAGCAAGCCTATTTTGCTGCTGCTTGAACTGGTCGGGCAATACCACCAACATTAACTCTGAAGTTGCCAGGATGACATTGCTGCTTGAACATGGGGAGTGGAGAGGACATGCTTTGTCAAGATGTGACCATGCTGCGTGGCTGACTTGCTCAGCAGTTCTCAAAGAGTCACTTCCCCTCTCTTTTCATGCTCTTCTCTTTTTTTCCACACTGGGGTGCAGACATGCTTTCCTTGTTATTTATTAGTTACCTTATTTGCCTTTATTTTTATTGGATACAGGCAACATCCCCAGACAGACATAGGCCTTTTAACATATACATTGTCATAGTAGCTCTGCAACAACTCCTGGCTTATTTTAAATCTCTTGTTATTTAGACCAGCTCCTGAAAGGTCAATGACTCAAGGCATCAAGGAACAGTTCAGCTGATAGAATCTGAAGGATTCAAACCCCTAAGGTTTGCATTAACTTGGAGTAATATTTTTTCCAGTAAGAAATGCGGATTAAAAAATCCGGATAGTCGTTTTTCAGTGCTAAAAATTGATGGAAAGGAATAAAGAGGAATTCCCCTTGGGTTCAGATTCTATTAGGCTGCAGTGCCATTTGCTTCAGAGGAGAGACCTAGATGTGGAACTTCCTCAAAGTGAATTCCCAAAGCTGGGTATTGGATGTAGGTCACTTTCTGGCTGGTTCTGAGACTCAGCTGAGCTCAGTTTTCTCTAAAAACTGGAAGCTACACATATCCTTTCTGTTCGATGCAGGTCATTGCCTCTGAGGGCAATGACACAAGGTGTAACCATAACATCAGTGACAGCCAGGGAAAGCTGCCATTTCCAGGCTTTGCTTTTAAGGAGAGAATACTCTCAACCAGTCTTTCCACCTATAAATTCCTGTATTAAGCATGCAAAATTGGCACTGAAGGCCATAGTCGTTGGGGAAAGTGTCCTTCTGTATATGACCTGAAGACACATTTTGGACAACCTGTTTTCCCCTCACCAGCCAATATTTTTTTCCACATACTTCTCAATCACCTTTCAAGAACATCCCTAGATTTCTGCTGCTGGTGTTTGCCATCACATAGGCATCTGTTGGCAGGGCCGGAGGTTTCCATGTACCATGCCAGTAAGCTGCAAAATGTTAAGGAGAGTTCCGTTGTAAAAAAACAAAAAAAAACAACAAAAAAAACCAAAAAAGGCTGGTTAATAGGGCTAAATCTATATAGTATATATAATTTAGCTGACTTGAAGCAGCCTTCCATGCCTGATAAAGAAGGTGCCTAGAGCAGAAGCCTACAGAAATAGTCCGTGAATATTTCTGTGTAACAGCGGCATCCAGTGGGCAAAGAAAGATTCCCTGTAAAATATTTGGAAAAGCAGGATGGGACCATGTAAGAGCACAGGGTTTTGTCCCATATCCAGAGGTAGGCAACTCCAGCCCATTGCAGTAAACATTATAATGTCTTCACTGAGCAAGAGACTGAGATGAATTCCAGTTTAACTAGCTGCCAGGAGATGCATGTGGTAGAAATGTAGGATAAAAGAATCAAAGCATCACAGGACCACAAGCGATCTCAAGAAGCCCTCTAAGCCATGCCCTGTACCAAACAGTATCAGTTCTACCCTGTCATTTCAGCAATGTTTGCCTAACCAGTTCCTAATGCCTCTTCAGGCAGAGATTTCAGTGCTCCTTGACCGTCTCCTCCAGCATTCCATTACCCTTACAAACCTTTCCTTAATATCCAACCTGACTTTTAATTGCTGCATTTTGACCCATTACTTCTTGGCCTACCCCAAAGCACACAAACCAGGTTACTTCTTTCTTTTCAGTATCAGCCTTGCGGATGAGGACGGTTATCTTGTTCTTTCAAGTCTTTCCTTGACAGCTGTCAACCTCAAAAGGAAAACTCCTGATGTCCTGCAGACTGTCTCTGGGTTATATAGGACTAGGTTGGCTCATTTCTTTTCACAGATGTTGTCCCGCTAGAAAAGATACACTGGAACTCACACTTTTTTACACACCAGAGAGGTTTGACATCTGCATTATCTTTGGTTAAGCACAACCAAAGCTTTGGTGAAGCTCTGGTTAAGCACAACCAAAATGCCACCTTTCTAAAGTGGTTATATGCCAAAAAAAGGCAAAATCTCATCAAAAGAATGACAATAAAGTTTTTATCTTGGGCGTGGACAAAGCTGCTCCTGCTGTATAACTTTGTGTTTGTCTGAGAAGGTGACTTCGCAGTCTAACACAATTTTCCAATCTTTGTTTTTTGCAAAGAAAGATTAGGTGGGAAAAAAAAAAGACTGACATAGAGTCTGGGCATGCAAGTTCTCATGTTTACAACAAACACTGGCAAAAGTAAAAGCTAGGTTATTTTGATAATTATCGAGTAAGCACAAAAAATACTACTCTAAATGTGAATGGATCTTTTCAGACCAGCTGCACTCACCTGTCCCTAAGGTATCTCTATGTTTGTATTAACATATAAATCTGCCTAGTAAAAAGCAGGGAGAGGGAGGGAGCATCAGTGCGTGCTTAGATCCACTCACCACATTCCCAAACACTTCCCAGCACTCTCCAGCTTCTGGCCAAAGGGCAAAACGCCGCGGTACTGGTCAGAACCAAGGCAGACGCAATTCCCTCATTTTCACATTCACATTTTCACAATCGCCCCGAGGCCTGTGTTTGGCCAACATCGCTTTTACGCAACAGAGAGGACAAGGGACACCAAGTCCTCCTGTTTGGCTTTTATCAAATGGCAATGACAAGCTTGCTTTTGGACAGGTCCTTTGTACCCTGTAGGCATAAAAGTTACGGTAACTGCTACTATGCTGGGACACTGTCTCAGAACTTCGCTTCACAAAGCCTAGGCAAGGGCTTGTGAAAGAAAAGCACCAGTGCCTTTCTGGTGTGAAAGGCACCAGAAAATAAGACCTGGTGTCTTTGTTTCTTCCTTTTCAGTTTTTGGGCTCTAGATAGCAATCCTGATGGGCTAGTGGGAGAAGGAATGGAACATGAGGGTTTTTATGACCTTGCTGGCATGTTCCGTGCTGTGGTCTTTTCACACTGCCGGCCTTCTGTGTTTGGCACAAACATATTACTCAATTTTACTGCCATGAACGCTGTTCATTGCTATCAACACAGGCCACCCTTTTAACCTGTGTTCTGCTACACCCCCCTACATTAGCAAAGATTACACGTAAAACAAAATTCCAATCCGTTACCTTCAACAGATCTGTGCTTGACGTGCCACCGAGCAGAAGTGGACAGACACGAGTTTACAAGGTGTCTCTGACCTGAGGACACAAGAGATTGATGCATTTCTGAGTGTGAGTGCCACCGGTGACCCCATGCAGGCAGTACCTGAGCTGTGAAATGGCAAAAAAGACACCCTCAGCAGAAGGTTGGCCAGTTGACAGCTGGTAGAGCCTGCAGAGCCCTCCTAGCGACCTGATAAAGACACACGGTGCCATGCAAGGAGTGACACTGAACCCCCAAACCTCCCTTACAGTGGACCGAGTTATCCTAAAATCACCCCAAAAATCAGATGCTTAGGAAAAGCGCATCGTGGCACGGACGGCTGGCCATTCCTGAGGGCTTCGACGGCCCATTTTGCCTGTGCACCCAGGGAACTCATTACCCTCGATTACATGCTTAACACCCTCGACCCCGGGGAGGGCGTAAAAGCGAACCTGAAGCGCTGAGAACAGGCACGGGTGGGACCCGCCGCCCCGTCCCCCCTCAGAGCAGAGGCGGAGGCAGGGAGGCCGTGCCGGGACACCGACCCCGTCCCCGGGGCTTCGCCCCGCGGGGGATCCCAGTGCCCCCCAGGGAGGCCGCGCCGTCGCCTCACGGAGGCCCCGCGGGCCAGGCCGCGCCGCCGTGGCCTCCCGGGACTTGTAGTCATCGGAGCCCGTCGGGCGGCGAGGAGGGCGGGTAGAGAACTACCTCTCCCGGCATGCCCCGGGCGGCTGTCAGCGGGCGGCGAGAGGCCTGGGCGGAGCGGGCGGCCCCGGGGGAGCGGAGGGGGGGGGGTCGAGCGGCGGCGTTGCAGCACCCTGCGGGGCGGCCGGCCGCGGCCCGGCTCCTCGGCCGCTTCCCCGGGGGTAAGAGGGAGCGGGCCGGGCAGGGCAGCCTCAGAGCGGGGACGCCGGCGGAGGTGCGGGGCCAACTCATGGCCTGGGCCCCGGGGGCGGTGAGGGGTCTCCGGGGGTCGGTGGCGAGCGGGGGTCCGGAGGGGGGCGGCGGGGAGGTGCCGCCGCCGCGAGCCTGAGGCCTCGGTCGCGGGGGCCGGTGCTGGGCTGTGGTGGTGGGTCTGGAGAGGGGAAGGAGCCGGTGGCCGCAGCGGTGGTGCCCACCTGAGGCGCTTCCCGTGTGTTCTCCCCTCTCCCTAGGCCGCCGGAGGGGTCTGCTGCCGAGCCCCCTGCGCCGAGGATGAGCCAGGGGAGGAAGCAAACACAGCCCTTGGCGAAGGACAGTGGCTTTCCGAAGAGGTGTCTGAATTCTGTTCTTTCTCGGCTCTGTCAGGTTCGTGCCTGGGATTTTTCTCCCTTTTTCTTTTTTTTTTTTTCTTTCCTTGGGTTAAGCTGCAGTGGGTCTGCCTGAAGCGGCCGGTTTTCTTCCTGCCACGGGTTGAGTCCGTAGTGGGGCACGTCTCCTTGTTCCTGCTCCATTTTTATTTCTTGTCTTCTGGGTGGTGAGTGCTGGCTGCCCTGGAGGATGTAAACACACATCCTGCTTTCCTGTTCTGAAACAGGTACTGCAGGTAAGTCCTTACCTGCTGAGGGGAGAGCTGGGCCCCGAGACGTTGGCAGCGGTTCCTGCTGGGCATTTTGTACCACTAGAGCACGTGCCCTACGCTGAATATAACCCACAACTGAAGCACAGGTGGCTTTTTCTCACCTATGTTTCTATGATATAATTTTCCATCTTCGTGAACTGAGAAAAAGTCACTGAGAAAAAGAAGGGCCAAATCTAGAGAAGATGGTACAGCTGCATTGGAAGCACTACATGTATTTGTTCTGATTTCCCTGTAGACACTCAACTCCAGGACTTACTTTCTGAGCGTAACAAATTCTAATTTCTGCCTCGATTAGAAACAAGTGAGCTCTGTCTCACCTTCATGGAGGTCACTTGGGCTTGGCTTTACTACTCAACCTTCTCTCTTTTTGGCTAAAAGCCTCATTAGATCTTCTGCACTTCTCTGTTGCTCTAGGAGGAGTTTATGTGGCTCAAATGGGATACTGTTCTTATTTCTCCTCTGTTTAACAGCTCCTTGGTTTCCTAAAACAACTTCCTATGGAGAACAATGTGGTTGTTCAGCCTTCTAGGTCCTGCAAGAGTTATCTAGTTGTTATTTAACAGCATCACCACCAGTTCTGTTTTTCTGGAGTAGTTATTCTCTTTCTGGGCTTCAAAAAGGTAAATACGTTTCCCATCCCTTTCTCTTTGCACAGCATACCTCTCTGAGTCACTGGCAAGAGAAGGATCTTCATAATTGAATCATATTTGGGTTGGCTTAATTCTCTGCTTATTATGACACTGCTGTATAGCTTCATATGTTTTGACATTTATTTTGAAGGCACGTTTGAAGCTCTGTGACTGTGAAAATCCTGTGCCAAATGAGTGTATAAAGAATCTGTTATTTTCCTGCTTTGGTCTGTGATGGCGGCTGGGATTGTCTGGAAGAATTGGGGGTCCACGCATAGCCTCTTCCCACTAAAACTTTGACAAAAGTCTTGGACGTTGCAGAAATGGTGGAAGTATTGTGGTTGCAATGGTCTTCCATTTTCACCTGGAAAGGGGTGTGTTCATGGTCTTCTAAGCTACCTCAATCAACAAGTGTGTGGGGACGTGACCACGGTGGGCTGTTCAGAGCTGTGGTAATTATCTCAGAAACAAGCTCATCTCTTGCCCTGAGTTCGCGTAGCGTCGCTATCGGGCGCTTGCGGACACCAGTTTTGGTTGTGTATGGTTTCACTGACGTTGAGGGCTTTCTCCCACTTGATAATTAAGCTGTCCTAGGTCATGTTGCCCCTGCCTGCCTGTTCCCATCACATCTGTTTGCCTTGCTCATCATCTCTGATACAGAATTGCTCCTGGGCGCTGGCAGAATTCAGGGTGACACCACTTGCGACAGTACTGATCATGCCTTTTCGTTTTGAGTTGCTGTTTTCCAGGGATCCAGGAATAGAATACGAAGTCCTGTGAGCAGACTATTTGAGTTCTAGCTGGTTTTCAAGGATTCTGATTTCACTGTTCATCAAGGGCATTTACGGAGGGGCCAGGGTGTTGTAATACAGTGTGCTCAGAGGAAGATCATGCAACTTTCAGTACACTCTCACTAGAAGCTCTGATTAGAGAGAGATTATTGGATATTCTTCTCTCCTTAGTGAAAGAGTGAGAAAGTGGAGGCTCTTCTGACTTGGGAGACTTACAGAATTTAAATATTTCTGCTCCCTCTTTAGAGAGAGATGTAGTGGTGTTTGAAGTGTCTGAGAATACGGAACAAATCTTCTAGCATTTGGACTGTCTGTATGTGTAAAAACTTCACTGTGGCATCAGTGAAGTTACATGTGTGTGAGCAGGACAATAAATGGTTTGATCTTAGACCTTCATCCACATTCCTTGACGTGACCCCAAGGAATGCAAGGATGCATGCAGGATCATGGGTTGATACTTTCTTTTTTTCCCCTCCCTGTGACTAGTATGGGCCAGGCTGTGGAGAACAGAACTTGGAGCTGGGATATGTGAATTTTGTTCCTGACTCTGCCACCAATTCAATATATAGCTATGGCTCCATTTCCCATCTGTGAAATGTTCTTATGTTCTTTAAAGTACTCAGCTATCCAGGGCTGAAAGATAACATCTGTACTTCTAAAATGAACAAACTTGTGAGTTGGTGTACATGCTGACCCTCAAACCTTCGTGAAGTACCAGGGAGGAAAGCAACAGCTAACTAACTACTCAATTCACTCTGCTCCTACGCAGCTGATGTCTCTCTAGCCAAAGGCATGTCAGGATAGATTAGGCTGAAGCCATTTGATCTGCTTTCAGAGCACAGAAAGGGCAAGTTCCAGGCTGAAAACTGATGGGAGTGCAATGCTGACCCTTTTGAAAGCCTGAAGGGGAATCTGAAAGTTGGTGGGATGAGCTATCTAGGCTCATCAGAGATTCAGCAGGTTTTACGCTGCAGCTTGCTCTACTCCAGGGTCTGAAGTAGATACTTCTCATTTTGAAAAATGGAGGAAATTACATTACGAACTTGGATGATTTGTGATGCTATTGTGTTACCAGTGCTGAGGGTACCAGAGTCCAAATACCTATGAATGGCCATATCACAGAATCCCAGTACTGTGCTTTCTCCAACCCACTATTCAACCACGCGTCTCCCAGCAGGGGGTTTCAGTGCTAATTCCTCTTGATTTGTTTTTATTCCTGCAGTAATGTTAGTCTTCTGATTTTGAATGACTTGGGGGAAACTTACTGCCTTTCTGGACAGACAAAGCGACTGTGTAAATAGATGGGAGAATTATGGACTTTTAAGTGATTTAACCCACATTTTCATGGTAAATAAGAGTTGATAGCTAGTGTGAAAGAGGTGCAGACCTGAGCTTTACACCATCAGCTCTGGGCCAGATGATCTTGCCTCCGAGAAATACATTAGAGCGATGTCTAAGTAAGATCACAGTTGAAATCTGTTGCCAAGACAGATTTTGCACTGTTGGAATATGTTTCTGTGTGGTCCTCCATTTCTAGGTGATTAAAAATAGGTCTGGAAGCAATTTTGATAAGGCCACCAAGTCCATCCTTTTCCTACAAGGTATGATAAACTACACCCAAACCATTCCTGTTAGATATGTTGAGCTTATTCTGTAGATAATGGAGACTTTCTAGCTTCCCTGGATGGGACTTTATTTAACTATTTTTTTTTTAATATTTATTGTGTCTTTTGTCAGTGTTCCAAATGGGCACAAAAAACCTGCTAGACACTGCAAGAGTTGCCAGGTGGTTGACCATTGACTTCTTAATGCCAGTGGCCAGAAAAGTGATGGTGATTCTTGGCAGGAGAAGGCAGGGGAGTTACTCAATGCAGTGCTTGCAAGTTTTTGTATTTTTTTCCTTTTGCTACCGGGATCTTCCATGGAGAACATGGGAAAGTTAAAATGCCATTCTCCAGATTTTTCTATGTAAAGTGGAAAAGATCTTAGTTCAAACGTAGCAAATAATTGAGCAGGGTGTGTGTGTGTTTGTTTTCACTGTAATGCAATGTAAATTTAACTTTGAAATCTGCTGTTGAGGAAAAAGTGGATTCTCATCAGCCCCAGCTACTGAGCTTTTCAAGGCTGGAGGCAGCAATCTGCAAACTGTCAGGTCCAATTAAAGCAAACGGCTGGAGCTGGTTTTTCTCCCTCCTGGAGTGAACACAGTTCGTCAAAAGCCAGAAGGAAATTTCATCGGGCTCATGAGCAATTATCTTGCGGGATGTAATAAGAGAGATCCACTAGATGCCCAGTGTGAACTTTCACTTACAATCACTCTTAATTCTTCAGTGGGCAGATGAGCACTGATCTCACCAATTTAAAGCCTGAAGTGTCTGTGTTCAGTAGAAGCTGGTGAAGGGAACTCATTCTTTTGTAGGGTTTGACTGATGTTGACTTGTAAATTTGAATTTTGAGTGTTCCTGACCTGGCAAAGGATATTGCACCGTTCTGTGTTTTGTGAGTTAACCCAGGTAGGGAGCCAAGCACCACGCAGCTGCTTGCTCACTTCCACCTCAGTGGGACAGGGAAGACAACTGGAGGGGTAAAATTGAGAAGACAGGGCTTCATCAGATATAATAGTTGCTTGGGAAGGCAAACACTGTTACTCCAAATATCCTCCTTTCTTATTTCTTTCCTCCAGCTTTTATTTCTGAGCATGATGTCATATGGGATGTCCCTTTGGTCAGTTGGGGTGGGCTGTCCTGGCTGTTTTCCCTCCCAAATTCTTGCTCGCCCTCAGCCTGCTTGCTGGCAGGGCAGTGTGAGAAACAGAAAAGCTTTGATACTGTGTAAGCACTATAAAACATCGGTGTGTAATCAACACTGTTTTGGTCACAAATCCAAAATGGAGCACCATAAAAGCTACTGTGAAGAAAATTAACTTGATCTCAGCCAAAACCAGTACATTGCGGTATGCCACAGCTTCTGTTGTTGGAAGCCTGTGACAGCTGTTTATTTTGGGCTTACTAGTGGTGTTTCCCAAAGGTTATGTTTGCATTTGTATGGTTTAAAGCGAATATTGACCTATTGTGCAATCCAGCTTATTTCATGGGTCTAGTCTGTTAGTTAACACGGAGCTGCTTCATTAAAAATACCATGTTATGTCTTTGCACCTGAGTCATTGTGTGGCCGATACTGTCACTTTCTGTTTAACTTATTTTGTTACCTCTTTTCGGTCCATAGAACTCAGTGACAAAATGTTTGGATGGAGGCTATGCAGATGAGTGTGTGTTTTTGGAGGCAGGTTCACTGTTCTGGGTCTGTTGTCATCCCAGGTGAGTTGAAGTTTGAGTGAAGTGAAAATTGGAAGTTCAAGGCCAGCTCAGTTATCCTTTGATAGCTCTAGAAGACTACAAGCTTTCCGTGTATGTCTTCACACCCAACTGGAAGTTCTCTGATGTACTACATTACTTGAGACTTCATCCATATTGAAACTGTGTTTTTTTTGAATCCCAACTGCAATCAAAATTAAGGAGAGGTTGTGGTAGACCTGGACCTGAAAGTAGGCAGTACTTTTTGTCTGTTTAGCCTCAAAAGTACAGAGGACATCACAGCATTTAGATATAACAACAACTCTCAGCCTTATTTCTTGTGCTTAAAACCAAGACATTTAAGTTTTGTAACAGGGAAAACAGAAGATAACCCTGCAGGGTTTTTTAAATACCATCTCACCCTTTGGAAGCATATGTGATGCTGACTTTGGGCTGTGGAGCCGTTTTTTGCCTTGCAGTCCAGATGATAGTGTGGTAGAGGCAAGCTGTTAAACACAGAGGTTCTGCCTTTCCCCCTAAGGGACAAGTGGTGGTGCCTTTGCATTTCATTTTCTTTCCTGTGATGCATTTTCTTCCCCCGGTGATGTCTTTTACAGTATGAAGACAGCGTGACCTTGAGACTGAGTCACTCCACTGGGATTATTGTAATCTGGTGCTTCTGGCTCTGCCGTGGGCAGTCTCAGAGGAATATTAAGTGTTCCTCTCACAATTCTGAATGAGGATCTTGGTTTTTGTCCAGTTTTCTCTTGAGCTATCCCTTAGCTGAGCAGAGCCCACCTTTGACTGTGTTTCATGCAGCAGCTGGCTCAGTTGGCTTTTGATTCCCCTGAAGCTATTAGGTACTGCCATACTCGCACATAACGAACCCAACAATGTAACATGAGCAACTTCTCTCTAACTTCTACCATCTTTAGGATCTATTCTGAGATTGTTTGCCATTTTTTTAGGAAACCAGAATGCTGCGGTCAAGCTTCTCAGGAGGGTTTGCACAAAACCACTGTTACTGAATATTAATAAATCTGCTGGTGCTTCTTTCAGCCCTGCATCCTTTAACAAGGTGAAAGAACAGATAACAAGCCAGCATGGTAACTGCTGAAAATATTGCTCCTACAGCTCGAAAGGGAAGGCAATGTTCCCCTCTCACCGTAACAACTCAGCGCTAGAATACAATCAGTGTAAATGGAATGTGAAATTCAGTTTAGGCAAAATAGATCAATGGACTGGCATTTGTAAAGGCCAAGTGTTGATTGTAGAGATAAAATGCACTCAATGGGATCATCTTTAAGCACCCGGCTAGTTATTTTTAGCATTTCCTCACTCTATCTCCCAGTATTTCAGGATGTGAGCCTGCTCTTACACAGTGAAGCTGAAATAACAAGATATTAATCCCTGAGAAAAGGCATATTAATCACCTGCTTTATTCTGTTTATGTAATAGTTAAATATATTTTGGGAGTGGTTGAGGTGTGGGGGCATGGAAATAGTTTAACCTCATGCAGACTTGTTCTTGATTGATTGGTTTTAACAACAGCAGCTGCCCCATTTCTAATTTTTTTTTTCTGCTGAGAGTAATTTGTCAGTAGAATGGCTTCATTTATCTACTGTTGATATTTAAGCTACAGAAATATCATCTGCTTTTCTCTCCCCCTCTGTGCCAGTGATGCCATTTTGCAAAATTTAGACTAAACAGAAATCCTGACTGCAGTAGGAAAAGTGAAGCAAAGTATCATTGAAGCGGAATATTAAACTGTTCACTTCAGCCAAATCTGCAAATCCTTTTGATGGGCTGAGGGGGGAAATTTCATGGGTTTAGTCTAATTTCTAGTGGTTAAGTTTGTCACATAGTGGCTGAGATGGTGTCATTCTTCTAACTTAGAAGATGTGCTAGTGCTGGGAACTGAGAGTTTGCATCTTCTGTGCTGTAATTAGGCACTGCGGATTTGCAATGTGACTCGTTAGCCACAAAAGATCAAGCCTCAGAAACTGCCTTCTCCAAAATGGAGAGCGGGGCCTTACTATCCTAGCCTGTTAGTCCCAGTGGCTAAACAAGACCTGGTCGGACAGCGCTGCTCTTTGTGTGAGCAAGGGCTGTGGAATGAGATGTGGAAAACAATAAACAACTAAATGGGTCTGACTTCATGTTTTTGCACATCAAGAAGCGGGACTTGTACTAGTGCTGTGGTGAGGTAGTATTAAAGATCAGTATTTGTGAATTAATAATTTATTGAAACAACTCTTCTGAAAGTAAAAAATCTTTATCATGTGTTAAGATTCAATATTACCCTTATCGTAGAGTTATTTTTCCTCATTTAATAGGGTTTTTTATATAGGTAATAGAAGACACTATTACCAGGAAGCTTCTTGCTAAGAAAACAAGGGTTTTGTTTGAGCAGCAGGAAATGTAGTTGAAATTAGGAGACAGATTATCTGAGTTAAGGAGTAGTTGATAAACTTCATTCTGAAGAAATGGGAGAGAATTAGAATACATATTTCCATGGGACAACTTTTAGGCCACATACAAATGGACTGCATAGAAAGCCAAATTTCAGTGTAGAGAAGAAGAGAGATTTGCAAATGTCAGAGCTGGGTATTGAGCTCGTGTGAACTGGAGTTGAGGTAATAAAATGCCATGGCATAGGCAAAAAATCTCCAGTGAGGGCTCCAGCTAGAAACTGGAGATGGAGATCCCAGAGTTCAGGTGTGGTGAGAGCCAAGGGGGCCCTACTCTGGGTTTGAAATTGCCCAGGGCAGCACACCTGGGGCCCCACAGCCAGCTGTGTCTGACCCACAGTAAGGGCTAATAGCTCCTAGCTTCACCTGGGGGCCAGGAGGGGACAAAAGGTAGTCTTCATCTGGTGGTCAGTCAAAAAGGATTGTTTCCTGGGTGTTTTGCTGTATTTCTGGTCTGCTTTCATTTAATAGTGAATATATTTGTGGGAATTGTGTGTATCCTTGAGAGAAATTACACTGCTTCCTGTTAGTGGGAACACATGCTCGTGTCCAGTGCTGTGCTGACCTGGGGTCTTACTGTTGGCTGAGGAGAAAGAAAAGTGAAGGGTAAGTCTGAATTTGAGTTTATTGGCATGAATACTACCTTTGGCAGTTACCTTAGCAGCTTTGAGCCTTGGTCAGAGGTATCTGATCTAAGTTGTTGTCTCTTATTAAAGAATACAAAAGTATTTCTTTCTGGTATTTGCAGGTAGGGAACAATACTTAATTGTGTAGATAAGCGTTGGCCAGGCATTTAGCTGTTCAACTTGTGTTAGTTTCACAAAAATACTGCCTGTGGCAGGAAAGGGGTAAAACCCTATCAAGCCTTATTTCTGCCAGGCTCCCATAGGAGGAGCGTAGAAAACAGTAGCTGAAAACCAGCTTCAAGGCCAGAGCAGAAGTTCTTAAGCCAATGTGAGCTGACTAAATTTAGCTATTACACCTGCCTTGTTTGGATCTCTGTTGATGTTCCTAATGTGAGGATATACAAAAGTAAATATTGAAACTTGACAGTAGTGACAGTTGATCAATCTAAATGTTTAATGGCTTCATACGACTTTTTTTTAATGACGCTGCGTCCCTGAAATTCCCTTGGAAGCAAGCATTTAAAATGTGTGGGTGTATGGTAAGGGCTTAAAATAAAATACCTGGAGTGACCCCCACCTTTAGCATCTTGTTGTTGAACTGTCTCCTGAAGAATGAACATCACTCTGATTGCTTGCTCGTGCTGCGGTGAAATTGTTCTGGATTTCTGCTGTTGCAGGCAGTGTTGGTGATGTGCTCTCTTCCCGGCTGTCTCTGCTAGATGTCTGTAAACATTGGATGAGGTTTGCCCAGTCTGCGTCGGGATCAAGGAAGGAGAAAGCCAGTCACATTTGTGTTGCCAGAGCTCATTGGCTGCAGTTATTTTGCCGATGTCAAGTGAATTGTGTCTTTATGCACAGTGCTCTAGCTCTGCTCGGTATATTCACCTCTTCCCCAAGAGACATGAGTTGAGGATCAAATACCCAAGCCCAATTCCACTCATTCCCTAATAAAATTCACAGCTGGAGTGTCCCTGGCATCGCTTTGTTGTGCTTATTAAGTCCTTACAAGCACTGATCCAAAAGGATCACTGTCAGTTTCGGTAATCCCTGTAAATGTTTGCATTCATTTCATGGGGTTATTGCCAATTGCAGCTCTTGATTGGTACGGCTCTTAGTTACACTCGGTTTTCCTAATCTTTTCAACACTGTCTGTTAATTTTCAATGGAAGAATCTCATCAACGTTAATTTACTTTGCTGCTCTTACTTCCTCCGCCTTCCCTGTTTCACAGAGAGTGAAAGACTAGAGAGGTAGCTGAGCTGCAGCAGGCTGAGCATGAGCTTACAAGTCCATTTAATAAACTCAAGCCTGTGTATTGTTCTTCTTGGGCTGCTTTCTCACTATTTGTAGGAGAGGGGAAGTCAGGGCAGGAGGGGGTTCTCAGAAGACAGGCTGTAAAACTCCATGGATCCTCTTCTAATTAAAATAAGCTTCTTTGCCCACGTCTGAGTTGTGCTGAGGATGCCAAAGCTTAATTCTCTTACTCATTGCATTGTACGCCATGGGCAAAAGGTCACGTGGAAGCATGGTTTTATAGCTCCCCAGTACTGTCACGGGGGCAGCGTGGACACAATATGTGTTGGATAAACAAATACTGAGCTTCAAGCGGTGTTGATCTGCCCGGTTTTGTCAGGCAGAGGACAGAGTGTTTTCTCCTCTCGGCGACGTTACGTCTTTTCTGTCCCTGAATGGGAATTTATGGAGGAAATCTTGACTCCTGTGACGACTGCCCAGACCACCCAGGATCCGCCAAGGTGAAGATTTCTCCTGGGGTTGGCAGCCTCTGGCTATGTTCCAGCAGACCCCGTTGCATAGTCGTGGTCGTGTTGGAGGCCCAGCACTTGCATTGGGAGCACAGACCTGAGTGGGAGCCTGGAGGAGGAGGCGAAACGTTGGCTGTGAGGGGATCGCACGTGGTCTGCTGCTGTGGCCTGGGACGTCTGGGCAGGATTCCTGGCTTTTAAAGCATAAAAATAGTGATGCTCACTGTGGCCGTTCTTTAGGGAATCTGACCTAGACGTGTCTGTCCCCAGCTGGCTGGGGAAGAAGAGCCGGGGGGTCTCTTGAGTGCTGTCTGGAGGGAACAGGGCAGCTCCTCGCTTGCTGTCAGCCCAATGCGGGTGGCTGTGAGGGGGCAGGTTCTGGCCCTGGGTTCTCAGAAAGAAATACGGGTTTTAGCTCGGCTCAGGGATGTGGAAACGGGGTGGGCAGGGCAGGGCCGGGCCGGCGCCTCAGGGCCGAGCGAGGCGGCGCCTCAGGGCCGGGTCGGGCCGGGTCGGGCAGGGCCGGGCCGGCGCCTCAGGGCCGAGCTAGACAACGCCTCAGGGCCGGGTCGGCGCCTCAGGGCCGGACGGCCGCTTTAGGGGCGAGTGGGGAAGAGAGAGGCTTGCCCTCATCCCGGGTGGATCTTCCTCAGCCCCTCGCAGCCCCGGAACTGGATCGCTGCAGCTCCCCCCGGGGAGGTGTCGGTAGTCAGGGTGCCCTGAGTGTCTCCCCCCCCCTCCCCCGCAACTCCATCCTCTGGGCCGGGGCTCTCCGGGGCGTGGGGCCGGGCCGGGCCGCGGCTGGCTCCGCCCGGGAGCCGCCCCGCATGGCCGGGCTCGGCTGCGCCGTGGTGGCCGTGACCGAACCGCAGAGCGGGGGACAGGCGGAGGGCGCCCGCCGGGAAACGAAACTGCGGGTCGGCGGCGCCTGGCAGCCGCGGCGCCTCAGGAAGCCCCCGGCGCTGGGCCGCGGCCGGAGGGCAGGAACCCCCCGGGGCAGCGGGATGGCGTGACGCGGGACCCGGGGCCGCCATCAGGTAACGCGGGGCGGGGGCCCGGGCCGCGTCTCTCTGAAGCCGTCGGAGCTTGGAGCTCCGTCCGCGGTGTCGGGGGCTGAGGCGGTGGCAGCCCCGGTGCCGAGGGTTAATGGCAGGAGCCGGCCCGTGGCTCCGGCTCGTTTGGGCTCTGTCCCCGCAACTCGGTGGCGGGTGGGAGCGGGGCTCCCTGGGCTGGGTCCAAAGGAGCCGGTTGTTGTATCAGTTTGGAGGGGGGGGAGGGTGTTTAGCCCGTGTGTGCCTCGGAAAACCACTCCAGAACAAGAGGGTGAGAGTAAGGAGATGGAGTGAGGTCTGTAGTAGGGTGTGTGTTGGGTGCTGCAGGTCTCCAGTTATTAGAGATTTAATATCCAAAGTAGCAAACTGTACGGGAGGAGAAGGAAGAATCAAAGAGAATGAAAATAGTAAGAAAAGGGGGATGATGTTCTTTTTCAAAATCCTTAGCGTAATAATGGTTTGGGGGGCGATGACTTGTGAATTAACAGTTGGGAAAGCGTTTTGGACTCAAGTGAGCTGAAAAGACCCAATAGTAAAAGTTCTGCTGCGGCCATCTCCATGGGCGGTCACAAAGGGTGCTCAAGAAATAGAAACTAGAGGAACATCAAAGTCTGAGCTTCATAAGCTTGTGCTGGTCTTTTGAAAAAGTGTGTAATTTGCATTTGCCATAGCCAGAGCACTTAAGGAGGCATCCTTAGGTTAGGCAAAGCTCTCTGAGGTGGAGTGATTCACCTGAGGAGACAGTTCAAACCACAAAATACGTGTAAAGGAAAAAAACCTGCTTGAAAAACCCAACAACAAAATGAAACAAAATCATGTGCATCTTCCTCTGTTTACCTTACTGTTCAAATAAGTTGATAACCAAGTTAAATGCACTGGTTTTGTCAGTCTGCTTACTCTGGTTGTGTTTATTGTGTATCCAGTACAGCAGCAACCTTTGCCTCAGACCAGACTGATGCTGGGTTGCTTCTAGAGCACCTTCCACCAGCAGCCTAGTTTAAATATTGGCAGGAAGTTGCAACAATTATTGCAATGAAAATGTTGCCTTCTGAAGTCATATTTTCCCTTTCTCCCAGTTCAGTATTACTGGGATTTCCAAAGAATGGACTCGTGGATTCCACCTGAGCTGCTGTTTCCTGTGTTACAGTAGATGAGGTCAGAATCTTGTGTCAGGATTCAGAAAATGCCTGTGTCTTATGATGGATTATTTGTTTGTAGTTAAAGTCCCATGGGAAGCTGGTGTTTTCTCTGTGAATCATTTCTGGCAGCTATACCTATCCTTCCATGGAATAATTATGACCCAGACAGCATCAAGGGAGGAGTATTTGCTTCAATGAGTGAAACATTTCCACTTAGGAAGTAAATGATACTGATCTCTGGCAAGGTTCAGACTATGAGCATTGTAATTCATCTCGTAAAGATTTTGAAAGGGACTTTTCTCTTGTTATGCATCACCCCTACAGATTAGGTGGGAATGCAGAATGCATTTGGTGCCTTCTTGTGTGGATTATGGAGCATTCCCATTAGAAAGAGAGCCTTCAGAGCAGTGAGCAAGGGATTGCATGAAGGTCATTGCAGCACAGACAACTCCATTAACTGGTGTTCGGCATCACAAGTGTGCAGTTGAACTACAATAGCTTCCTATTTTCCCACTGTTATTACCTCCCCTCACCTTCCATCAGTTCGCTGGGATGAAACAAGAGGGGTTGTTATTGTTTTTGAGGAAGAGCCATGTACAGTAATTGAACTGTGCTTCTCTTGTACCTTTGTATTGTTGGATGTTTCCATTTGTTTTCTCTGCAATGGGTTTGACTGTCTTGACTGATCGATAGCAGCCTTCTGAAAAAGCAGTTCTGCCTCGTCGTTTAAGCAATAAATTGTCCGTTTTATTCATCTCTGATCTGGAGGAAGAGGGGATCATACAAATCTCATTAGGCTCTGCAGTACTTTCTAAAAAGGATATTCTTTCTTTTTGATAATTCCTGCTTTCATGAAGACAATAAACACTGGTGCACCTTAACTGGCAATGTTACACCCACCTCCACAAAGGGAAGTCCAAAATGAAAGTGTTGCCCAAGGCATCTTTTAGTGATGATTAGAATGAAAGATGACATGGAGTTCACAAGGACACTTGGTTTTGATGTTGCTCTTGTGTGACAGGTGTTTGGATGTCACCGTGATGCATAGCAGGAAAAGTCTGAAGCTACGGAGATGCTAAAGCTGAACAGAAATCAGGCTCTTTCAGCATGCTAGAAACTTGATTTTGCATCAAATTACTCCTCCATACATTTAAAAGGGGATGTTTGGCTGGAGCAAGAGTTTATTTTAGGCCTCGGTGGTTTTGGTTGCTTTATTGGTAGGCGGTAGTGTTAACGTGTCACACAGCACGAAGCTGCTCCTATTGCCGTGTCTGATACACATCCTATGTGCTTGTCAGCCTGGTTTGAACTGGCTCTGTGTCATGGCCATTGGTAAGATTTGCTCTACTTTTAGAGCCTGCACAGTTTCACCCTTGGCATTCTGTTGGGTTTTGTTTTCTTTTAATTTTGAGACAAGTTTGGATGATAGGGTTAGCTTGACAGGAAGAGGGTAAGACTCAGGGGTACCCAAAAGTAAAAAGATGCTACAGTAGATATTTCCAACTTGGCCCTAAATATTGAAAGCCACAGTCCTCTACTCTTGTTGTCCTGGTAAAGAGGTGAACCAGACTTCGACGATCTATTCGATTTCATACAAAGTTGTGCATGTGCTGCATCCGTGTGGTACTCATTTACCGATTGTCATGGCAACAGCTGGAAAGGCTCTCCCAAGCTTTTACTGACCCCAGCACAAAATCTGCAGTGCTTATTGCAGGTAAGCAATAACCCTTCCCTGTTCCTGCTCTAGCCAGCATTGATAAATAGCAGCAAGGATTGACATTTCTCTGACACTGGCACTTTTTTAAAAGCTGCTATTAACTTTTGAAAAAACAGACAAACATTTCTTTCGCATGCATCATTAAAACTTCCCGTATCCCAAAATCAAAACCCAAACTAACTTTCTGGTCAAGTGAAACTCAACACTGGGGTATTATATGGTAAGATGCCTATGAAGAGTCTTTCTCAAGAAAAGACTGGTATTAAATTTTTTTTGCTAAAATCATGCTGCTGGTTTTCCTGCCCGTTTCTTTCAACTCTCTTTCCTGTGCAGTTTTATTTCTGTTGCTCTTGTGTCAGCTCTGTTAGCTGTTGCACGTATCCTGAATTTGAAGTCAAGGGCTGGTAGGGGAGTTTTGTGCAGATTTCTTGCCCAGTTCTCTTCCCGCATACCCAGCACCGTGAAATAAGTCTTTTGGACATTATGCAGATGTTTCTATGCCTTGGAAATCCGGCTAGTTTGTGTATCCTTCCCATCTGGGCTCAAGCTGTTAGGGTCCCTGTTTTAAATAAAGAACAGATTGATCTACTCGGTGGGCAGGCCTCTTCTGTAACCAGGTCATTCTGGGGAAAGTGTGATGTGTTGAGTGACATTGCTTAATTGTTTGTTGTCTTATCAGGCGTGCTGAACATGCTGCTGCTGACGCTGAATGTGTTGCTGCTGATATCGCCTGTCTCCGAGACCCTCTAGGCGAAAGAATTTTAGGGGTTGCTGTGCAGATCAATGGACGCAGACCCCTATGCCAGCATGCAGGTTGGGATGCGGGTAGTTCGTGGAGTGGACTGGAAATGGGGCAACCAGGACAGCGGCGAAGGGAACGTTGGGACTGTGGTGGAGATTGGTCGGACGGGCAGCCCAACCACTCCGGATAAGACTGTGGTGGTGCAGTGGGATCAAGGCAACAGAACCAATTATCGGACTGGATTCCAAGGGGCTTACGACCTTCTTCTATATGATAACGCACAAATAGGTAGGTATAGCTTGGAAAAGAAGCACAAACACTGGGTGCTGTAAAGCTGTGTGTAACACCCACCTCACGTAGAAGCTGGAACATGAACCTTTTTGCAACTCCTCTGGACTGATGCTGAGCAGCAGCGTCCACTCAGCCAGTTCATGGTAGTGAAATTTCTTTGCACGTGTGCAAAGGCTTTTCTTTCCTTTTTCTTTTTTATCCATGAGTCTAAGTTTTGCTGGCTTTGTAATTTTTGTTGGATTCTGGCATGACTTTTGGGATTAGAATCCCTTAAGCCAGGGAATGGATGCTTCATATTACACAAATCACTTCATATTATATTATTGCATCATCTTCAATACACTCACAGTACGTGACTTTTTTTTTTTTTTCTTTAAAACATGCTGTTGTAGTTTTAAGAGCCTGGTCAGTTTGGTTTCTCTGGATTTTGTGTGGATCTTACATTCCTTTGCTTTTGTTCTCCTAGGGGTCCGTCACCCTAACATCATCTGTGACTGTTGCAAGAAGCACGGTATACAGGGAATGCGGTGGAAATGCAAAATGTGTTTTGACTATGACTTGTGCACACAGTGTTACATGAACAACAAGCACGATCTGTCTCACTCCTTCGAGCGCTACGAGACAGCACATTCACAACCGTAAGTCATGCTCTAGGGGAAGTCCCATTAACCATGGTGAGATTTATAGGTCACTATTCTATAGTGGCGGTCTCCAAAATGGGGTGTGTAAGATGATTTATTGAGGTCCAGGAATAAAATAGTAGAACTTCAGCAGTACATGTCTGTATAATTTATAAAGACGTAAATGTACAGATATGTATTTGGGGGCGCCTCCTAAGGTGGGCATGAAGATGAATCTTGTAATTCTCTTGCCTTTAGGAGAAGTGAGAGGAAATCACTGTCTCTGTCATTGACTTTCCTCTTTTTTTGCTTTTCTTTTTTTTGTCCCCCTCCCCTTGAAAGTATCACTGTGCGTTGCATCTGTCTGTGGAATGGAAAGTGTAATTATTTTACTAAAGACAGTGGTGTTGGATTTGCAGCTGGTTTTCCTCCCATATGGGAAGCTCTTTCTGGAGTTGATTACCATAGTTCTGCCAGTGTGGCCGAGCCAGAACTGTGAGTGCTAGTGAAGATGTTGCTGTCCAAAGATGTCCCTTCTGAGCTTTGAGCCTTGTGTTTATCCACCAGATTAGGATGTTTCTTGAGCTTGTGTTAATATGACAAGCCAGCCAGATCCTATTGTGAAATGAGCTTTGTGATTTCATATATATATATATATATGCTTTCTTTTCCTCTCTCATTCTATGAATGTTATAGTCAGCTCCAGGTAGTTATTCAGAGATGCCTGCTTGTGGCTTTTATTTGAGTTGTAGATATGCTGTGCTGGTAAATTATGTAATCTCCCTCACATTTAAAGAAAAAAAGAAACAAAAAATGGAGGCAACAATTACTTTAAGAGGCTGCATTGTTGCAGAGCAGCCCAGAATGCTATCGTTTGTCAAAAGGCAGACTGCCAGGCAATTTCTCCCCAGAACTCTGATCCTCTGCAGAACTTATTTCCTTTTCTAAGGAATCTGAATGGTGGAAGATCTAAATAGAGTGATTCTTCTGCCCGAGGCTTGTACCTGCCCTGTGTCCATGCTGCTGTTTGAATTAGGCAGTAGAGCGCTTGCTGTCAGTGGGAACAGAGCTCGGAATGCTGCCAGCGCGCTGGCCGGACCTAGTGCTGTCCTTACGTGAGGTGTGTGACTTTCACAAAGCACTGCAGCACCACTCTGGAACGTCACCGGAGCACTGGAGGGCTCTATGGAGGTAGATGTCCTCTAGAGCAGAACTTGATGGCTGCTGATGTTTGTCCCTTAGTGACTTCTGGGTTTGTTTGGTTTGTTTTTTTCCTAAACTCTTTCGTTTTTTTTCTGTTGAGTGTGGTTCATTCAGTGGTTAGATAAGATGTGATATGAAATAACTTTTTTTTTTTTTTGAGTTGATAAAAAGAAGTCCAGACATAGCCAGAGTCTATGATACCAAGTCTTTTTTGTTAAATATCAGTTTTTTGATTTACATTACTATGTGTTAGCAGGGGGAATGATCTTACTGATACCAAGCGACTAATAAATGAAAATGAAAATGTACGTGTGTGACATCAGGGACACAGCATGAGCCCGTCAGATGTGGCAGTGGTTTCTGGGCAAGGGGTAAAGGAATAAATTAGCAGTAGTTGTAATTGGATAATATGATGTCTTTCCTGCTGGTCCTGCGTGGCAGGTATTGAACATAGCCACGCTGAGGGATGGAGAGAAATTGAAAATCCTCAATGAAGAAGCTTCCAGTTGTGGAAAGCTGTGATTTTAAAGACGGATGAAAGGTATATATTGTGATTCTTAGAAGTCACTATGCTTTTGGAGAAAACTGGCTGTCAGAAATGCTTTTTGTTTCAGATATTTGACTGAGTTGGAAGGTAGGACACTGTACTGTAACTGCAGTGCATATGTGTTTTGTGCAAGAACTTTCTTACAGGTAACTGGCCAACCACAACAGTTTTACTCAGAAATGTCTTGCAGTGCAGGGGCAGGAAGAAGTAGGAACACCTTTGCTTCAATGCAAATGTAATTCTGTGATTTGTTGGTTTAATGTTCTGTAAATCACTTTCCATTAAAAATGAAATCTTCTGATTTTTTTAAAAAAAGAAATTAAATGAGGGGCAGGGACAGAGATCACCTTTGAACAATGCCATAGAGAGAATTTCTTTGGAATAACTGAGGTCTGAGCTCTAAAGACTCGTTGCCTTAGGCAATGCAGCATCCTTTTCGAAGAACAAAAATTGCATACTTATGACTCACTAGTATTGTTGCTTAGATCATTCATCTCATTTTTTTTGCTTAATAAAACAGAAGAGAAAACCTATGGCAGTTACCCAAGGACCAAAAAAGCAGCAGTATTTAAAAGAACATGATAACTGCTGTGTGGATTTGAGTTTTCTTAAGGTTTTGCTGCTGCGGCTGTTGTTTGAATGGCTGTGAAACACAGGATGGGTCTCCTTTAGAGATAAAGGTTCTTTTGCCTCCTTTCTCTAGGAGGGAATGGGTATCTTTTGGTTCCTTACAACGAGCCTCAGACACAGTAGTGTGTTGCTTTCAAGACCTGTGATGAGTCCACTGGAATGTTAATTAGTCAGAAAGCTTATAAGGGGAGTGGATGGAGAGCCAGCCCATCAAATTTAACAGCATCCCCTAATCTTAGTTTCATATCATGAAGGATTGGCTATTTATATACCTTGGTTATAATCTTTGGGTTGCTATCACTAAGATCAAACGTAGAACACAGCTGTATTATGGAGCTGTCACATCAATGGGGTCTTTAACCAAAGCTCAGGAGCTGTGAGTTTCCAGTCCCTCCTGGTCTCTGCTCTTAGCCCATGGTGAGAGAGCATCGCTGTGCATCCTGCCTTGCTGCTGCTGCTGTTGCTGGTCCTTTGGCAGGGGAAGCAAAGGCCTCAATAAGACAGTTTCAGAGATTGCAGCATGATGTCCCTGCGTGGCAAATGGCTCCCACCCACCCTGCTGTAGCCAGACCCACCACATGGCACCTCTGCAGCTAACCCCAGGCAAGGCCAGCACAGAACTGTTTGTAGCAGCTCACTAATCCAAGGATTTAAGAGGCCTTAAGCCCAGACAGACACTGCAGAGGGTTCCCGATCCGTTTTCTAAAGAGGCTTTGAAGACACCTTTACCTGAAGGCTATTTGAGGCCTCAGTGACCCGAGTTTGAACCTCTGGTGGCAGCAAGTACTGATTTTTTTAGTGTTTTGCCATTTGAAGTAATCTTTTCCTGACATCAGCCAATTGCTGGTATTTTTTTATTGGTCTCGTTTGGTTTGATTTTTATGGCTGTTTTGGGAGAGTCTCTCATCGTGACTTTAAAAGGATGGACAGCTCAGTTCCTCTGAGGATGTTTTTTCGCAATCGTGTATCCATTTGCTGAATAAGGCTTAATAATTGGAAGATAAATCAGTGCCTGTGAGCAGGACTGCAAAGCAGAACTCATCAGGTTTGTGTTAGGGCTGGAATAGTCAGGCATGCTCTGGTGAGTTCTGCAAATAATCAAGTCTGAGATAATCTTCCTCTCATACAAAATATTAGTAGCGCTATATTCAAGCACAAAAGCAGCAATGGCATTTTTCCTGCATCGCCTTCTCAGGGATGATGCTAAGCTGAATTTCAGGAGGGGATATGGGGTCTTTTACCCAGTCTATTTTCTAGACTTCACTCACCAATAAATCACAACCTTAGCACTTTTGCAAAAGTCCTCTTTTTACCTGGAGAACAATGGAGATGGAGGAGCCAAGCAGATTACACAGGGAAATGTTTTGTGTAATCAAGCATAAGAAATACAAATATTTTCTCACATTGTGTTTTATACGGTAGTCAAAACAGAGTTTGCGGTTATTTTCAGCCGCAATTCTTAAACCAGCTCTGTCTAGTCTAGTTACCAGTTGGATTTCTAAATCAGATACGTTACAGGAACAAGTGCATGCTGTCATGTAAGTATGTGTGTGCAATGCTCACCCATTCAAGGCAGCTCTAATAATCCAGCCTTCCATCTGTGAGTGCTTATACTCTAAGCCTGAACTAATATAGCAGCTGAGTGACAACTGCTGGCCATTTGATTACTAGGCAATGGAGGGGATGGAGGTTTATTTACTATAGTAACCTCTTCAACATGTATTATTTATGCAATGACAGTTTAAGCTGCCAGTCTAAGAAATTTTGATTTTTGAATCCAATCTGACTCTTGAATGGTAACATGTTTGTTGCCTAACTTTAAAAAAGAATGCTGATTAATTCTTAATGAATTTATTAATACAAATTTATTTATTAATTTATTCTGTTAATGAATAAGTATAATCTTTCTTTAAAAAAAAACAAACCCGCGCTGTGATTTACCTGACTGTGCCTACTTAAAAAAACCCCGTGTGTTACAGAACATTAGGGCATATCCCCACGCTAGGGCTTCCCTTGTTAAGTTTGGAATATTCTGTTTGATTTGTGAAATAGGGATTAAATTTCAGTGACCTATTTTATCTTTATCTTTTCTGGAATTACAGGATCAAAATTGTAAGCAAGAGAAGTCTTCACTGAAACATCCTTAACCTGTGTTTTGAACTAATAGTCATGTTTAAAGGATGATAACAAGACATTTCACTTTGTATGCTCACCAGTGCTTCTGTACATTCTCGGGGCAATATTCTGCCACTAAAGGCTGTGTATAGACATCTCTGAGAGCATAGTTGAGAAAACCTCCCTCTGTGGTACAGTGTTGAGCTCTTAGGTGCACACATACATTTTAATTCACGTTTAGTAGCTTTGGTCTCAAATCTTGCTCACTGTGGCTTTCCAAAACTGAGTCTGAGACAAGTTGGCTTTGGAGGTCAGCAAAAAGGACGGGGAGTGTTTAGCCCAAGTCAGACCGCGGCCTGAGCTATAAACATACAGCTGCTTTTATGAAGAAAGGTGCCTTGGCAAGGAATAGGATCAACAATGGAAATTCTTGGTAAAGGCAGTTCCTGAAATAGGTTTCTGTGATCCTGATCCCTCATTTACTGGTGTCCTTGTCTTAGTCTGGTTCATGCTTGAGCAATCAGCATCCGCCTGCCATCTGTCAGAATTTCCTTCCTTTATCCTTTGCTGGAAGTGCTTCAGTAAAAGATTTGCTAGGCAGGATTATAGAATCTAGAATTTCTTGCATCGTTGAGGTCAGTTTTACCTGTAGTTTCTGTAACATCTTTGTGTTGGCTTTTCTGAGGGAGCCTGCGCAGATCTTTATGCGTCCTAGGAGGAGTGTGGGTTTGTACCCACCATAAGCTGAAATTCTGGTTTACAGCTGTGCCTTTCTGAAGAGATTAACACTATTTATGGCCTGATGCCTTGCAGGGTGACCATCCCTTCTGCTTTCCAGTCCTGTGCATTGTTCTTGTTTCTTAGAATAAGGATTTTCTGCAGTGGAAAGTCTCCATTTTGCAAATTCTCTTAGTTGTGCCTGGCGTGAAGGGGCTCTGATTCCTGCAGGGCTTCAGATAGCTACGGTGAATGAAGAGCAGTCTCTGTTTAAACTTCTCCAAGCCAGTTATTTTGGGTCTCAGATCAATATCTGTCGAGCAGAGATGATGCTATTCTTCTCGCTCTCTGGAGCATAGCTCTGGGTGATGTGAAAGGCACCTCAGTGGAATTTGAGCACAGGCAGGATCCCCGCAGGGGGTGGTTCCCAGCGTGCTGGGGAGAGACAGAGCTTCATTCCGTACAGAACACGCTCCCAAGTGTTTTCTGGACTTGATAGTAATTTAATATCGTTGGAATTTGTAGGGCAGAAATGGCTGCAGACTTTGGCCGTCATAATTAAAATTATTATTAAAGGCAATATTGCAACGATTAAATTTATCCCTAGGGTATTTTTGCAACATGCTAATGTCTTTGGTTGTTATCCAGTATTTGGAGCAAAGTATGTTGAATTAGATTAAAACCCAAGATGCACTGGCTCAGGACATCTGGTTCTCGCATCATTTTTTCAGTGCTGCTGGTCAGCAGAGTGGTTTAAGACAAGGTCACAATTTAATGGGGCCAGGGAAAGAAGGCAGTTATGGTGGGTCGCCTCCAGTGTTTAAATAGAATGGGAAATGAGTTTCTTATGCTTCTTTCTTCTTTGAGAAAGCTCAGCTTCCTGAACTGGTCAGTTTTGGCTTCCTGGTCTCCAGCACAAATTTCACTGCAAGCAACAGTTTACTGTGAGAGCTTTTGAGATGCTGTGATGTGATTATATAAAAGGGTACTTGCGCTAGGAGTGTAATGAATGCTGGTTATTTTGCTCTTTAAACATCTTGCTTTAGCTTAGCTTGATGCTCTGCTATCACTAAGATTCTTTGCATTCCCTTCCCTTGTGAGTAGGGTTCGGAGAAGTACATTTTTATCACTTTGTGTCAGGGCTTGACTAAATTCTTAGAAAAGCGTTCAACAAAATACAGTGAAAATAGCATGTTGTAGCTGAGCTGTGTCAGATGTAGAACGTAAATCCGTGCTGGCTTTTGAAGCCACTCTGTAGTGTGTGACACAGCGCGATAAAACGAATGATCATCAGTGCTTCTTTTTAGCTGACTTTTTTTTTTTTCTAGCCCTCTTTCATAACAACTGCCAGCCTTCGTGGTGTTTAAAATAGACAAAATCTCAACCATTCAAAAAAATGGTCTTGTTCTTCCTTCTGTTGACAATGAACATTCAACGACTAGAAGAACGTGTGTAAATAATCCTTCCCTCTTTTTAAACGCACTAGGTTGTAAAGCACAGGTGGGAGATCTGTTAACAAGTTAAGAAAGGTAAAAGACTTAGGCTTTTGATGGATAAGTAAACAGTTCAAGCATAAGCTTTTTATCCTTCTGAGTATCCACCTTCTCTCTCTAGGTATTAGATGGAAAATAAATACAGCATTCTGAGGTCAGCCCTACCCCCAGTTAGGCTTCCCCTCCCCTTGCCCTGGGGAGCAGCTGCAGGGCTTGGGTTTGCTCTGTCTGGTCTGGGAGCTGCCAAGAGCCTGTCAGGATGGGTTGTGGCACCTTTGCAGTCACCTAGAAAAGTGGATTGTACCTGGGGCTCGCAACACAAATAGGTCTGTAAGGACTTAGGTGGCTTGATGTCTCATGAGAAAGCTTTCTGCTAGGGAACACTCTAGGAACAGCACGCACAAAACCAGCAGAGAAGCTGCTGTAACATTATGGGAATTGGAAGCTGCTTTAACAGGACATCAGACCCTCTGTTCACTATCACGTAGGTATTCTCTTTTCTATTTTCTTAAGGTGGATCAGTGTGTTTGCCTGTAGTGTGGATTGCAGGGCAGATAGAAATGTCTGTGTTATCCTGGAAACAGTCTCGCCACGACACTGCAGGTCTAATCTGCTCTGCTTTTCAGCAAGTGAGCTGGGCTGGGCAGTCTGCAGCTCAGGTTATGAAATGTGCTGAAATTCTTATGCCTCTGAGCCGGGAGACTGCCTGAGCCATTAATGCCTTCGTGTACCCTGGTAATGTACGTTAGCATCTCCTTAAACTTAACGATGGGATTCAAGGGCAGCTGAAAGTCAGTTCCACTCTCCCTCTGAAATTATGTCAGACTTTCTGGAGAAGTTACTAACTTTCTCCTTACTCTTTTTTTTTCTTCCTTCTGTTTTGAAGATCTGTATGAATGGACTTGGGTGTTCTCCTTTGGGAAGCTTGTGGATTATGAGTGGCACAGCAGTGAAAACTAACCTGCTATGATGTTTAGGGTTGCTTGATGGTATTTGGAGCAGGGCTTCCCCTGTTCCCTGTAGGCAATGGGGTGAAGTTACTAAAGCCGGATTTTGATTACTTTGGTTTGCAGATGTTGTACCTTATGCTGCAGAATGGCAGTAAATGTTTTTGTTAAAAAGTATTCATGCATTCACAGTAATCATATTTAGCCCTCAGTGAGCTGCCTTGCCCTAATATAATTTGTGGTTTGTGCATCTCATAGAGGGTGTGGGGATGTTTTTCTTCTTTGGAGCTACTAGATTTTATTTTTGCCTTACACAGCCCCCTCAAGGCTCTTGAAGTTCTGAAAGAAGGATGATCTTTTTTTCCTTCCTGGCTAAGCATGCTGTGTGTGAGTGAGTGAATGTAATAATTTTGAATCTTTGTGTTTATATGTGTTCAACTTCCTGAGTAGTAAGATGACATTCTGGTGTCTAACAACGTGAGAGAGACCCTGCCACAGTCCTCCTGCCTGTGTGTGTGTGTGTGATACGTGTGGGTCTCCACATGCCATCACTGAAGTGTTCCTGTTCCTCAGGCTCACAGCAGCCTCTATTCCCAATCATCTGCGTCCCACAGCTGAGGGAAACACAGAACTTTTTTAAAGCTCACAGTGGATCTCACAGTTTTTGATAATGTTTGAAGATAAACATGGTTTATCACGTGTATTATTCACCAGTTGTCTTTTTGCTGTCAGTGGAACAGTGCCTGAGTATTCTGACTTTTCTGGGGAGACCAGCTTTTAGGATCAAAGACCCCACTTGACTGTTTTATTGTTTTCTGTTGCGTCTTACATGCTGCTCAGAACTCAAGACATGGTTTTCTGTATGTACGCGTGATGAACTTGGGCCTCATATGACAGACCTCAGTTGGAACAGAGCTTTATAAAGTGTGAATAGTAACAATACATTCACTTGTTTTCCAGAGTTCTGGTGAGTCCTCGACAGAATTTGACTCGCATCACATTAAAAGGGACTTTCCAGGGAGCTAAAGTAGTCCGAGGCCCTGACTGGGAGTGGGGTAACCAGGATGGTAAGCTTCTTTTGAGACATCCCATAAAACACCATTCAATTTGTTTTTAATTTATTCTTTTTTGCCAAATTGCTACTTGAAAATGCATGTGCTGAGCAGTAGCTGCTAGGGGAGCTGTTCAGATGATGCAGGTTGCTGTTCCTTAGAGTATTAAATATTATTTGTTTTCTTGTATTTGTTTAAAAACATCTGTGACGTTTACTGTATGCATTCATTCGGGGTGTGGGAGGGAAGTTTTGCTGTTCCTGTTTCATAGATGTGAAAACTTATGGGAACCATCCTGAAAGATCTCGTAAGAGCTATAAATGTACACCATGTTACAAGGAAATAAATACCCATCTTTTCCTGAAAAACTTCCTCACAGTGGGAATAAGGTTTGACTGTTTACAGTACTGCTTTATTCTTTGGAATTCCTTGGAACATCCTTATTAGGACACGTTTAAGAACAGGAAGAGAAATGGTCTATAAGGAATGTTTCACATGGAGCATTAATGAGGAACTGTTTGCTGTGGTTGCTGGAGAATGGTTTCTGCTTTCTTTGAGTTGTGACTTCAGGCTGAAATTGCAAAGGGACAAAAATGTCTTTTCTAGAGCGGCTCTTGGGGTATAACGACTGTGTCTAATTCACTGATACCAATTTCTGCGTAGTGCTACAGGAGTAAGGAAGCTTTACAGTCCATTTCTATTTCAGAGCCTTGCACACACTGTTTACAACTTCTCTTTTCCCTTAATAATTAAGTTGTAATTCCAAGGGTTTCCATTGTTGACTCCCACCATTCATTGCAGCTCTGGGTTCAGTGCAGGGCATGGACACTTGCAGGGTCTGAGAGCAAAAGAAGCTTATGCTCAGTGCAGCTTATCCATCCTTTTGAGATCAGATCAACATTTACATGTCTGAGACTTGTGTTGCTTACAGTGGTTGTGACCTGCAAGCAGTTACATGGGCACAGCAAGCGAGAAGAAGCAGAAGGCCAGGCACTCAGCTGGTCTCTGCTGAATACTGCCCTGGCTCTGACAGAGCTGCCCTCATCCACAGCCTTTTGCCCTTCTGAACTTATCTTCCTGGTGGCACTAACACATCGGCTCTATTTCTATTTAAGGAGGTAACATATAAATAGTGGTAATAGATAACCTTGCAAACTCTATAATAGGGTCTTGCTAAGTAACTTTTTTCTCTGCTGCGGTCAGGGTGGGTCCTGGCAGCTCTTCAGGCACTTCAGCCCTTTCATTGAATACGTGCTTTTCCTTGCTACCATTTCTCAGGGTCCAAACAGCGTGGAAGCACAAGCCAGTGCCCCCCTCAGGGAAAAGCATCTCCACTAACTCAAAGGGCAAGGGGCGAGATTATTTTTTGTAGTTGTTCAGTCTGAATCTCTTCTGTGACAGATAGATGTTAAGTTCTTTCTGAGCTGGTGCTCAGAAATGCTTTTGTTAACTTCAGTTGTGTTTTCATGGATAGTATCAGGTGGGTGGGATGCTGATGTGGTAACTGCCTGCAGTGTGAATTGTGTACAGACTTGGGATCCACCTGCCTTCTCTAGGGAGAGATTTTAAAGGCAGATAGGATTGAAAAAATATTTTTCTTCCAGTAAAAATCAAGAGATATTGGGACTTTCTGATTTCTCAGACCAGCCCTCTAAAGACGTGTTCTTGCTATTGACAGAACTGACAATAAAGCCCATTAGTTTGTCTGTATTATGTTTTTTAGATAGATACGCACTTAGATGAGGAAGTAACTTCTTTAAGCTGTTAAATTCCCAGACTTTGCAGGCAATTAGAAGCTCACTGTCCATCCGGTGAGACAGAGAGAGGTTGCTGTCCCCATTTGGGACAGCACTGGACCAGTGCTGGGACTTGCCCAAGGTCACACCATGACTTGGCAGCAGAGTGAGGTAGGGAATTCTGACTGCATGTCACTAGCTTGTCTCCTGGATGAGAGTACATCCCATGTGTCTGGCCAGATTTATCTGCTCATAAATACATCCTCCTGTTTGGATTGTTTCGGTCGTACTCCTCCTTGCTTGGGCAGGTGAAGAAAAGAACCAGAACTAATTTTACCTGATATATCCTCCACCTGGCTGGTGTTGGGGAGAGACTGAAGATCTTGAGCAGACTTTACCACACTGCTGTGTTTTTATCTTGCCACAGTGTGGTGCCATGACGCTGTGCGTTGCCCAGCTATGCAGTGTTTCTGTGCTCCAGGAGGAATGGCTGCTTCTCCACAGAATTCAGCTTTTCCATGTTTGTATTCCAAAGCTGGCTGGCTTTCAGTGAGTTTAACGTAGAGATTCTCTCCTAGTTGGTCAAACTGAGTTGTCTCAAGGTTTAATTTCCCTAATTAAAAGGTGACAAAGATCTCTTGTGCCTTCTGCAGATCAAGGTGAATCATGCAAGCTGTGAGGAGGTTGTGTGAGCTGCCACATAATTTTTTTGTGTGTGATTTCCTTCTTTCATGTAAATTAAATATACTTGACTGGAGCCAGTATTTTGATAGTGAAGCAGATCTGTGTGTTTCTGTTCCACATGTGAAGCTGGCCTGTGGCAGGACCCCACAGAAATCCTTCCTGGCCACAGCTTCTCTGTCAGAATTTCGTCTGCCCAAGCTTTTGACTTTTGGCTCTGTGCCTACTCCTCTGCGGTGAATAGTTGGAGAACTGGCGGGTTTTTTTCACTGTTTTATATTTAGTTAAGATAAAAATGTCATTAAATTATATCTCAGTAAACATCTCAGTGTCAGGTGAGTTTCTGCTGCATATTGGTCTCAGTGAAAATGCAAGCTGGACACTTTTTTTACCCCTCTTTTTTTCCGTCAGGTGGTGAAGGCAAAATTGGCCGTGTGGTTGATATTTGTGGTTGGGACGTAGAGACTGGGCGCAGCGTGGCCAGTGTCACCTGGTCTGATGGCACCAAGAACGTCTACAGAGTTGGACACAAGGGAAAAGTGGACCTGAAATGTACTGTGGAGGCGTCTGGTGGCTTTTACTACAAAGAGCATCTCCCAAAATTAGGTGCGTTGAGAAATTCTGGTTCATGTTGCCATTCTATGGCACTAAGGCCATTTTTCTTGGAAGACAGAAGATCAGCGGTTGGTTTGATAAAGTTCTCACATAATATATACTGTTTTAAAAAAGCAGTGTGTGTGAACATATTGCTTTATTTCAGAGTGGTCCGTACGGTGGTTTGGCCTTTCAGTGGTAAGATTGTGTAAGACCCTCAGATGCCCACAGCTGTACCCCAAGGAAGGATCTTCTGCCAAGGCAAATTCTTGCTGCTGCAAACGTGTGAAGCTCCCTTGGGTGTGCCTGCATCTGTCAGCAGGGAATTCAACCCAGCGTCGGTTTTGTTAATCCAAAGTTTTGCATTCTTCGGGCAGGCAGCGGTCCAACTGGTGTTCTCTGTGCTTTCAGAGAGCAAATATTATTGCTCTGGTGGACCAGAAAGTGTGTTGAAGGGGAGTGGGACAAAAGGGAGATTTCTGAGAATGGAGCTGCCAAGTAGTTGCCCAGCAGGGAGATTAGAAATAGCCGTGGAAAAAGGTGATGTCCATATTGGCAACTTGCTGCAATCCACCTTTTCTCTTAACTCTAACAAAACCAAGGAAAATACTTGTGGTTTTGGACTTGTGACATTTTTTACTAAGGTATAATTTGGTTGTGTCTCTTCTTAATGACGTGCTAGGGCCATCTTTTGCTCCCCTAAAGGAAAAGAGAGGTTATTGAGTTTGCAGCAGCAGGATCAGGTCTTTCTCATTCTTTTCTCCCCCCGAGCAGCTTGGCAAGAGCATTTGGGAAGGGAAGGGCTGGATGGGGAGTTTATTTCCAGGGATATGGCCTCTTGCTACCCAGGAAGGCTGGGAGGGTAAAGCTTTCCACAAAGCAAGTTATGTGGCTGCCTGTGGAGGAGGATTTATTTTAGGTTCTGTGTGGGTGTGTCTGATGAACAGCAGTTGTGGGTGACTGAGTTGCTAAGAGCAGCTACTGGTGTCTGACATGACACCAGGGGCATCGTCCAGAGGCATTCCCCTCTGGGAAGGGACAAAATGGTGTCTTGTTAGAACCACCTCATGTTTAACCCATATCCAGTTAGAGCTAAATCTTGATCTCTCTGCATAGTGCTGCCCCATAGAGCATGTGGGACACACTCCACAAGAGAAAAAAGGGTTTTACACCATTCTGCCCCAATTAGGCCTATGGTAATTTGCAACCCTTGTTACAAAGCCACATGAGACACAAAACTATTGCGGCCTGCATGTATGTGGGTGATGTCATTCTTCTCTTTAGGCAAACCAGCTGAACTCCAGAGGAAAGAGAGCACAGACAGGCATCCATTCCAGCACGGGGACAAAGTGAAATGCCTGCTGGACATTGACATCTTGCGGGAGATGCAGGAGGGCCATGGTGGCTGGAATCCTAAAATGGCTGAGGTATGCCACTGCTTGCTCCTGGTCTCTTTTTATTGTATCAATCACTGTCTCAGACTACAGAAGTAGGCACTAGCTAGGAAAGTACCAGAACATCTTTGTGTAACATACTACCTCCTATATTTATATTGTGTTGACTGAGTCACAAATACTAATTCTTTAGTAATAGGACAGTGGAGTCGGATTTCTTTTTAGGCTCAGATAAATTTGTGTTGTGTGAGAATTGCCTTGTGGAGCCCTGCATAATTTATAAGAGTCTACATGGGTCATAAGAGTTGCTCTAAGGTCTTGGAAACCAGTGCAAAAAGCTAATAGCTGGTTTGTTTGGTTTTAAATGACCTGCGGATCTCTTCCTTGGAGTTCTGGATCCATGCTCTGTTTGGCTGCTTTTGCACTGTGCATTACTATTAATGAAAGTTATGTGTTTTGTCAACAGTGGGCTCTATCCTTGGCCACAGCTAAAATTTCACAGCCCACATGATGTTCTTGGAGCTTAGCCTGTTGTCTTGTCTTTAGTTTGAAAAGCTATCAGTCTGTAGTCACCTGTTGTCTAAAAAAAAAATCAGATAGTAGAGGAAATAAAGATAGAAATGACACTTATGACTGTATTATAGCATCTCACGGCGGCAATCATGGAAGTAAGTCTCCAGGGGGTTGTGAATATTTGGTGTGGGCTTACATTCAGGTGAAATGATAACAGCTAAATGAATAAATTTGCCATATAAATTAAAAGATTTGTGCTTTTTGTTTCTTGTTAAGCCAAATTTCTTGGCTTTTAATAGTCTACATATATTGCCCAAAATAGAATAAATTACCTTCACATATTGCTGTTGTGCAGTAGATTTGCTGCAAGAAAAAAATCACATATTGATACTTGCTGTTACAGTAATAAGGCCTGTCTCTGAACCTGTATTAGTAACTTGTATAAAATTAGCTTTTTGGAGAGGGAGGGAAGTGTATAACCACAAGTGACCCAAATGCCAGCTACACTTGAGTTGGTAAACTGAATAACCTGCAGGTCTGATCCTGAGACAGCTGTCTGAAGCTTTGCTATATGAAGCAGTGCTATAAAATTGTAAAGATTATACTATTTTACATTATATATGTATCCTAGCCCGACCTGCCCTGCAGGTGAGCGGTCTTGTTGAAATCAGATTTTCAAATGTCAAGATAAACTATGTTATTTCAATTTCAATGTGGAAGTCTATCAGCTGAGCATCAGTCTCCTTTTTTAGCCTGGCAGGCAGGGACTTACTGTCTTCTGGCATGAACTTTTAGGCAGCTGTCAGTAGAGCCATGATTTTTTTTATTCCAGCTACAGCCTTCTGTCCCAAAGCTATAGTTTTTGAATGTTGCCATGTAGATAACATAGCCTGCTAGGCTGTTAGACCTCTGCACTTCTGAATTGCTGTTGTTGCTGAATGCAGGTGTAGAGAGGGCTGCAAACAGAGAAATGGTAACTTCCTGTCACCTCAGAAATTGGTAGGTTTTGTCGTCTTCAAAACTGTCACCTGCTCAGGACTGGCCAGAATCAACAGTTAGAGAATACTGCACTACACAACTAGACTTTGGTTTCCATAGTCTCCTCTGCCATGCCTGCTTTTTTTTTCCTCTCAGAGCATGCCATCCTGGTATTACACTGCAGAACAATGTTGTAATCTCTGCCCACCTTTGTAATTTGGAAAAAAGAGGACAATTTGTGCTGTTTTTTCAAGGATTTTCACACTTTGTATCCCTATCACGCTCCTCCGCCAGTATGCTGCTACTTTAGAGGAACTTTTCCTTCCTTTTGCAGAAAAAAAAGCAATGACTGCATCTCATTTAAAGTAGGTTTGGGAGCACTGTTGGTCTGTGAATTGGAAGTGGTGGGTGAGTTAGCCATCTATGCCTTGGATGCCTGCTTTCCCCACTATTAAGCAATGTGATTTATTTAGGGGGTTTCCCCTACTTTTTTTTTTTTTTTTTCCCCATCAAAAGTTCATTGGCCAGACAGGGACTGTGCACAGAATCACGGACAGAGGGGACGTGAGGGTCCAGTTCAACAGTGAAACCCGCTGGACTTTCCATCCTGGAGCTCTGACGAAGGTAGGTGCTGGTAGGTGACCTTGGCCAGAACGGGAAATGCCGCAGGGAATAGGTGTCAGTTTAACCCACTGTGTTAGGACACAGCATGTCTCAAGGAAATATACTCCTATTCTATAGGCAGTAGTTTTAGGCAGAATTTCCTGCAAGCCTAAGAGCTAAGACAGATGGTTGCAGACAGTGGGAGCTGGGCTATTAGGCTCTCTGAACCTTTGCATTTCACATATAGCTTCTTAGGAAATTCTATTCCTTAATTTCAGCTTCTTTGATAAGAGCTCTAACGGTAGACCTACAGCAGCTCATCCTTCTGCAGCACCTTTCATCTGCAATGAACCTTCTTCCATGCCATTTCCATTTCATTTTGTTTTCTTCCTTGTTCTTGTGTCTTCACGTTATTCTCTTTTTTGCATCTTTCTTTGTCTTGTTTCTCTCTGATTTTTCTGGCTGACCTCACTCTTTAATCCAGCTGTTCTAATTTTGTGTCTGCGTTTCTAAAGCTCATAGCTCTGGCCTTCCCCAAAGGTTTGAGGACTTGAAATGTGGATGATTAGAAACAGGGCTAATAGCTATAGAAAGAGCTGCTGGAAGACTACAACATTGTGAAAGACCTGAACAAGGTCACAATGCTGAAAACTCCAATTCCAATGGAAAACGTGGTGTCAGACTGTTTTGTGCAGAAATAGTCTGCTTTGAAAAGTGTGTTTTGACAGTGCTCCCTTCTTAGCTCAGGGAGCAGAGGGAGCATCTGGCAAATTACCCATACAGATAAACTCTGGATTCCCTTTTCTGTTTTAAATAACGAACAGATTCAACTTCCCTATTAAAGTGAATTAAAATCTCCAGTGCAAAGTCAGGTAGAGTGAGGAAATGGAGCAAGGAAAGCTCTATATGCGCTTTATACTGGTATTAATTATAAGTGGTTTGAAGAAGAAAGAAAAGATGACAATCGTTCTCTCCCAAATTATTTCCCTACTTAAACGTGTACTTGGCCTAAGAAGGAAATAACCCAGCCCTCGGACTATGTTTATTTTGCAGTGCAGTGATTACAGATGTGGTGGTAGCTGTACTTACGTTTTGTAATGCCTTAGGGTTTGAGTCAACGGGCTTCTTGTTTGATTGGGTTTCTTGAGGGTGGGGGTGGAGGGACTAATCACTTTTTTTTTTTCCTTAGCTTTGTCCCCCAAAAGCTTATGACTTTCTTTTTCTTGTAGCTCAACACCTTTTGGGTCGGTGATGTTGTCCGGGTGATAGATGATATGGAAACAGTGAAGCGATTCCAACCTGGTCATGGGGAGTGGACAGATGAAATGGCACCTGTGAGTGCACGCCAGTAACTTCCAGTTTTCCCAAGCAATTAGTAAATAGTGACTTAAGCTTGTATTGCCTCCAGCGTTCCTGCTGGTCAGTGAGCCCACAGACCTTTCTGGGGCTGCCAAGGCCTTGCAAAATAAATGTTGGCTGGTCCTGTTGGCTATCGGTCATACCATCCTACTGCAGCACCCAAAGCAAAGCAGGTAGATGGGGAATCTGACAAAGGATTTGGCTACCAATAAGTCAGAGAAGAGATTTCACTCACCAAAATAAACCAGTCCTCTTACGCCCTCCCTAATTCTCTGGAACGAGGCAGGAAATTGTCCAAGTGGAAAAATGGTCTAATCAGACCACTGTGGCTAAAAAGCAGGATACAGGTGTCCTCTGGGAGCAGTTAAACGCACAGAGGAAACCTTTCCTAGTCCCGATTATGTCAGTTCTCTCAGAGCTCTTCATGCTCTGTTTTGTTGTTTCACCACCTTCCTCCCCAGACATTTGTAACGAGTCTGGGAAACCCTTCTTATGTAAAACCAGTAATAGAGACACTGCTGAGAACCCTCTGATGTCCTTGAGGTGGGAGCTGCCTGCGAGTGTGTCACTCTTCGGTGCTTCTTTTCACACAGCAGGAGTGCTGCCTGTGAAACCACTCTTAGAAGCGTCGCTTTGGTTCTGAGCTGCACGGCGTCTTACCTTGTAAAAATCCTTTCTCTCTTTCTTTCCCTTGCAGACCCTGGGGCACATTGGCAAAGTGATCAAAGTCTACGGGGACGGCGATCTGCGAGTGTCGGTGGGAGGGCAGTCCTGGACGTTTAACCCGGCTTGTCTGACGGCCTACCAGAGAGATGAGGAAGCAAACCTCATGACAACGGAGAGCGCAAAGGAGTCAAAAAGTGAGATAGCGAGAACCAGAGATGGCTGATCTGTCAGGGGTTGTGAAATGGTTGCTGTGCTGTAACACCAGCAACGCTCTTTGAACAGTGTTAAACTCCAGCTGCCCGTTCTTCCCTGGACAGAGCTCCAAAACCAAGCTGTGCCTTAACTGGGGAAGCAAAGCTGGTCTTAAACAGGAAAATACGGAATTTAGGACTCAGGAATGCTAGCCTTAGCACTGCCCTAGGTTCAAAATTTACTTCTGCCTTGATCTGTTTCAGTTTCCTGTTCCATCTCACTGCATTTCCTGTAGGAGGATGCTAATTCTTAAATTTATTTTGTGAAATATTCCCAGGTCTTTGTGTGAGTGTGTTGTCAAATCAGTGACTATTTTGCTCAGTCCACCCTGAAATTGAATTTGGGATCACATGATGTGTAGAGAGGATTTTGTCTGCTTTGCACATCTGCTCATAAAATGTTTTGTAACCTCACCATACTTACTTCCTTTAGATGTGTGGATCATGCAGGAGAGAGGGCAGATCTGCTGGGTTTTTTTTTGTTTTGCTGTGTCGATGGGTTTTAAATTGTTTGCTCAAGTTAGACTTCAGGGGGAACATCCAAATGAGCCCAGGCTTTTTAACTTTGCTCTATCTGGAGGACTAACACCTCTGTCCTCTCAAGCACTCAAAAGTCTGTAATTAGAGGGCTCACCTGAAAGGACCTTTCTTCCCTGCAGCATCCTTTCTAAAACCACACATTCGTCTTTGGATTATTTGACTTTTAGTAGTGATTTTTCTCTGTTGGTCTTCTGTAGTGTGCTCTCCTGTTTTTTAGGTTCTTAAAATGTCAGGCTCGTAAAGCCAAAGTTCTCCGCAAGCCACAAATTTGTAAATCTCTTTTTGTGAGCTAAATACTAGAGGTACAGCAGGCCCATGGTGTGGGCTGTACTATGGGCTGTACAGCTGTACCGTGCCAACCCTACACACACATGTATGTGCTCTTTGCCCCTCTTGACCTGTGGCTGTTTCTCCTTCCCACCAGGTACTTTGATTACAGTGTTGGAGAAACTGCTGTCCCAGAAGACGGAGTCAGAGCACGCAGGATGCCTTGTCATTTGTGCAGCGCTCAACAACGCAGCTAAAGTTCGGGAGCTCCTTCAGAAGTACCCAGACAAGGTGAGTTTTGAAGACGTCCTCAACAGTTACTTCTTGTTGCTCTTCTTTAAAACACTGTCTTAAAATTTTGTGGTGAAGTCAGCAAAAGGATGAGAGAAAAATAATAGATTTTTTCAGACCTACTGTTAGCTCCTACTTGCTGGAAAATTGTTTTCCTGCGATTTAGGATTTAATTTGTGTGTTAAATGTGCATATTGTATGGCTGCAGTTTGTGGCATTAAATCAGAACTAGAGTTAAATCCTTACAGTGTGTTTCCAAAGCTGGCTTTTTGCATATTTTTGCATATGGACACTGCACCTATAGAATTAGGGGGAGAGGTATTTATCTGTATGAAAACAGTAGCCCAATGTCTGAGTATCTGGCCTATGTTTGAAAAGAAAACCATGGGTTGTGTCTGGCTGAATGTGCCTGTCCTTAGATGACCTTGTGAAATGGAATTGTCGGAATCAGGAAAGAGACAAGCTGCCTGGATCCTGTGCGTGTCTGTGCAGTGTCTTATCTCCTGTCTGACTGGAGCAGGGAACCGGGCTCGACTTGTTGCTGCACAGTTCCTGTGCTTGCAGAGTGCCAAACTGTTAGGATCGCGTCCGCTCAAATCACTGCTCTTTCAAGCTGCCTGAAGGTTCACGCTCCTTCAGTGAGGGGCACGGGGTTTGTAAACAGGTTAAAAAAGGAGAAGGAAAGTATTTCAGCAGTGTTCTTGGAAACCATTGGTAACAAAACATAGGTTTTGTTGAGGCTGTCTGCATGGCTGGCAGGAGCAGCTGATGAATGAACCAGGAAAGCTAGGATCAGTTCTAGAGGAACCCCCGTGAAGCTGATGTAGTGGTTAGTTGCCTGGCATTTGTTATAGTTTTTTATTTACAATGTTAATGGAAATAGGAGAAATAGACAAATACCTGCAACTGTCAAATTTATCCCAGATAAGAAAGTGCCAAGAATCAGGAATCCATTATCTTATTACATTATTTCTATTAGACTTCTATATTCTATTTCTATTCTAATATTTATATTAATAAATTAGTTATTTCTGTTAGAGCGTTATATACAGCCAGAGGAGGCTGGATTTGGTGTTCACTTAGTAGTGCAAGTCGGAATTGCTTGCCAAGGACTTTCCAGCTTATCAGCATTCTCTTTCTTGCATAAATGGAAGAATTAACACCGTGGCCTCTAATGCCTCCTTGCCTAAATGACTCACCCAGCATTTTGAGTGAATTAAGGGAAGTCTTGCCTGTTCGCTTTTCCTGGCTCCCGCGTGGAACCAGCTGCAGGGAAAAAACCCTTTGTTTTCCTTGCCAGTCTGCTGAGGTTTTGTGAGCTCCTTCATCTCTTCTCCTTAGCCTCCCACTGATTTCAGTAGCTTCTTTTCCTTTTTTTTTTTTTTTTTTAATTTTTTGCCTTTCTTACAGTCTGTCTTTTGTTTCTCAGTCTCGTGGCAGCACTTCAGCACTGTGAAATACCCTCCAGCCGTTGTGCCCACTAAAGTACCTGGAGTAACATGGAAAAATGGGGACTTGGCATCTTCAAAGCCTTATGCAAAGCTAATTTCATCTCCTCACACATCTTCCTATCAGGAAAGGAATTGTTGGCAGAGATGTCAAGAAGCATTCTGCTTGCAGGCATGGAGGGATCTGGCATCAGAGCTGCAATTAGAACCCTGGCTTCCAGCTCTCTTCCCTCGCTTCTCCCCTCTTGACTAAATGTGCTGTCCCCTTCCCTCTTAGAAATATTCTGGGACAAGGTCAGCCTGGTGGTCGATGTCCATAAAGCAGAACCAACAAGGCACGGATTCCGCTGAGCGTTTTTGAGCCTGCAACTCTTCTGCAGCGAGTGACTCCCACCCTGCTGGGCCTGCTCTAGAACAGAGCTAAGTCCTGAACATGAGGCAAGGTCTTTCCTAACCAAGCTGTTTGCTGTGTCTCTGCCCTTCCTGCAGGTTGATGCAAAGAACCAGGGCAGAACTGCCCTGCAGATCGCCTCCTACCAGGGGAATCTGGATGTCGTGAAGATTTTGCTGCAGGCACATGCCTCTGTCAACCTAAGGGATGAAGAGGGGGATACAGCACTGCACTACGCAGCTTTTGGGTAGGATATCTTTCTAACCATCTCTGATACAAGACCTAAAGGGCTGCAAAAGGACATTTCTAGATATAAATGGGAGGTTTGTGTGAAGGGATTGTGGCGGATGGAGGCTTTCCTCTCATTTAGCTTGTTAGAAATTGGTCTTTGAGCTTCAGGGCAAAAGTTACATTTCTTAGTGCGTTAATTTAACCTTCCCAGATAGGTCAGTTTCCATGCTAGAAATTTTGAGGGGAACAGGAAAAGGTGATAAGGGGCTTTATTTTTTTCAGGGGGCTGGGGGAGTAAGACAGACGATTCTAGAGTACAAATTAGGAACGGTTTGTTGCTGGTTTTTTGTTTGGGGTTTTTTTGTGGTTTTTTTTAATACTAAGAGGAGGTGAGATGAGGTCAAGAGAACACAAAACCCGAGAAGTTCTACTGCCTTTCAAGGGGCAAGAACTTCCTGTCTGCACAGCATTGAACCTAATCTGTCTTCTCTTTCCTTTTAAATCAGAAACCAAGCGGAGGTTGCCCGTGTGCTTATTAGTAAAGGAGCCAGTGCGGATCTGTTGAACAATGCAAAGTGCACAGCCTTGTATGTTGCTGTCAGCCAAGGATTCACAGAGGTGGTGCAGACCCTCTGTGAGCTCAACTGTGATGTCAACCTCCCAGTGAGTCTGGGGTTTTGTATGTGTTCGAGGTTTGGTTTTGCTTTGTTTTTTTTCCTAGATGGGGAGGTGCTTCTTTATGTCTTACACTATTTGTTGCTTCATAGAATTTGAAGGTCATTCTCTTGAAAAACACTGCTGTGCATTGGACAGGGCAAGTGTTCCACTCACTTCAGTACTCTGAAATTCTGTGTTTGGCTCTGCCCCTTCATGGTTGTGAGTCTGCTCAGCTCAATCCAGTAACATTCTCTGCTGTGCTGGACTTGGGCTTCCAGGGAAAGCTGACCTGCTGTTAATGTGCATTCTTGAAACACTTCTCTTCCCAGCAATAAGGAGTGGTGAGGCTTTTAAGGCTGGCATTTAGGAACTTGAAGGGCAGTGAATTTGTGAATTGGACACAGCCCCTTTTCAGGGGGTGCTTGAGTGATAGTGGGACTGAACTGTGCTGGGTCAGCCTCTCAAAGCTGGTTAGGAATGTCAGCAGCTGTCTGCCCAGCAGCTGGTTCCAAGCCCTGGGAAAATGATTTCACAAGGGCTATGAAACCGCTATGGATGCCAGTGATGTTTGGCCTGGAACTGATGTGACCTGGTGACACTATATATCTTCTTGAACTGTCCCTCACGCTGAGCTGCTTCATTTGATGCTCTGGGGTAGGTAACCCATGTCCTGCTTTGCTTTTCTTTTCTAGGATTCCCAGGGAGACACCCCCCTGCATTACGCTATCAATGCAGATTACAAGGTCGTTATTGAGATTCTCACTGAAGTACCCAACATAGACTTCACTGTCCAGAACTGTCAAGGCTTCAACCTGCTCCACTATGCTGCTCTAAAAGGCAACAAGCTGTGAGTGACCTTTTTTCATTTTTTTGCTGCTTTTACAGATGTTAACTCGTGCTTTCCTCATCCCATCTTTCTCATACCTCCCTAGCTTGGGTAGGAAATCTGTTCTGCTTATGTCTGCCTATTAAAACACGAACATTCATAACTACTGAGCAGGAGAGGTAGGCCTGTCTCTTCAGCATTGTTTTGTTTCCTGATAGAGTAACTCCTCCATCTCTATTAACCTCCAACACTCTAGAGCCACAAAGAAGATTCTAGCAAGAGCTCGGCAGCTGGTTGACTCCAAAAAGGAAGATGGCTTCACTGCCCTGCACCTCGCTGCTCTCAATAATCACAAAGAAGTGGCAGAAATTCTCATTAAGGAGGTAAGAAACAGAACAAAACCAAATCACCACCACCAAAAACTCCCATCTGTCCCATTCCCAAAACCCCGTGTTTCCTAAGCACTGTTGGGTTAATGCTGGACTCACAAGAACATCTATTTTTCTTTATTTTTTTTTTTCACATGATGTCTGTGTCTTCAAAGGCTCTCTGTCTCTGATGCTGCTGCCTTCCCCTGCAGCTTTGGCAGAGGGGCAGAAAGATTCAGATTTGAACCGGTTTTTCTCCTCTTCCTTTGATCAAAGCACATCAGACAGCAAGGAGGCAATACTGCTTTAGAGGAGCCATGACTGTTTGCTTAGAGTAGTTGCAGGATTTGGTTGTGTCAAGGAAGTGATGAGTTGTTGTGTCCAAATCATCACCAGGAAAATGTTATCTGTGTGCTGGTTGGGCACTTGGCTTTTGGTTCTTCCTTTCTTGATATTTGAGGTGTCTGGGTCATATGGCCAAGATACAGAGGGCTGTATCACACGGCTCTCTTGGAGGACTCTATACCGCTGTCCTGACAAGGACGGAATTGAGATTTGGGGCCTCAACAAGCAGCACATCTGCACCATTCTTCTTCAGCCAAGCTCAGCAGCAACAACTCACTCTGATGCAATTCTTCTCCTCTTCAAGGGTCGCTGTGATGTCAACCTGAAGAACAACCGCAACCAGACACCGCTGCACCTGGCCGTCATCCAGGGACACGTGGGGATGGTGCAGCTGCTGGTCAGCGAAGGCAGCGATGTCAACGCTGAAGATGAAGACGGGGACACGGCCATGCACATTGCCTTGGAGCGGCAGCAACTGATGTCCATCATGATGGAGAAGCGCGAAGGGGAGATGGGGTTGGCCCTCCTTTCCAAGGTGAGCTGGGAGAAGGAGAAATACTAACACCAAGGGCAGGAAAATGCTTGACAATGTTAAAATGACAGCAACTAGTGGGATCTAAGAGGGCAAAGGAAGGCAGGGAAATTGTGTAAAGCCAGTCTAGATGGGGAGCGTGGAAACAAACCTTTTGCTTGTGGGAAAACAAGAATAGATCTTCTGAGGCCTCTGAGGGTATGCTTGAATTTATAGCATGAAACTTCACATAGTCAGACAACAATTCATAATGTCTCCCCTGATATTTTTATTAGTATTGTGCGCTTCTTTCTTGACATGTGAAAGGTCATGAATCCCATTGCAGAGCCAAGAGTCTTGGGTTTAATTCATGCCCCAGAACCACAGCAATCCATTTCTGTCTGATGGCATGGAAAATATGAGGATAGCTAACCACAAACACCCCAGTTATCTGCAGATGCAGAGCAGAATGTGAGAGGTGAGGCACATCATCTCACTGAAAGTCTGCGTAAGGGCTTTGCTGGCTGTTTGGTCTTAGCTTGTGCCAGGAACAGCCAGTTGCTAGCCCTGGATGCAGAAAGTCTTAAAGCAACAGGAGGCATCTGTGCATGTCCTTCCCCACACTGCTTACAGTAACATTATATCTAGATGCCACAGACTCCTTCACGTCTAATTTTACTTGCCCCAATCTGCATGCCCTGGTGTTGAAGTCAGTGGAAAATTTTTGTTGACTTCAAATTAGTTTGGATAATGTGCACAAACCTTTTTTTTTTTTAAAATCATGTATGTACAGCTGTTCACAAATTGGTAGTTCCTTTTCAGTGCCTGAGGAAGTGAATGCCTCTTACAATGATTAGTAATATTAGTTAGGATCAGTCTTGTGCACTTTTGTTCCCGGAATGCAAGGTTTGAGTCTGCTATTTACATGCTGAAGGATCTTTTGGTGTTTTCAAAAAAGAATGCTAAATTGCATTTCCAAATTATAAGTACAAGGATTAAGAACTAAACATTGTTTAGAACTTGATAGAGATCAAAGCCACATAACAGAAATTTTTTCTATTAACAGATTGTGTTTCTCAACATCTTTTAGCTGCAGGCTTCAGGCTTTCTTGGAAATGTAGAGCTGAATGTTGGAACTGCAATTGCATGTTACTTAGCCCAAGAAGGAGCAGATATTAATTATGCAAACCATCGGGGAAAGTCTCCTTTAGACCGTATTACAGACGGAAGGATTGTCCAGATCGTCAAAGACTTCTCACAGAAATTCAGGTAAACGTTTTCCTCTGGAAACCAGCTACAGTATCCTTGCCTGCAAAATGCACTGTGTGTCACTGCGTGCAGCTCTTCCAGGAGGGATGAAGCCTCTTTGAAACCCTTTGGATGTTGGTCTGAGCACCTCCTGTTTCGTTTGGAGCTGGTTGCTGGCCCTGTGTTTCTGGAAGGGTTATTTAAGGGTACATACTGCCACTTGGAAGAGTTGGGAAAAGCAGATTTATACTGCCTGGTGCAAATTTGGCCTCTTGACTTAGAGGGCCCTGAGGCGGTGTGAGACAAGTGGCCACTGAAGCCAAGAGCAACTTCTCTCTTGCAGAGTGATTCTGGATTCTGTTTTACTTTCATTGGATTCTGCAGTTACAGACATTTAAAGTCTAAACAAAGAGAGAGAGCAAGAAAAGAGTGGGCACCAGAATCTGCAGGATTTATTCCAGAGCTAGATAAACACTTGTTTTTCAACTGATAAGTAGCTGAGAAAATGCCAAAGGGAGAGTAGCAAGTCAAAGATGGCTCTGTCTCAGGTTCTGAGACACATCTGTTTGGATTTTGACTTTGCAAACATGAAAGCAGAGTCGTGTTTGATCTGAGGGCACAGACCCAGAGTCATGGTACCGCTGGAGGACTTGGGTGTGTGTCTGCAGAGCTGAGGCAGCCACTGCAGAGTGCTGTGTACCAGATCCTAAGGACACCAGGAGCCGTCAGGACAGGACCGTTTGCTCAACCTTCTTAAGCTGCTTGATTAGTCTGACTGAAATTAGTAGGTCCAGAAGAGGAAGGGTATCAGGGATTCATACGTATTTATAGCAAAGCTACTGCCACTTTGGTAAGAAACTAGAAAGCAGTTTCCTCCCAGAAACTTACTGACTTTGTATCAAAAGACCCAAAAGCATCCTTTTGCAATACTCCTGGTGGGCCGGAGGTTTCTCGGCAGTACTGAAGACATTTGCTAGTAAATAACTATCCTTGTCCTTCTGTTCAATCATGAGTCATTCCTGCAGTTTAGGTAGTAGGTCTAGCTGGCAGGAAAAGTAGTGGATGGATTGGATGCTGAGAGTTGGATTGGAGGCTCATAATGTCAGGACAGAAATCTGAATCATGTACAACCACCCTGGGCACTTCTGGGGAACAGGCAAATAGGGAGGATCTTTAGGGCTGCACTTAGGCTTCTAAAAGCTGACTCCTCCCAGCAGATGATTGTACTGTCAATACCTTACTGTTGCCCTCCAAAAGAGCAGTTTCAGCTTGTGTAAATACTGGTCATCCGTGGTCTTTCCCTTTCTTTTTAGCTAGATCCAGTCAGAATTCCAGCGACTAGAGGCTCAGTTGGTCTCACAGGGGCAATGGAGGTTCACAGGTTTATGCTACCTGAGCATCTGCTGCTCAGTCTCCATGTGGAGTGTTTGCCAGGGATCACTACAGTGCTATCTGGTTGCTGAAGGAGGACCTGGAGTATGTGGCTCAAATTTTATTACATGTTCACTGTTGCAGGGAACAGCAGGTTTCTTCAGACAGCTCAGTCGTCACCTGCGGCCTTCGCCGTGTCCACACCACCCCCAACACAATGACCAACCTTAGTGTCTCGAGCGTGGCAGTCCCCACAGAGTGCCTGGTCTGCTCAGAGCTGGCCTTGCTCATCCATTTCTTCCCATGCCAGCACAGTATTGTGTGTGAAGGTAAGTCTTTTTTCTTTCTTTTATAATTTTTCTTTCCTGTTCCACCACAGAGCTTCCCTAGCCGGGCTCTCATAAATCACGCTCTGTTTAGACACAAAGCTATCGTGCTGTTTGTGTCCTGAAACAAGCCCAGCATAATTTCAGGCCCAACATCTTATCTAAGATGTCCAAAGCTCTCGGGGGAAAGCAAAATATTCTGACTATCTGCTGATGAGGACCCTAGGCAGCTTTGCTTGTGCTTATAGATACTCTGGATAACTCAGAAGGAAAGCCAGATGTTTCAGCTCTAGCTGGCAGTGCTTTATCCATCAAAAAACCTCCTGAGAAGGATTTCCCTCTTCTCTGGCGTTTGTTACTGGTTTGTGTTTCAGTTATTTAATGGCAGCCTGCTCAAACGTGTCAGCAAGTTTGTTATCTCCCAAGGCACTCACAGTCCATGGGGAATTTGGTGAGGACTCTGTGCCAGAGCTGCATCCTTTTCCCTTGGAGCAAAAGGCTCTTTTGATCCACAGTGCAGCAGTTCCAGTAGCACAGAACATTGAGACCTTAAAGGTGGTGTATTTGCTACTGGCGTAGGAGAGACTAAAGCAGGAGATCAGGATGTAGCTCAAAAAGAAGGTAGTGTCCTCATTTCTGTGCAGAAACAGTCTTTTAATCATCCAGGGAGGTCTCTGGTAGCTCAAAGCCCATGTTCTTGGGTTTATCCTCTTCTGCGATCAATAGACTCAATTGTAATCTCCTCTTGTCTCATTCGTGGTAGAATGCTCCAGGAGGATGAAGAAGTGCATCAAATGTCAAGTGACAATAACCAAAAAACTGAAACAAGGTACGTTTGCTGTTCCTGCTGTTAATTCCTTGGGAAGGGTCCTGCACAGTATTAGTTTTAGGAACGTCAATGATTTTCAGTGAAATAAGCATAAAGGAGGGAGTTAATTTTGGTTTGTTTGGGGTTTTTTTTGGTGGAGGGTCAGGGTGGTGTGCCTGTTGCATTGACCACCTTTAGAGAGGAAAAGGCAGATCCTTTCAGGTGTCATGGACCAAGCTCAAGCTGCGTAGACAGGACAGGAGGTTTGATGGAGCTTGTCCCGTGCCTGGCTTATCTTGTGTATTGAAAGCAAGTACCAGGTCCAGGTTCTCCATGTGTCAGTCTAACCGTTTTCAGACAGTGATGTAACAATGAAGATTTGCAAGAAAGAAAAAATCACGTCTTGTGAAAGCCTTGTTTCTCCCTTGGCTGAAATTGCAGAGTCTGTGCAGGGCTGGCATTAGCCAGCTATCCAGGAATCATTGAGCTGGATTCTTTTGATAAAGCTCTTTAGCTGAGTTTTAAACAGATTGTCTTCTGTCCACATGACTCACTGTCCAGAGTGGGCAATGTTATGCCTATCAACAAGCCAGAAGCAGGTTTCCACTTGCCTTAGAGTTAATGCAAGTTGCCCACTGAAGCTTTTTCCATAGTGGTTGTGAGAGCTGATGTCGTTCTAGCTGAGATCAGCGTGCAAGTGCACATGAAAATGAATTCCATGTCCTACTGCTCATGGCTTAGAATTGTGGACCCCTTTGTTGGGGTCACACTAGAGCCTTGTGACTTTGATGCCTGGACAAAAGCAGAGGGGAACCAGAATCTGTCCTGTGACATTGGGCATACCCGGCTGGCAGAGACAGAAATCCTGTGTGGAACTCCAGAGTGAAAAAAATAGAAAGCTTACCTGACAGTAGGCAGGAGTATTTGTCTTTTTAACAAATTAACGATGATGAGAATTCCAAATGAGACATTTGCATGCAGATTTCTCCTGGAGGAGGAAAGTCAAGGCCTCCTGAGAATATCAGCAGGATTTTCCTATCAGTGATGTCTTCAGTATTTGCCTTTAGCAAGCTCCCTGTCCCCAAACTTGCTTCACCTTTATGCATTTGAAATCACTTCTTGCACCACTAAAGTGCCATTAATTCCAGAATCTTGGGGAAAGGGGCATCTGTACTGAAGTGTAAAGTGACCTAATCAAAGATTGAGGAGCAGAAGATGAACAGTGGCTGTGTTAAGATGAAACCAGGAGTCTCTTTACCTAAGCTGGCTGTTGTCCAGGATTTGAGGTTCTTTCCATTTCATAGAGTTGACCAAATGACTCTGTATGTGTAGCTTTGTGTATGCAAAAGTCAACATAAGTGAACAGGAGGTTGAGAGAACATAGTAAGGATTCCCAGACGAGTATGGCAGAACATCACAACCAGCTTTGAATGTTTCCACTTGAAGGTAGCAGCAGCGTATTCTAGAACACCAAGGCAGGACGTATCAGACAACTTTTTCTTCCCTTTAAAAAACCCAAATGGACAAACTCAGACAAAAGCACACACGCACAAAGCAGCCCAGCAACCACATGGAGGAAAGCGACACTGGCCAGTCTGTAGAAAGCATTATCTCAGGCATTTTATTTGAGGAATCCCTGGATAAGGTTCGTTGAGGAGAGTTTAGTCTGCACTAATTGCTACTTTTGAGGGGCAGAGTCTAATTAAAGAGCCCCTGCGTGGGGCAGGGCGCAGCAGTGACTAACTCTCCCTGCTCTCCGCCCCTGCAGACAGCACTGAGGTGGAGTGCAGCCCGAGCTCTGAGTCCACCGATCAGAGGAAGCTCATGGAGGAGCTGCAGAACCGCTACCGGCAGATGGAAGAGCGCATCACCTGCCCCATTTGCATTGATGACCAAATCAAATTGGTCTTCCAGTGCGGACACGGCTCTTGCCCAGACTGCAGCACAGCCCTTACCGTCTGCCCCATCTGCCGGCAGGCTATCCGGGAGAGGATCCAGATCTTTGTCTAAGGATACGCTTGCTTCTCTTCCCGTTCCCACCTCCCTCCTTTACTTCCTTTTCATTTGCATCTTAGATGAGAAGCGCTAGTCAGGCTGATGTGTTTGGCTACCGGCAAAGCCATCCTGGAAAAGAAGGAAACAAATAACTGATGTGACTTGGGTGGAGATGGATGGAGGTGGATGGAGTCCCCTCTACATACAATGTCCGAAGGCCGAGGAGCGGTGCTGGAGGACGGGCAGCCCCCTCTCCCTGTGCTGCTGATCCAGCAGGAGGCCCTGAAGTAAAGAGCGCTGACCTGTCTACTGAAAGTGTGAGAGACTTTTTCAGAGCAGAGGCGAATAGACTTCCACGTGCAGATGTTTTCCACGGCGTCCAGCTCCAGTGACTGCGCCACATCTGGGGCCCTGCAGCGTCGCGTTTGCAGCCTTGTGCTGCTCTGAGGGGGGAGGCTGCCGGAGGATATCCCTCATCCCTTGGCAGGCCACGGCTAAGCATCCGCTTGCACTTCACACCACGAGATTTCGGGAGGAGATCAGTCACGGCATCGGTTCTCCCAGGCGCCTGTCGGTGGTCCCAAGGCAGCACGATCTCTCCACTGGAACTCACGGGCTCAATGAGAACTGGGACTGACGGAGGCAAATCTGGACGTAAGGAGATCCTAACGACAGAGTGTGTGCCTTAGAGATAAAGTAGTGAACACTGATTGGAGAAAATACGTTGTTACAACAGATATTTCTAACCTCTAAGTGACACTCTTCTTCCATTATTTTGGGGTGGTTTTTTGGCACAACAGTGTGTTCAGAGACTCCTGAGCTTTCTATCCATAATGCCAAAGGCAGGTGTTAAATACTCCAATCAAAGTGTAAAGAAAATAAATAGTAATAATTAAGATGTGAGAAAAAGGGATTTCATTTTTGTTTCTGTTTTGGAGCAAAACTTAATAAAATAAAATATATATTTTCCTGAGCATTAAAATGAATGTACAAACAGTAGCTGAAATACGGATCCAGCTGTTATTGTGTATTCCAACTGTCTGACTGATGAAATATTATCCACTGAGTCCATCCTGTAACACGACTGTTGGTGGAAGTGGCAGCCTGTAGGGCTGGTGTGCTGTGTGTGTGTGTGTGTGTGTGTGTACACATACGTGTTTGCCTGTGGGCTGTATATCTCTAATGACAGCGTTATACACAAGTGTACTGTTTGTTACCTAATTGCAAGCAATATTTAAAACAAGCAAAAATACTGTGTTCCTCTACTATCTTTGTTCGTTAGCAAAGAAGTGGTGAATCTTTTACAGAAATTTTTAATTTTGTGGAATATATGGTAGTTACGGGAATATTTATTAATTCTTCATAATGCCTTGGTATTTGAGACAGTCTTATGTCACAACCTCTGACTCCTGTAGATATTCTTTGTCAAAATATCTACTTGAGGCTGTTACAGTTTCAGTGGATCTTTTTGAGTGATGAAAATGGATCTGATTTAACCCCGAAATTATTTGGTTGGGTTAGATTTAACACCCAAATAACATAAACTTGAATTTCAGAACTGGCTTTGGTAAAAATCAGGGGTGCAAATACTCATTTACTTACTTCCTAGAAGTTGATGTCAGTGCAGGTTCCTTTGGAATAAACCAGACATTTCCCCGCAGTGTTTGCTGTGCTGTGGTAGGGCAGCAATAGAAAGGACCATGCAAAGGCTGTTTTCCAAAAGTACAAGAGTGAACATTCTTTATACTGTAGGAGCTGCTTTAACCACTATTTGGTGCAAGTGAATAATTTTCTGGACTGTGTATCACCCCGACTCCATGCTAAGCATCTTTTGAAATACAATTCTTTCGCAAGCCTCTATGTCAAATCCCAAAGGAGGTTACTAAAGGTAAAAGGTAAAAAAAAGATGCTTTATTACACTATTCCACGTGTTAAATGTGTACATGTGCTGGCACCTGGGGAAGAGGGGACAGGGGTGACAAACCCTTCAGTGTCTGTTGCATTATTCTCATCTCTTATCCTTAAGGTGTCAGTCTATTTAGGAAAAAACAATAGGGAGCATCTGCTTTATTATTTTTTATACTTTCTTTGGATACTAAATGAAGAGAGTGCATCCAAGACCACAATCCAAGTGATTATTCTCCCTAAAGGGAAAAAAAAAAAACCACTGTAGGAAGGCTGCAGCCTTCATCTTCCAAGCTGTGCAGCTGTTGCAGAAAATGGAGACTGATTTTTTTTTTTTTTTTCATTTTTTTTTCCCCTGGCTAAGGAAAAGAGATTTTTTAGGGAAAGAAGAGCTCCCTTCAATTTTATGTTTTAATTTTTTTTAATAGGCAAGTTCCATTTCAAGATCTCCTGAACTTGTTTTCATAGCTGAAGTTCGTTTTGTGGCCAAGTTAGAGATGGAATTTTGCACAGCGTAAGGTACCTGCTTAAGAGCTCCAGAAATGGTTTGTAAACGTGGCTTTCGGGTGGGGAGTATTTTCTCTCCTGTCCCTGTGATTGCTTTTGAGGAGCCAGAATTGAGCTGTTAAGCACCATTTTGACCCTTTCATTTTCCCAGTAAGAAGAAGAGAATCGCTCCACAACAGAGAAGACACGAGACGGTCAGCGGAGCTGCAGGAAGAAGAGACAAGAGAAGGGAAAGCAGGTGCCCACGTGTCCCAGGTATGGTTTTGGCAAACTTTGCTCCCCCTGTGACAGATTCAGCTCCGTTGGAGCCTGAGGCTTTGGGGAAGTGAAGAAGGTTCTCCTGGTTTAATTTTCCTGGTAAATGTCCTTATGTGGAGGGCCGGGATCAGAGAGTGAACTTGTATCTCGCTGGGTGAAAGGGGTGGCTTTGCCTGTTGGCTATTTTATCTGCTCCATGTATAATCTGACCTGTACTCTCAGCCTGCAAAAGAGTTTCTCTGTTCCAATCCAGGCTTGAACCTGAAGTCTGAGCAGAAAAAGATGGCTGTAGCAGCAGGAAAAGAACCAAGGGCTGGAACAGATTGGGAGCTGCGTTAAATTTAACTGGAGGTTATGAGAGAAGAAAGGAGGGGACAAGGAGGGGCAGAAGTTCCTCCCCTTTCTGCTTTAGCTACTGGTTGGTTTTCTTGCTGGTTCTAGGAAAAACAAGGGGCTGAAGAGAGGGAAGAGCAGTGGGCAAATGCTCCTTTAAAGACAAATACTGTCATTAGTTAATGAGTGGGGATGGTGAGTGACTTTGTGTGGTGTTTATTACCGGTTGGTCTCCCACAAACAAGACTGATGGGTCTTCTGCCAGAGCTGCTTGTTCTCACTGGGGCTTCTGCCATCTCCTGAAATGCAGCTCTGTCCCTTGCAGCCACCTACAGCAACGGCTTTGGAAGGGAAAAATCAGATTTTGCAGAATCTTTCTGGTGGGAAACTTTAAATATAAGACATCAGCTTATCTTATACTTGGAACTCAGGTTTCTAAAGCACTTCCTTTGGGCGCATGGGCAGAACTGTGTGTGTGACAGCATGAGACAGAGTAGAGAGAGGGAGATCACTTGTTGAAAGGCAGAGTTAGGAAAAAAACCCATCTCTCCTTTGATTCTACTCCCATTAGTCCCTGCTGCACCCAGGATTTCGGGAGAACTGATCCATCCACAAATGGATTATTACTATAGCCCACCAAAAAGCAAAGATGAAAATATCCAGCCAAGGAAGCAATTCTTCCTCCCTTGTGTACACACTTGAGTATCTGTGTATTGAGAAAAATTTCAACCTCATTTAATTCCTGAAATTCTACCTGCTACGTGGCTGTGACTGGGCTGCAGAGCTTCTGGCTGGGGTCAGGACCGCATCTCTTTGGTAACGCAGGGTCAGGGTGGTGCAGGCCCTTCTGTGAGCTGCAGCTCCAAATTGACAGTTAAGCAAAATATTCCGTTTTCTTTGCCAGCTGGAGCAAGCCCTTGTTTTCAGCTCATTTGCTATTCAGCAGACCATGGACTTTTCTAGGAACATCAGCAGATGCCGATCACGAGGGGCTGCATGATAGAAAGCGGGAGAACGCTTGGGGACTAAAAATATTCCTCCTTCTCCCCCTCCCTGGGGAACGCTGCTCCCCGCTACAGCAGATACAAGCCTTTCTAGCCCATGACCCACCGAAAAAGTACAAGTTTTAGCTGCCATTCCCATAGGAACCATGCAAGAATGTTGGGTTGTTGGTTTGGTTCCCCCCCCCCCCCCCCCCCAAACTGAGAGAGGAAGGGACAAATATGTAAGTGCTGCTTTGTAAAATAAGAGCTATATGAGAGTTTGCTAATTCCTTTCACATGGGCCACCGAGGAGCCAGTACGTGGTAAATCACATTCAGCTGCGGGCGCTCCCCCTCGCTGGGCTTTGGACCGGTGCCCTAGAGATGAAACGCTGGCACTTGTGCCTTCAGCCATCGGATGTTGGGTTCTTCTTCTTTCCCTGCCTTCCCCACCTCCGTCTACAACTCCCAGTTCACAACAGGGGAAGCTTGATAGGAGCGGTTTGTTCCAACGCCAAGTAATAGGCACTTAATCCATGAATAAAGAAAGAGGTTTTGTGCGAGGTGAGATCCGTTTGGGATGGCGAGGCAGCTCCAGCTCCAGCACTGGTGGTTGCTCTCTGTGTGGCACCTCTTGGCATGAGAATAGATAAGTGGTAATAGATAGTTCTTGTGTCATCTTGGGGCCAGTGTGACTCCTGGGCTGGCACCAGGGCTAACTGTCTTCCTAAATGTGGCAGATGCAGGAGAGTTGAAATAGGGTTGAAAGTAACATTTCATGTTAACGGTGCTGGGAATAATCCACAGAAGAAAGCATTTATTTTTGAGCTAAATCTTGCCCTTGGGAGCGTAGCCATGTGGTGTGCATTATACGGCAGCCCCACTTCAAACTGAACAAGAACAAAGCAAGGCTGAGGTGGTTTAACAAGGCAGGGGTGTTGTGCTGTGCCAGGGATCCGATCCTTTATGTTCTCTGCAGTCTCTAGTTGACTATTGTAGGTTTTATGGTTTGTTTTGGGTTTGTTTGTGGTTTTTTTTCATTCCCTTCTGACAGTGGCTTTTTCATGTGACATTAATTGCAGGCGGAGATCTCGGGATACACATCCCTGACTGTTTGTTAGAAAATCAGAACTCCCCACCGATGATACCCAGGTCCTGGTGACCGCTGCTAACAGCGCAAAGACAAAGCAGAGTCAGTTCTGTCCCCTGCCTCCCTTTCCTGTTCCCCGTTACACCATATGGATTCCCTCAAAGTGTAATGTGTTCCATTGCTTTTAGACACTGTGCAGAAACCAAAGCCAGGAATGTTTTTTCTGTCCAAATATAGGCAGGATGACAGTTCCCCGCCTGTTGTCCAAACCAAATATCCGCACTCGAGAACCTGAGACCTCTAAAATTCATCAGGACTCCCAAAGTCACAGCAGCATCTCTTCTCTGCGCTTGTATAAGCCGTTCAGGGGCTCAGGCAGAAAAAAGCACCGAGAATATTTTCAGCTGTTGGAAAAGAGGGAGATAAAACTTTAAAGTTCTGACTAACTTCTTGCCCTTGGCACGGGGCAACACTGGCTTCCAGAAAAGAGTCTGGGGAATTCTCTGAAGTGTCTGAAAGAGGCTTAAATTCTGACAAGTGCTGTAGATTTGAAGCCGCCGGTGGCTGCGTTTGAGAGCCCTTATAGCACAAGTATCTCTTGGGAAAAGCCGTGATATTCTTAACCCAGGGCAGGGGAACATGGATGAAATGTCAACAGATGCACTCTCTGGTCCTAATAATCCTTAAAATATCTACAGAAGAGAGCCGTGCTTGAAATTTAACCACCGCAGGATTAAGGAACTAAGCATAAACCTGAAATTTTGCTTTTTACCAGCAGCGGCAGTGAGGATTCTGGCCAGAGGTTGGGCACCAAGGGATCCAGGTGCACGGTGACTCTATCAGAAGCATCGTTAGCGTGTGCAGCATTAAGTTCGTGCGTCTCCCTTAGCTCCGCCGGTTGAATCTGTAAGATCTGAATACCTCATCTGACTCTCATGGCCATAATAACTGAGGTTTGTCTTGGCCTTACTGCTGAGCTGGTTTCTGAGCAAATATTTGGCTTCAATTTTGAAAGTTTTGAAAGCGTTCTGCAGCCAGTGGTCTGAGAAAGCTGGATGTGCAGGCACCGAATTTCCATGTGGATGGGCACCGGTGCATTCCCAGCATTGGGGGGGAACGAACTACGTGCTTTCCAAGAAACCCTGCTCGCTCTCTGCTGATCATCAAGGTGTAACCTGGTCGCTTACCTGGGCAGGGAAGTGGGACCCTCAGTGTCAGAGAGGCCACAAATCATCTCTGCAGCTAAAGATGCCCATTCACCCAGCACATGAGGCACAAGAAGATAAATGGCTGAATACAGTATGGTCTCTGTCCTGCTCAGAGCACTTCAGTAACTCGTGGAAAAAGCCTCCTCTGTGCTAGCCTTTAGTAGCTGCATGAATAAGCATTTGGAAACAATGAGGTCCTCAATAATATGCTTTTACTAAAGCTCTAGATGCTAACTTTTGGGGGTGATGTCTGATCTGAGGAATATTTTACAAAAACCTTGACTTTCTTTACATTGAGGCAAAGAAAATTCTTAGTTCCTTCAGGTGATGTGGTTCTGTGAGTTCTCAATCTGTGCCTTAAACCCAGGTTCTGTGCAGTCGTCTTCAGAAATAGGAAGTAATGGGGTGCTTTGAAGCTTCGAGATTCCTGCTCTGCAGGGTTCCCTGTTTGGCCTCAGGCAAGTCTTTCCTCCTGCACCACGCGGCCTTAACCCGTGAAGTGCGGATAATGGCACTGCCCTGCCTTCGGAACCCACGTGAGGTGAAACGCTGCGAGAGGCTGAGATGCTCCGGCGAGAGCAGAGGGCCCGTGTAACAGTGCCCTCTGAAGAAGTTAGAATCTTTTTCAAACACTGCTGCCTCTCTGAAAGGGATGCACTTAACACTGTTATGCAGTTCCGGGACTGAAACTCAATGTTCTTCCAGCGCTGTATTTGCTGGCAGCATTTTTCTTTCGAGCCGGTATTGCTTTACTGGAGAAGACCTCTTGGCTGAAGTTCTTGAGCCCCATTCCGAGGCAGGTTTTTACTTCAAGACTCCCTTCTCGATCGGTCTTTCTGCAGATGTGTTCTTGTCTGCTGACTGACAGAAACTCATCCAGAGGACTTGAGATGCTGGTAGGTTTAGGGCTGTGTCATCTCCAGTTCCTCACTTCACACTGTGGTCTGCAGCTTAAACCACAGATGGAGGTAGGTTTCCACCACTTTCTGGATCCAGCTCTGAACAAAGCACTTTCTCAGTGTGTTCACACACAAGGATGTTTCTTTCTGCCAACTCTGCTGCAGGGGAAGACGTGTAGCTATCCCTAGAAAGTCATAGCTGAGATGAGCCAATGTCTCAGACTGCTGCCCTTGACTGCTTTGGTCCACAGGGGTGAGAGCCTTGTACCCCTGCTTTCTGCTCTTTCTCCTCCTCCCAGTTCCAGCTTTCCTTTGGAATTCTATCCAGAACTTCTTTCTGTGATATTCCTTATTCTGTCCTTCTTCTGATACCTGAACAACTGCTGCATTTTGTCTACTCTCCACCCAAAGCATGTTTTTTTTTTCTGCAGGGGGCAGCTTGGTGAAAATTGAAAAAGAAAATATTCATGAAATTGTAGACAGACTCATTGGTCATACTTACTGTGACTTGTTTCTCAGCCAGCTTTACTCTGAAAATACATGAAACTTATAAAATGTCACAAGCTTGATTATGAACTAGGGGAAAAAAAATCAAATGAAACCATTTTTCATTCTTTAAAGTGCAATAAGTTTCTGAAACCTTTCAAATGTTTCAGATGTTCCCTAGGAATGTTTTATATTGGCTGGCAACAGAACTACCCCCTCCCTGCCATTGCCTTGTGAAACGAGGAGGTTGCCCAGTTCCTTTTCCTCTGGTCAGAATCCTTTAGCTGAGGACACCCCGGATCAGGAGCAGTGAGTATCCAGTGCTCAGGGACCAAGCAGAAAAGCACAGCTATTTCTAAAAACCTGAGATTTGCCGAGTAAGCTTTTTGAAAAGTCCTGAATTGACTTCATGTCTGCAGCCTGGAGGTGCCTTAAAGATTTGAACAGCTTAAGACAAACCGACCACTTCTCCAAGTCAGTCTGTCTGATGTGTTCAAGCTGAAGTACCCAAAATCAGTATGAATCTGAAAATACTTGTCTTTCTCAGCACCGTGACCCCTTACTGGGGAGCTCCCAAGGACACAAGAAGTTTGCACGCCACTTGCCAAGTTTCATGGAAGAGGGAGCTGATGTTTACTTTTATCTGAGTTTGTAAACTCCCTGAGCAGAGAAGCCCTCCCTGCTCTCTCGCAGCATCTCAGTTTTCATCCCGCTCCTGAAGACAGCCCCTGACAAATGACAGCTCTTCCAGCCTTCAGCATCCCCTAATGAAACATTCCAGGGGCGTGATGCTGACTCCTGGAGTCCTTTTTCTTGCCCCCCTCCCCTGATTTTTTTTTCATTACGTAGAGCTGACAACTGCAGATTTGTCCTCTCTTGATTATACAGTTAAAGAAAAGGGTTCACGTCCACCCCAGCTTGTTTCACTTTGCTGCTTTTCCTCCGCCAGCCCGACTTCCAGCTGCAGTAACACGATACACTTGGCAGAGGCCGAGAGAATCTTTGGCACGTTGGAGGGAGGCTTAATGTAAAGTCTACTTTCTTTTTTTTTTTTTTTTTAAATTATTTTTTTTTATTTAGGGCTTTTTGAAACTCTAGTGATTCTGCACAGCTGTGGCAGTCGCTGCAGGGCTGCTCCCAAACGCAACTGTGAGCAGAAGGATTAGCGGTGCGTTCTGTGAAGAGGATGTCTTAGTGTCTGTCACATCTCCCTCTAAAAAAGTATTAACGATGGACATGGATCGAGCGGAACAACTTTCCGCAGACAGAAGGAAGAGCCTCCTCTCAGCTGACAAGAAAAAGAGCAATGGCTGGAGAACCGTTGTGGGATTTTTGTGTGTATTCCCCGTGGCGGCTTTGCTGGCTGTTGCGGGAGATCCGGCTGGAGCTGCAGTTCAGAGAAGCCAGGTAGGGAAAAGGAGCTGCTTCTCTAGTGCTTGGAGGGGGGTGTGGGGACATCAAATATTCGTGCATGTCTGTTCCTTTGAGAAGGTGGATAAATTAAGACAGCAATCTAAACAGTTTGTAAATAACTCTTAAGGCAACAAGATCTGTTTGAGTCCCTTTTTACAAAGGATCCTGAAAGGTAGTTCTGCATCCAGGTAGAATCAGATCATTAGAGACCCATGTGCAGCTTGTAGACAACCCAACAGGGAATGCACAAAAGATTTGGGTGGTTTCCCCCCAGAGATTTGGGCTTTTTTTCCCAGCGCCTCTGCCTTCCCAGCCTGGTATGATGTGGCAGGCGTATATTCTGGTTTCTGTAGCAGCTGAGCTTTCCTGGGAATTCCAGAGTCAGGGCTCTGTCTGTGCAAGATCTAAACTGGGAGTTAAAGCTGGACCTACAGAAACTATCAGCTGATAATAACTTTCTTTTTTTATGGTCCCTCCATTAACAAGATGTGCTGGGATGAAGTGGTGGGGGAGAGCTGTAGCAAGGCTAAGCTGATCTCAATTTTTGCTTTTATAGCTTAATTTTAGCTATTAATTTTATAAAAACCTGATCTTCTCCAAGTGCTGGCATCCCCTCCTGCTGTTTGTGTTTACGAAGATCCAGGCAATAGCTTAACCCCTTGTTTGCCTGATGTGCTGAGTTCAAAGTGAGAGCTGAGCGGGAAGAAAGATGAAAAGACTGTCCTTCTAGGAAAGAAAGATGGTGAGATTAGCAGACACTAGAAGCTATCGTGGTCCACAGACAGAGCAAAAGAGACCGGTGTCCTATTGGAATTGAGTCCCTCACCTTTACCAGTCAGGGCTGGCTGTAGTCAGGAAGAGAAGCTGGTGGTTTGGGCAGAATCTGGCAGCTGTCGTCAGGGAGATGATAATTTGAATCTCGGAGCCTCAGCTCTTTCATAAATAAAATAAAGATAGCACTTGCTTTCTGTCGAATGTGCTGTGAGGCTGAACAAACTCCTGCTGGTGCCACTGTAAACATCACTTAGTGACTGTCTTGGTGCCTCTGGAGCAAAGATGATCCAGAAATATTCAGTATCTTAGTCCTGAAAAGGGGAGGCAGAGTGGGAAGAATTCTAGTGCAGTGTGTTGGATCCCATTCTTTCACTCCATCACTCAGGACTAAAAGGCTTTTATAGTTTGGGTCAGACCTGTCACCAGATTTGATGTCTTTTACTGTATGATGGCATTAAACGCGCTCCAGGGTTTCCAGTGCTCCTATTTACTTTGAAGGCATTTCAGATTCTCTGATCCAGGATGCAGCTTTATAAAGAGCTCTCTGCACAAAGGGATGCCTGTTTTACTCATTTGTGCAGCATTTCATTTCTTCTGTGGTGAGGCTGGAGAGCAAGAGCAAAGTGAAAAGGAAATGAAAACTTTCCAGGAAGAGCTGCAGCGCTCGCTGGGGCCAGAAGCCTACTGAGGCCTCATTTCTCCATCTGTGCCACGCTCCAGGAGGGGAGCAGAGAGGCTGCAGTGCCCTACTCTGGAATTACGCAGCAGCTCAAGGGAGCCTGCAGCACTCCAGCCTCAAGGAATGCTGCTCCCTTCCTTTCCTGGCACATCTGATCTATGGCATGGCCCAACAGCCCCTCACTTTATAGCCCCTCTTTGCCTCTGCCTTGGGAACAAAAGTTCAGCACACTCAGAACATTCATACTTTGCAAAGCCCTGACCTGCTGATGCACTAGTCTTGTCTCCTGGACACCCAGGAGGGAGTACCAGTTGTCCTCCCCAGCTTCCAGCAGTTTTTCTTTTCCACTGTTCAATCCTCCAGTCTCTCCCATCTCTTTCAACCTCCTTTTTTTTTTTTTCTTTTTCTTTTTTTCTTTTAAGGAAGATGCCACACCACCTGGTCTCCGCGGAGGGAGCACCTCTGCTTTGCACAGCCCAGCTTTCCCACCTCGGCCCCCAGCACGGAGAAAACGATACACGATCACACCAGGGCACTTGAAATGGGACCACTTCAACTTGACATACAAGTACGGACTTGCACTGGCTGTAAGAGTTGGCATTTTCTAAGTGACACGGGGGTCTGGGTCTTTCCTGCTGTGGGTATAGATATTAACCACAATATTGCTAATCTAGTGCTAGTGAATGGACAGCTGCTAAAGCCACGCTAAAATAGGAAGTATTTCTACAAATGCAGCTCACGTGAAGCATTGTCGCTGCGTTAGAAGCTGGTAGCACGTGTGGCTGCTACCTATAGTCAAACTAACTGGTCAGGGGCAGGTTCAGGCTGCCCAGAAGGAGGGACTTCCCTCAAAAGGTAGGGAATTCAATTCTATCTCTGGTGTTTTGAAGAGAGCTCCCTATGAACCTAAATCATCACCGAGAGCAACTGCTGTTGAAAGGTTCTGTGATTTCAGGAGGACAGGGCTCTGTTGGTGCTGAGTGCCTTTAGGAGTCTCTTCCTCCCTGTTGTCCTCAGGAATGGACACCAGCTCTTAGATTACTAACTAATATACAATGAAAAGCCCTTGGCAATTCTAGGGTGAGTGGATGTTAACCCTAATAGTATCAGACGTTTCTGCCAAGGACGAGTGGCTGCCCAGATGACTGATTTCCAGCTGGGTTCCCCACTGCTCAGCACCAGCAGGGTTTCAGCAGCACCATAGAGCCGTAGAGTGGTTGGCTTTTGATACGATGGAGCAGTATCAGACCTGTTTGGTGTTTAGCCTGGGAGCTGCTCTCTCCCTTCCTTTAGCAGTGGCTGAACAGCCCTTAAAACTGTCCAGTGTGATCCTGAAAAGATGCTTTTTCTCTCTGGGAAAATATCCATGGCATTGATGAGTGGTTTTCAGGAGAGCTTGCATGAGTTCAGACAGAAAAAGGTTCAGGGAATCCCCTTGGAAACAGTTTCCTAAGACGAGCACTAACAGGTAGACTCAGACTGTCTCAGCAAATCTCAGATGGAAGAAAGGCCTGTTGTTCACTCTTGGCACCTTCCTGGAGGCACAGGAGCCAAACCATGGTTTTCTTCAACATGTTACGTGATTACAAAGGCCCTTTTCATGTGGCTGCTAACTCCAGCTGCTCCTGACTTTAAAGTACAGAGCAAGCCTCAAACCTGACCTCTCGAGAGCCCTGCAGTCACTCACTGTTAAACCGCAGTGGCTGGGTTTCTGAAAACACTTAAAAGTGGCCTCTGGCAGCAGCAATGTGTGTTGGAGCCTTTTCTTGGGGTGAGGACGTCGTGATGGAGCTGTGAGGGTCTGTCTCCCACTCTGGCTCTGGGAAGCTGACCAGACTGTGGCTGTAATGGGTGGTGGAGCTTTCTGTCACCGATAAAGGGGAGAGGAAAGGATTCTGAGCTGCTTGCAGTGGGTTTGCCTGAGGCAATGGGGTGGGGAGAAGTTGTGTTCCTCTAAGAGTTCCTCTGAGTTGTGTTCCTCTAAGCCCTTTCTTCTCCCCAGAGGCAGGAGGCAGAGTATCTCAAGTCGGGAGGATAATTTGCGAGGTGTGGCTGATGCTGCAGTCCCCTCTGTTCTCTGGGGAGCTCTTACACCCCACTTACACCAGAGTCTCATCGCAGCTGTCACTGGCTGTGTTTTCTCCATGTGCGGTGGTGGCTGTCGCGTTGTGCAGAGGTGATGGGTACGTGGTGACCACCCGATGGACAGCAGGGGGTGGTTCCACCCCTAAGCCCAAGGAATGAGAGAGTGGCATGAACCTGACCCCTTCACACGGAGCAGAGAACATCTACCTCCCTTTACACCCAAACAGACAAAGCCTCGTGAGAGTCTTAACTGTCCAGGTTTACACTTATTAACAGCCTGGCTTGATACGAAACCTTCTGCTCCCTTTAGGATGTGCTGGGACGAAGGGAGAACATAAAGAGCATAGCTAAAACACAGCCAGAGGGGATAGCAGAATATACACAGCTTTTCCCAATTGCTACACTTCAGGCAATTCCCTGAATGCAGATCTTCTTTTGGGACAAGGTAAGTTTCTAGGAGCCCATCTCTACGTTTCCAAGGTACAAAGAGGGGTTCTGCCATCCTGCACCAGGAGTTTTCTAACAGTTCAGCTCTATCTCTACCTGTGGCCTCAGGAAAAAACCTCTCTTGAGCCTCTCTCCCAAGCGATGAGATATTTTTTTCAAAGGAAATAATTTATTTTACTGTCAAAGCTTTGACATTCTTTGGAACTCTCTGTCAAAAGTTCTGCCTGAGAGTATTGTAATTCAGCGTGTGCACACACGTTGTAGCCTGCGTGTTAGGAATTGGAGTTCCCCACAGCTGAAATACAGTTGTTTCCTCTTCCAGCAGCACCGCACAACAGACTGGGAGGTGTTGGGATAAAAATAGTTTTCCAAGAGAACCTTGTCTAAAACGATGTGCTTGAGGAGGGACAAAAGCTGTAGTCCAGGACATGTGATTGTGAAGAATATCAGTAATATATTAGTAATAATCAGTAATATATTAGTCCCAGTGGGGGGTTTATTAAATATTCTTAATATCCAGTTCAAGCTAGTCCCGTTTTGAACCTATTAGTGCGAATGGAAAGACTTGCCTGATGCAGCCTTGAGAGCCTTCAGCTCGCGTTTGAGAAGGGGAGAGCAGTTTTCCTGACGTGGTCCCGTGTCCCTGCAGGATCCTCTCCTTCCCAAGAAACCTCATAAGCGCCAGGGACACGCGCAGGGGACTGGCGGCTGCCTTCCGAATGTGGAGTGAAGTTTCACCCTTCAGCTTCAGGGAAGTGCCACGCCACGTCGCCAGTGACCTCAAAATAGGTAAGACCGCACCGGCTTCTGCGCTGACGGGACACGGTGGTGTTATGTTAACTCCACCAGGGACTTGGGAGAGTTTTAGTACATAAACCAGGAGTTTGGAGGCAGGAGAGAGTCCTCTTTTCCTGTGTGGACTCAGCAGGGCCTCTTGGACAAGGATTAGGGCATCGTTTGCCTTTAGTCTGGGAGAGAAGCTAATTTTAGTTGCTCCAAGATGTTAATATAATTAACGCTTTGTGTGAATCTTGCAGTCGGGAAGCTTTAGGTATTTAACAAGAGTTAACCCTCAAAACGTGCCACTGGGATGGGATTCTCTCTATTCCACAGCTGGGGAAACTGGATATAGAAGGGTGATGTGACGTATCCGAAGAGCAGGTGACAGATTCCAGCTTGTTCATGGTTTTAGTCTCCCTCCTCTTGGTCCTGTTGAGGCACCACCTTTCCTCTGTCCTCTCTCCTCCTCTTCCTTCTGCCCATGTTACCACCTAGTCCTCGCTTCCCGAGTTCCTCAGGCCTGGAAGAACGTCAGCACCGAGGTGTTTTCTGCTCAGCCTCAACTCCAGATGCAAATTCTTCCTGGGATTTATGGTCTGTGTGAAATAACAATTTCCTGTGCAGATGGCAGCAGCACTGAGATAAGCAGCACATTTACCATCGTTTCGCAACACGCTCTTTGCTCTCATGATGCTACAAACAAGCACATGATGCTCCTTCCCAGGGGCCAGTCCTGCTGCCGCCTGGGAGCTCCCCGGTTCCAGGGGGTGCAGTGATGCTGCTGGGATGGAGCAAAAAGACATGACTGAGGCTCTTTATTTAGGTTTAAAATGGAGCAATGACATCCTGAGGTTACCATCTCGCTGTCCAGCTTCTCTCAAAAAACCAGAGTTTCCACGTGACATTGTTTCTTTCTGAAAAGTAGACTCTTCTGTGTCCTTTTTTCTTTTTTTTGGACACATCTGTAGATCCAGGGACACCACAGTTTGTATCACAGAACCATCCTTCCTGACAAGACTTTCCATTTATTTTTCCTTTTGTGGCTCTGTAGGTTGGAAACCGTGGGATAAGATTTATTTTTTTTAAGTAAACCACAAATTTAGAGATTTCCATGTCCTGGATGGGCTTTCTCTGCTGGACACGCTACATCTGCTGCTTTTTTTCACAGGCTTCTACTCTATCAATCACACAGACTGCCTGGAGTCACTCATTCACCACTGCTTCGATGGAACAACGGGGGAACTTGCCCACGCCTTCTTCCCACCCAACGGGGAAATCCATTTTGACGACCACGAGTACTGGATACTGGGGAATACCCGCTTCAGCTGGAAAAAAGGTAACACGTCTCAGGGTTTAGATTTCAGTTCTTGCTCTGGGATTTAGCAAGTGTGGGAAGGAGACACAGAAACGGGTGTAATTTGCTGTAGTTTTGGAAGTTGTTGGTTTTGCTGTCAAGTGACTGAACTGCTGTAAGGGACCGTGGTTGGTGGCCTGTTTCTTTCTGGATAGCTCAGCCGAATTACGGGACAGCTCAACCACACGCTCAGCAGCTACATCTGGCTCCTGCCCAGGCAGGTGCATCCCCCAGAAGGGCTGTGTTATATCACCTCTACTTGCTGGCAGGTTTACATTTTAGTTTTCCTGGGCCTGTAGTCAGTTTTTGGGGTTTGGGGGCACCTATGAACATCTGTGTTGCTTAAAGCTTGGTGGGTTTGCCTTCTTGATTTTTTTTTTTTTAAACAATATCAAAACTTTAAATTAGAAGCAGATGATCTCTGGCTAACTAGTGCATTCAGTTTGTATTATATGACCAACTCCATCCCAGTGCCGAAGCCTGTGTAGCTGTGACTCTGTCAAATGGCAGTGTTTGTCAGAGAGTGAAAACCAGAGATTTTGTCTGTAACAAACCTGTGCCTCAAAGTTCCAAAGTTATCAGGGAACAATGTGTTTTCCCAGCCTGTGTTTTTCTGCAGGCAGCTGCTGAAACAAGGGGTGCAAGGAACCCCTCTCACATGCTTTCCTGGATTTAAGACAGGAATGTGAGATTGTTGTGGCCTGCAGTTGTGCAAGATACCGAGATAGGTGTTGTAATAACAGCTCTTGTGACTCATCCTTCAATTAAAACCCATCTCTGCTGGACACAGGCTTCAAGATGCTACTGAGAAACTAGAGTTTGGCCTGTGGACTGGAGGGAATTCAGGGATCAATTGGAGGCTTTTCCCGACTGGAATATTCCAGCTAATTCCAGCGGGCGATCTCACTCCCAACAGCCATTTCCAGCTACAGCTCAGGGCTGTGGGAGCAAAGTTAGTGGAAAGCTGATGAGTATCACACAGGGCACGTACCTTCACTGCAAATACTGCTCTGTGTCCTGCTGCTGGAAATTAGAAGCACGTGGAAATAACTGGCTCATCTATTTGCAGTCAAACAGCTACAGAGAGGATGAAACTGGGGCCATCTTTGATAAGACTGTACCCTCCTAGTTTTACACCAGGAATTAATAATTGTTCTTCCCCACGTGATGCCAGCTGCTTTCCCGTTTCTCTTCCAGGCGTCTGGCTTACGGATCTGGTACACGTGGCAGCTCACGAGATAGGACATGCCTTGGGACTCATGCACTCCCTCAACCCCAACGCCCTCATGCACATCAACGCCACCCTGACCGGGAAGAAGACCATCTCCCAGGATGAAGTGTGGGGAATTCACAGGCTTTACGGTAAGGAAGCTCCTCCTTATAAAGAACTTCTACCTAAAGTGTCAGTTGGATCCTGTGGAGTTCTCAGGGTGTTAGACCCTCACCGTTTGACAGGACAAGGCTGTATGGCAGTGAGCAGGAGGAATTTTACTCCCTTTTTGCCAAGTAGAGCTAAAAGGAGGTGTAGCACTCTCTGTTTCCAGCACTACCAGCTTCAAAAGTGATAGACAGGAGGCTGAAAATCTTACAGACATTGTGCTCCCACCTCCCCTTCTTATACAAGAATAAAAGGTTAATTTTAGCTGTGGAGAGCCCTGACTTACATTTGTATATTTGCAAGCATTAGGCTCACAAAGGGAAGGGCACAGCTCCCATGTAAAGGAAAGGGGGAAGAATTACTCTTTTGGGTGGACTCAGATTAATACAAGATGACAAAACGTTATCTAGTGTAGGACTTGGACAATCTGATTTTACCCCCATTCCTCTAACGCCTTGTCTCCTTTTGTTTCAGGCTGTAAAGACAGATTATTTATGTGCCCATCTTGGGCACAGAAAGGTTTCTGTGAGAAACGCAGGAAGTTGATGAAGAAGCACTGTCCATCCACCTGTGACTTCTGCTATGGTACCCAACGCTTCTTCTGGGGGGCTCGGTGGGGTTTGCACAGGAGGAGGAGGTAAAAGTTAATCTGTGTTTGCTGCAGGAACAGTCAGGATCTTAATTCCAGAGGATGTGAGTGACTGTCCCCATCCAGCTCTAACGAGAAGCATAGCAGAGATGGCTTCTTATACATTTGATCCAAGATAAAGGCTTGGAAATAGGAAGCAGCTTTTATGTTTAAACATTTGTGGACTGGAACATTAAACTGTCCCGTTCTTCTCTAGTTAAACTCAACTAATAATAGGGCGGTTTTGAGAACATAATGCTCCGTGCACTCAGGCTGCTTCCCTTCTGGACTCAGCTGAGGAATTGAGATGCTGTTGTGTTAGATTCAGATACAAGAGATGCAGTGCAGTTCCTGAGGCAGCGATGGGCCATAAACAAGACAAATGACAGCTCAGGCACAGCTGGACTTGAGCTGCTCAGCAGAAAAGGAGATAAAGTATGTTAATCACCTTAATCTAGTCGCTCAGTTTTATGGATCCAGATAAGGGACTAATGCAGGATCAGGTCCAGTTCCTGCAGCTGTGGATCTAAGCTTTGGATAAATACCTACCAACCTTAAGAAGATGTACTGTACCACCAGTACCTCTTTCTCCAGTAAACAGGTATTTTTTTAGACCAGATTAAAGCAAAGACGCAGTCAGATAATTACAAGCCCACATATTCTAAGAGGCTGCTCATACACTGAACATATACTCTTCCATAGATATGAAACAGGCCAGTTGATTTTTATCCACCTCTGTCAGTTTACATACTACAAAATTGTTACCTTTGCACATGAATAATGTTACTTGTCCATCCTAGAATTGCACAGCAGGAGGCATTTTTAAATTAATACTTCTGAGGTTTCTGAGGCGATAATATAATTCGGTGAAAGTGGTTTGGAATGACTAAAGCGTGATAATGAGATGTACTAACTTTGCCATTTCTTTCTCTCACCTCTGGTGGACAGAATTCCCATTCCCAACAGTCCCCCCTACTCTGCCCCCACCGAGGACAAAAACCAAGACTGTTTCCGAAGGCCGGAATGTCACCTTCCGCTGTGGACAGAAGATCATTCATAAAAAAGGCAAAGTTTAGTAAGTGCTCTATTGTTTATTCCAGTCCTTTGGGAGATTTTGCAGCTTACACACCAAAAAGGATGAGGAATATGACAGAGCGTAAATAAGAAGCAGTTTATCTTCCAGGGCACGTCACGGTCTCATTTGGCCCCAGAGCAGGAAGGGGGGTGGCTGGTTTTACTGTGAAAGGGGAGTGTGCAAATACTGTTCATAACACAGAAAAGCGTTTAGTCTGAGAGCAGGGCTATGGGAGAAGAGCAAGCTGGGCTGAAAAAGGATAAAATCAATTCACAGATATACACAAAGGTCATTCTTACCATCAAGTCAAATTCCCTGGCCCATATTCTGCAAAAAACTAGTCTTAAATTTTCCCTTTCAATTATTAGTTTGTTAGCTTTTACTGTTGTAAAGGCATGTTATTTCTGGATGTATCTAAAATTAGGAGATATGCTCAAGTCCAGGGGTTAGTTCAGACTGAGGATCCAAATTCCCATCAACTTTCAATAAGTTTAAGTTCCAAAATGACTCCAGACAGTTCCCCCTTGTAACTGCTATTGTCTACCTGAAATAGAGTTAACAAATCAAGGTTAAGCTTTGAGTCCCCTCTGTGCTGTACACCTCCTCAAGCAAAACTTACCAGGAGAAAGAAGAACCAGCAGTAACACATAGTGCATTGTATTGGACGTAGTTTAATTTCTATTATTTTTGTTTTTCTTATGACAGCTGGTATAAAGATAAGGAGCTTCTGGAATACTCATATCCAGGGTATTTATCCTTAAATGAAGACCACATGAGCATCATTGCAAATGCAATTAATGAAGGAACTTACACTTGTATAGTAAAGAAGAAAGAAAGAATCTTGACTACTTATTCCTGGCGAATCAGACTGAAGCACTAACTAACAGACTGAAGCCCTGGAATGAGCACTTCAATTACTGCTAGTTCTGTTTCAAATTGTTTCTTTGGCATTTTATATTTAATCTCCAGTAGAGCAACAGAAATTCTGAAGCAGCAGCTTCCATACGTTGGCCAAAAGAGACTCTGAGACTTGATTACTGGAACATAAAACTTTTCCAAATTAGTTTTAATGACAAAGAATTTATCAAATATGTGCTGTGCAGAGAATTAAAGGGGTTTTTTTTTATAAAAAAAAAAAGCATCAGGTGTTGCGGTTAAACTCTGTGGATCGCTGAAAAACAAGAACATAACTCGTTGTCAAACAAAGGGATGAAGAGACTGATGGCGCAACGGAGGCAGAGGTACTGGAAGGAAAACAACCCGTTATACTCTGTAAGTGGTTTGCTGTCATTTTTCTAGTCCTGGTGCATAGAAGAACTTCTAAAAATATCTAAGACATAATACTACTTTTACTTGTCAGGAGGAAGGTGTAGGGTCATAACAAATCCTTTCTAATTATTCCATATTTTGACGTGTTCAGTTCAAGTATCCACAGAACATTGTTTTCCCCCAACCGCTTTCCTGTGGTTTGTATTTATTTCTTGTGTAATCTTATCCCAACAGACCATTTACCTCCATCAGCAGCTCCTCAGAGCTTCTCCTTTAGGTGTCTCATCAATAAACCTCTCAGCTCCTTCAGCAGAGATGAGGTAGTTTCCACCACTGGCCTCTCTCGGTAGGTAAACGTGCCGCATCCAGCAGGAAAACAGCATTTTTCGAGGGGAAGCCTCATGCACTCACGTGTCTCTGGCAGAGTGTTCGTTTGCACAGCTCGGAATCCCTGATAGTCCTGAGCCAGGGCTAAAGCAGCCTACATTGCTCTCTGCTTAGGCTCATCCTTTTTCAGTTGTCCTCAACCTCAGAAGAACTTTCTTCCTACTTAAAAGGACCAACAAAACGGCAGAGCATCTCCCACGCTGCGGGATAGGTCGGATAGTCTAGGAAGACCTGTCGATTAAATCTCTATCAATTAAATTCTCCTCTGTTCTAGGACAGTTTGACCATCACAGTTGAGAGTAGAGCATAGTATAAAACTTAAAAACGCATCTTTGCATAGACAATTAGGCTCAGGATCATAAGAGGCAAGCACTCTCTGCAAAAATAGACAATTGAGACAAGATACACGCTGAGATGTAAAAGAACAATGTTACACTCCTTGGAGAGAGCTAGTTCCCTTCTACAAAAAAAAAAAAAACCCAAAAAAACAATTAAATGTATCTCTCATAACCATATTAAATTTCCACTGCAATCCAGCATTAGGGGTTTTTTACTAAAATTATCTTAACTTATATGAATAAACCTTTTTGTCAGGAACACAGCTCTTCCAGTGACGCTCACACCAGCTGCAGCGATGCCAAGGAAGCTGGGAAGGCAATAATTTCATGGAGCGCACAGCTTGAAATAAAAATATAGTCATTTTCTACTCCTCCAGAGCAAAACAGCTCTCCTTTCTCTGTGGGATGTAGCAAACCCCTGCTTTTCAGAGGGTTATTGCTTTCCATCTATGAGAAAGCTTGCTAAAATCATGAATACTTCAGTTAACAGATTAGTACCAGAACTGTTTCTCCTGCAGCACAAGCCTAAAGAGAAAATAGTTCTGCATTCTCCACAGGAAAAAAAAAAAATCCAAACCCACTATTTTCAAAGTTTACCGCAGTGTTAGTCCATCCAAATTCCAGCTCCAAGCTCTTTACCCAGAGAAACTCTTAAAATGCACTGAAATGGATGGAATGTTTATAATTTAAATTAATCCTTTTACTGGCCTGGTGCCCAGTTCCATCTGCATGAATACCCTGGTATTTTCCAAATCTTCCTGTTCCCAGAAAAGAATGATGGCACGAGGGAAATCAGACTCAGAAAACACTGATATTCAAATGTGATTCCTCTGGTCTTTCACCATAGAAGAAAGGATTAGAACATGGCATTATACAATCAATAAAGATAAGCTCTTTTGTTATCTTTTATGGAGAAAGGGCATATTTAAAAGAACTTTCTATATAAAATAAAGCATCAAGTCGCCATATTAAGTCTTTTTGATTTATAAAACAATAGAATACTTCTTTTGCACCAGTGCCATTGTAAATACACATATACAACACATCAAACAGTGTTCAGCCCAGTAGTGCACCCCAAAATAGTGTGAGTATCCAGCCCATCCCTTTCCAAGGCACGGAACAACAAAGAAACCTCAGAACTGGTATGGTTTTTTTTACCCTAACTATATTCAGACACATAAAATTTACTTAAAATAGTTGTTTCCCCAGGCTGACAATACCCTGGAATACTCAGCAGAAATTTGGGGGCACCAGGAGAAATAACTTCCCACTCTAGAAGATTTAATGCCACCAACACCCAAGTTTGGTGCCTGTGAAGAAATGAAATCCTTCACACTGTTCAACAATTAAAAATGTATTTTAATTCTACAAATTTACAAGGAAAAAAAACAAAAACAAACCCAATGAAAAAAGAAACGAAAAATAAACCAGAAACTGTTCCAGGACTGTACTTCAAGCTTTTTCTTTGTCAAATTTTGTAATGATTCTTGGCTTTTTGGGTTAATTCCAGTCCTTTAATGGAATGCAGCAGTTCTACTCCACACCCAGGAAGAGCCTTCGAATCTGGGCTGACATTTGACTTTTCCCCTGTGAAAAACATCTAGTCCCCCTCATGTGAAGAACAGAACTGGGGACTCAGAAATCCACTCACGTGAACGGTTCTCTTTTGTTGTTGTTGGGTTTAAAACTTGAGGCTGAAACCAGGTCCTGCAGCAGATGCTCCTTGGTTTGTGGTGGTCAAATGAAAACCTGTGTCTTTCAGATCGTCATCGCCCTGTGAAAACCAATGACAATTATTTCAGTAACTGGGCAGATGTAGTTACCTCTTCAACACAAAAAAGCTAAACAACAGCAATTAAAAAAAAAAAAGTATCCTTAGGAGATAAGAAACAACTGTTTGATTTAGTGACATCACAGCTAAGGCTGATGCAGAGTTATTAATGATCTTTAAAGAACGCTGTTTTAAAAGTTATCTTTTCTAATGGCATCTCAAGTGTATGCCCAGTTTGTGTATCTACTCTTGACTGCACATGTGAAAAATGAAAAAAAAAAAAAAGTGAACACACTCTATAACATAGCCTAAACTACACGTAGTATCTGGTGACACACACTGCATACTCTCTTTGGCAATTTTTATGCCCTCCAAAAATATCAAGGTTAAACAAATTTTTATGCTACTTCATCTATTAAATTGGCTACAATAACCGTACAGTGCCATTTCCTCTACGCTGAGGCACAGAAATAGTAGTAAGTTGCTATAATTAAGGCACCTGAGACTGTATCATGCCGTATTTACAAGGGCATCTTTTTCAGGCAGCTTTTTTTGAACATGGGCAGCACAATCCCCACTGATGGGAAGAACCCCAACCTTGCCTTTTTTTGAATTCTTCTCCAAATATTGGAAAAAGAGACTGTTTCTATCCACGAGATGTGCATACCTTGCCAGACCTTGGATTTATTTTTTCTCAAAAATAAATCTGCAGCTTTGAAAGCGTAAAACAATGTACACTTTCAAAAGGAAAATAGTTCTGCGCTCTGATAAAACCAGGCATCGTCTCTTTCTCAGATCACATACTGAAATTATGATTCTGTGAATAATTGGACAATTGGAATAACAGCAATTGGACCGGCCCTTTGAAAAGGAAGAGAGGGAAAAGCTGGATTTCTAGAGTGTCATTTTCATGCGAGCAGAGGTGAGTCTCAGGAGCCCAAGCCCCAGAAGGCTGATAAAAATACAGTCCATATGAAATTTTTCAAAAATCAGGACTGGGCCTGTGCTGGTTGCCTCGGTGGGCTGTGCTTACCAGCTGACTGTAGCCAAGGCCCCCCTCGGGTGGTCGGGGGCTAGTGCCACGTTTTACTCGCTGTTGCTCGCTTTTCGCCGGCCAGGTGGGAAACATGGAGGGGTCGATAGGAAGGGGCGTCTCTCGGAAATACTCGTGCTTCAAACCATCTTCAGCAGTAATTCTTCTGGCTGGGTAGTACGTCAAAAAGCTGGGAAGAATTTAGGGAGACAATGAAATAAGGAGGAAGAGGCAGATTTTAGCAGCAAACCAACAAATTCTTCAGAAATGCAATTTAGAATTTTCTGATTTTTAAGAATTCTATTAATGGGTATAATTGCTGACATGTGGCTTAACTGATTTTTTTTTTTAATTTAATTTTTTAAAATAGATACAAGATCTTAAGTAAGATCTGAAACACAATCATTTCCACGACTTCATGTCATGAAATGTAAAAGGGGAGGGAGGGAACAAAAATCTCTCAAGCCATTATCAACATTTTAAAGAAAAATTAATTGGAACGCAGTCAGAATGTACCAGTCGAGTTAGCTAAAAGGACAGCCAGAACATCAGATGAACTCATGAGTTCTGAAAATCTAGGAACAAACCAAGATTGCTGCTTTCCTAATTCTTTAATATGATCTCTAGAATGTACTGCTTTCCTCCCCCCCACCCTTTTTCAACTGTAATTGAATTGTTTTAACAAGATCCATCAGCAAACTGCATGGTAGCTGACTCGCCACGTAATTAAGCGTGACATAAATGAGCTAAAACTACTACTCAAACATTTTTCCGTTCTTCTAGGATATAGGTGTGTGAGAATAATCTTGGAGTGAGGTTTAAGAGCAGGTGTTAAGAGCCTGGCATAAATAAAGCTGTTACAAGGAATGTCACAGGCAAACTTCAAACGCATCAGCATGTTTTGGCAAAGTCAAAAGGCACTGAAATACCATCCTTCCCTACAAGTCATTTCCCACCAGAGTCGTGGCACGTGAACACATTTTCCCAAGGACGCCCTAGAAACCAGCACTCACTTGTTCATCAGATCAAAGCCCTGATCCGAGAGGAGAGCCCCAAATCTCTTCCGCAGATTGTTATAGGGATATTCGGTGAACGTCATCTTCTTCACTGCTGGCAGCTCACTGTAACCAGGCCAGATTTTTTCACTCGGAGTACCTAGATCCTGTAAATTAAAATGTCTCCTTAATAAACTCATCTGGAGTGCAACCCTTCTGCTTATTTATTACGTAGCTATAGGAGTTGGTAAGTATCCAGGGAAAACAGAAAAACCATAAATTACCATCTCAGCCTCCTCTAACTATTTTAAAACAAGAATCAGAATAATAAACCTTTAACCCTGAATCTCTGTTAAAGAGCAACAAGCACTTTTAATGTCTTACTGCTCTAATGTACCTGCCTCTGAAAACAGTCAGTCAGAACCCAAAGTTGTTAAAAATGTTACCTTAAAAACTTTGTTAATCTGGTCGATTTCTGACTTCCCTGGAAACAGCGGTTTCTGTGTTAACAGCTCTCCAAATATACACCCCACTGACCACATGTCTATTGCCGTTGAATATTCCTGCAAAGAAAGAATATATTATACCTTATAAAATCAGTAAGATACTTTCACTGAGTCGTTTGTGATTTTTTGTTGTTGTTTTGAGAGTTTATTTGGGTGGGTCTTTTTCCTTAAGGATTCCACCGCTCTGAACAGAACACCTACAAACATTCCAATAACTTGTTCTGCTCTCAGCCTTCACAAATTTTAGATTTAAAAAAAAATAATCAAAATGCAGCTGCCCAAGATGACAGTGACAGTTCAAGAAGCCCAGCAGGACTACCACATCAGCACTCTAATGGAGAAAAACCTCAACCCATCACCCCCCCCCCCCACCTTCTGTCCGTGGAAGATGGAATTTTTTAGCTGTTACTAGGAAAAAATAATACTGCAGATTCAGAAATTCCATCTCTAAATCAATATAAAGAGTTGAGCATACTTGTACTCCGTTCATAAATTATAAAATAAAGTTAATCTGAAGAGTCACTGCTCTACCAGCCGGAGGAACATGGAGAAACATACCTTGGCTCCCAGCAACAGCTCCGGAGCCCGGTACCAGAGCGTCACCACCACGGGGGTGTAAGGCTTCAGTGGAGACCCGTATTCCCGGGCGAGTCCAAAATCTCCAACCTGAGCAGAAAGCAGTTATCAGCAACATTTCCAACGTTGACCACACCATTCACTAACAGCACCAAGATGTGCTGGCCACCTTGGCTACTGCACGGCTTCCAGCCTCCAAAACCAGCCCCCCAGAATACGCTGTTTCTCAGGGGTCCACCTTGGCTTTTTTCACTGAAGGGAAAGAACAGTTTTTCCCTCCCTGAGGCCAAGGAAAAGTTCCTGTTCTTGATCACCTTGACAGAGAGCTTAGGGGGCAAAACGAAACCAAACAATAACAGATGCTGACTTCAACTTTGCCAAGCAAGAAAATATTCCAAGTCTAGTTTTCCTGAGAAAGGCTTAATAACAAAGGCTTAATAACAACAGTAGATGTAAGTAATGGCGATACATAATTGGTATCTACGATTCAGAAGTAAAAACTGAAATGTTATGCCTTGATCTTATTTATACTGCCTTTCTCTTAGATTTTTGTATATCGTCAGTAAACAGTTAGGTAGATTCTTAAAGTGTGCAACTTTTAAAAAGACTTCTTCTTTGTAAAGAGAATCTCCATCTCCACCAGTGACTGACCAGTCCAGCACCGCTATGGAGATATAAATCATTAAGCTTTACAGTCTCTCAAATTGAAAGACCAACCCCAGCTCAAACACTATGATGAAAACAAACAATTCTATCCAGCTCTTGACAATGAGGAGTGTAATTCTGCAACACCCTCATGGTACATTTCATGTAATTCTTACTTTTAAAATGCCCGAATGACTGAGCAACAGGTTGGAAGTTTTCAGGTCTCGGTGAAGTATCCAGTTGTCGTGAAGGTGTTTGACTCCTCGCAGTAACTGAATCATCAAGGTTTTCACTTCACCTGAAATGATAAAAAGAAGCCAAATACATTTAAGAGAAGAAATCTATCTTCAATTTCTTTTTGTTTGGAGAACAGGGAAGGAAGCACAGGGAGGAAAGCGACGCCAAGTTAAAAGCGTAATATAGACCACACCATAAAAATATGTCACAGAAAAAGTTAAACCCACAGAACTTTCAATAAAGCAAAATTAATTTGGATAGCTGGAATGCATCCAAATAATGCCGAGAAATTAATGGCTCTCAAAAAAGAAGGAACTGGCCAAAATGAAAACCCAACATTCTTTTCCAGTTTAGCACAGGAACGTCTTCCATTCCACATCTCAACCTCCCCCTTACCCTACACTAAGTGGAGTCATCAGACAGATCTCACTACGATTATCAGCACTGCCAGCCTACGGTCCTATTTTAACTTGTATCAGTAAGATCAGACCGAACAGAGAAAAAGCATTGAATTCTCTGTTCCAAAGAACACTCACGGCACATTCCAAGGCACTACAAGTCACCGCACAAAGCCCAAAGACACTGGGGTTTGCGTTGGCCAGTTTTGAGAATGAGAGGAAACTGGCAAAGGGTACCTGGCAGAAATGGTTGCTTCATTGTTTCCATCAGACTCTTGAGATCATGTTCTACGTAGTTCATTACAATATAGATTTTATCCATGTTGCTGCCTACAACGATTTCCTAAAACACAGAAAGAAAGCATCAAAACAAGCACACGGTATTTAAAAAGCATGCAAAAATGAATTTTAGAAATTTACTGACAAGAGCCTGCCATTGGTAAAATTCAAATAAAGTATCTTTTTCTATGAAAAAAAGCACATATTTTTGCAAAACATCAGATTATGCAGAGACAAGTAATGTCTATATAGTTTTATGGGTAGGATACAGCTGTTTACAGAAACAGCTGTTACAGAAAACTCTGCTATGCATATAACATTTTTATAAGGCATTTAAAAGCCAACAGGCAATATTTCAAGAACAAAAATACTTTTAAAATACAAGATTGTGGCCTTACTCTGACAGTGACAATATTTGGATGCTGTGCTTTCAGAATAGTATTTATTTCTCTCAGGGAAGTAATGGGAAAGCCTTCCTTTTCCTTTTCCATTTTCAGTCGCTTCAGAGCCACTATTTCATCTGTAAAAAAAACAGCATTATTAATTGCAGATTTCTCACCACATAGCTAATAAAATGCAAGTTGAGAGGTCTCCCAGTGTTCTGTCACTAATTTAATTTATTTGACTGAAAACCATTACTCAAGACATTCTGTTGTACCAAGAAGCAGAGTCGGTCAGGTGCATCATGGATTTTAGTGCATCCCAACAACTCACCTGGGAAGAAACTAAAGAAAAAGTCTATTTTAACTCCAAACTCCTGTCCATGGTTAGGAAGATAAGACAGACACACTAAACAGAGGAACTAAGGCATACAGAATTTAAACCTGGCACCCAAATTTTAAAAATATGAACCCACTTGGATACACAAAAGTGTTTGGCAGCTTAAAAAAAAAGGAAAGAGTGGAAGTTCTTTCTACAACAAAACACTGCAGGATATGCTCACTGCACACCAGCCACTGCTTTCTGAATTCCCCAATGGGTAGCTGTGCTGACAGTGACGCCTGCTGGAATGCACATTTTGAAAACTCACAGACTGGTAACTATGTGCAGCAGGTCCCGAGCCACAGACAACTGCTTTGAGCCAGCAACTGCAATCGTGTTAATTGTTGTCCACCATCACAGCCTACTCAGACATTACCTCCGAACTCAAAGAGCTGCAAGTGGAGCCCTGACATCAAAGTCCACACCCTATTAAAAAGCAGAAATTGCTCTTGCTAAAGAAGCAAGCCTTTCTGACAGATTTTGTTCATCGATGAAAAATGCAGAACCATCATTTCATACAACTTCAGCCCTAAATGCCACAAAGATAATAACCGGGACCGCTTATACTAACCAGTCTTCTTGTCTTTCGCTCTGTACACTACACCGTATGTTCCTTCTTCAATCCTGTTCAAACACTGAAATTCCTCCACGCTACGACATCCCTGAAAAAATAGACGGACAACAGTTACTCCTCCAGCATCTGGGGGAGGGTTTTGTTTAGTTTTTTACATAAGACGCAAGATAAACTTCAGCAACTTCACAAGAATAGTTAAAATTTAACAAGAGAATTCAACAATATTGCTACTCCATGTGAGAAAGGTGTCCTTGGGGTTTATTTTTACTTGGATCTCTACAGAAATCCTGGACAGTCTGTGTTTTAGGAGATTAACTACATTATTTCATTGATTCTTCACTCGTTCACTTTTGCACAGAATAAACTGGGATTTCTGCCACAATGGCAAAGGTGGCAACTCAGCACCATAGACTGATACCTTTCATATAGTTCAATTAATAAAAAAATATGCTTTCTGTTCACATTTCTGCAGTTTGTTGTTGGTTACAAAAAGAATAACCACCCATCAGTTTCTATTCATGTTAACGGAACTCTTCTCTCGCAAGTATCTATTTCCAGATAGCTATACCAAAACATCAGAGGAGCAGATACATTATTACATTCTTATCTATAAGAGTAATCTAATTTTTGCTCCATGCACATTTTTTACTTGTCAAAGGAGACAGCAATATTTCACAGAGAAATGTGTATTTTGTGATGCTGAGTCAGTAGGGCACAAGTGTTTATGATGTTATAAAGCAGGCAGGGAAATCCCTTTGCTTGTGATATTCTCAAGCATCTTTTAAGTGATCCTCTACCTGAAGCGCAGGAAGATACTTGGGAAGCTCTTGTTTGAGTTCAATGGGGGAGGAAGCTGGCGAGTCAGGAATATAGTCCCCTTCTGTCATGGCATTGGAGTGAGGGGTACCCTCCCCTACCTCCTCCTCTTCTACTTCGCTTCCTGCTGAATCTCGGTCAAACCTCGACTCTGTAACTTTAAAAGTCAGAATCAGTCGCAGAAAGAGGAAGCTGTTTGGAACAATTAAGCTCAGCTTTAGACACATAAGGGTAGTGAAACACTGATCGCTGTACATCCAATAGGCGTGCAATGTATGCAACTTAACTTACTGCAACAATAAAGATCAATGAAAAGCCCAATTTCTCTTCTTTGCAGAGATGACACTATCAAGATCTCACTGACAGTCACATAGATGCGATTTGCGGCGTTAAATACAGCATGTCAGAAAAATAAACCTTTGTACTCACAGAATGAGAGAGAAAACTGACCCAGTATCTCATTCTGACTGCAAAGCTTTTTTGATGAAAGGGCAGAACAAGAGACCCAAAATGAAAAAGAAGGAAACATCAGCTCATTAGACTAGGGTCTGATTTCCTCCAAACACAGGCCTTGGAACAGATTCCAAGGGATTTCTGATTCTGACATGGGAATGGCCCCAAAACATGATGCTTTAGAATGATGGCAAAACTGCAACAAGAAATAAATTTTCAAAATTTTAAAGTATTTGTAGAGATAGATTTAATTGGCTGCAAAAATTCAGCCAAGCACTTCTTAAGAAATTCAGTGTTTGCATTGTACCAACTGGGATGTGGTTTCCATTCTCCCGTTCCTCCTCTTCACTCATTTCTTCCTCGCTCACCTCTTCTGCAAAACAGAATCAAGTGCAACTGAATAAACTCAGCTCTTCTCGAGTTCCTTGTAAGGAAATGCTTTTCTAATTCTAGGCCTTTTCACTACTATTTAGTTAGTGACCTTGTACTTCTGTTTCTCTTGGAAAGCAAACACTGCCCTTAATTAACACACAACTGCATATTTCAGCTTCCAACAGGGAATACAATTCTTACCAATTATCTGGGAATTTAGGGATAAGGAGAGATGAGTAAATTCAGTCAGGAAACTTATGAATATTTGCTTATTGACTGTAATTGATTTTAAAAGAAAAATACCCAGCTATCGGAGCATGCTTTTGTGCATTTTCTTTACCAATTAATGAGCAGAATGGCTGTAAGCAGACTTTTTACTAAACCTTTTTTATTATGTTCATTTATTTGTACTGGCATTAAAAAAAATAGCTGAGATTTGCAACTGAAAATAATTCAAACTGACAGAGACATTTGTATTTCACCACCCACCAAATAAGTGCAGAATTGTTCTCAATTGAATATTCGTTATGTTACAGAATTACTGGAATTGTTACCCTTACACCATTTAGGAAGACAAAAAAAGGCTTTCAAATTTTCTAATCTGGCTTCTTAGATGAATAATTGGCATTACCTCTATATGAAAGGATAGAATATGACTTGTACTTGTTTTTTTTTCTTTTTACTTATCTTGACCTGTGAGGTCTCAGCCTATCCTAGACTAAGAGAAAAGGAAAATGTTCAAATAAAACAATACAGAATGAGAAACAAAAGAAAATCATAACGCCTGCTTTATGCTACTCACCAGCTGATTGCTCAGACACTTCTTCAGAATTGCTTCCCGTCTCCTCCTCCTCCTCCTCTTCCTCTCCCTCTTCCTCAGAGCCTTCACTGCTAGACTCTTCCTCCTCTTCTTCTGAGCCTGATCCAGATTCTGTTCAGGGGTAATCGAACACATAACTAAGTCAGAACAAACTCTAACAACAGTGTTTCCTCAACAGGCAATTGAACAATCAATTACATCTACTAAATTGCATTTAATCACCTGATGAAGACTCTGCCGAGCTGGTTTTTCTCTCGCTGTCACTGATGTCTTGCAAGTCTGAAAGAGGATCTCTCTCTTCTGGTTTCTCTTCTTTTACTGTTGGGACCATAAAAATTAAGAACAGGATGCTGACTGAATGTCACATCTCTTTATAAGACTCTGAATACCCAGGTAACTGCTTTATTTCTCTGGCCATTAAACTGGCGCTGAACATTCTGTATTTGAAATACAGAACACTAAAAAAAAAAAAAAAGAAAAAAATTCACAGTCTGCTCAAAAGACAAACAGCTTTTCTGAATTACGGTGCTGCAGGGTCAACAGCCAAAAATGTGGAATATTGACCTTTTGGTTTTTAAACATGATATAGGCATAGGGCCCTCTAAGTGTATTTAAAAGAAAAATTAAAAAAAAAAGAAAGTCACATGGTAACAAGTATCAGCACAACACAGTCTCACTGATGTGTGTACACACAGCGCTTACTATCAGTGCTCCCTGTCCTAGTGCAGCCCCTCGGGACCACCATGAAATAGCACGTGCAAACACTTGCTGATCCATCAGACGGTCGCTTCAGAGGCCTCCCTGCCTGCCTCCACCCGGGATTTCAGCTGATCCCACTCTGCAACCAGCTGATGTGAAACAGTTACCCTTATTTTTACAGCTACACAAGTTAACAGAGCAGACATGGACTGTTTCTTCTTTAACCAAAGACAATTCTACGTCAAATTTGCATGTCCTCTACTCACAGTTAGGACCTTCTAGGCATGGGAAGGGGACCATTTTCTAACCAGAATAGTGCCCTAAGCATTTATTTTCTTCTACAAGATGAGAATAACAGTGATGCTTAAACTATATTGATCCCTGTAAGGTAACTTTTTAAGGAAGCTTAGCTCCTAACAACAAGCTGGGGCTGGTGCAAACAATCCCTTTTTAATCTGAAGGGAATTAATTTATAAAATTTTAAAAATTCAGTCAGCTGCTTCTTTCATCACTGAATGAAGTCCCTCTGAAACTTTTAAAATTATTATTCCTTCTACTAAGAAGGAAGAGATTCATCTAATTTGTCACTTGCACAATTACCTGCAAAACCAGCTGTGCTTTAGTAAACAGTCTGTATGTACGTATTTGTGAATATTCCCAGTTATGCCACCACAGCTGCAGTGGGCAACGCTTTCAATACAGTACCAGGGATATAAATTTACTGCTATAAATTAAATCCTACCCCAGAACAGCTCCTCCTATCCCCCAGGCAAAGACATTACGAAGTGGCGAATGCTACCTGGTTTCCTGCTCTCTCCTTGCTCAAGCTTGTCTCTCTGCTGTCGTAATGGGCTGCGACTCCAGGGTCTCATTTTTACTTTGTCTCCATATTCTTCCCTCACTGTTCTATGGTGAGCAGAAACTAGTGAAAACAAAACCGGAAGAAATCGTTACATCTCCCCTGCCCTAATTAGAAGGCTTCTGTCTGCCACAACCACCTGCTTTGCATACTTTTCATTTTTCCTTACAAACTAAAGGGTAACAGAGAGGAGTAGAAGTGGAACCTAACAATATCTAGGAGAATAAAGAACTGTGATTTGCCTCACGCACAATCAAAAATGGGTTTGTACCACTTAAGAGAAAGGTGCTGCTGTACATCAGAAACAGAAGCAAGATCTCCTAGATGCTACAGCGTAAAAGCCCTGAAACTAAGGCATTAATGCCGGAGAGAGAAGCGGACAGACCAGGAAGACACATAAAAGAATAAAACAGCTAAGGGTTAGAAGGAGCTGACAGAATATTTAGAGCAATAAAAATAACTAAAATGAAAAGTTAGATAGATTGACTGGTATAAGTGTAATTACAAAGTGCAAAAAGGAGCTGTTTGGTATGACCCAAACTAGAAAGAACAGCCATAAAATAAACATGGCTTCTTCTGCTACTCTTGAACGGTATTTGTCACTTATCACAGGAATGGGCTCCAATTTTTACCTCTGACAGTTGGTACAAGCAGAGACAAACCAAAAATGGTCCAAACTTACACTGTGAGTACCCGATATGCTACGTGAAGTGAGGGTTCATGTGTAGAAGGTAATTTAAATTGCTGTTATCAGATCTTCCACACTCGGCTCCCACTACAGGCTTTTTCATGGTTGGAGTACTTACATGATCTCTTTCCCTCCCTTTGCAATTTAATTCCCCAAATCCTTAAAACACTTAATGTTGAGACTTCAGCCTCTATCAAATTGGGTTAGACTCAGCCAAGGAGTTTGTAAGTGATTGGGATCATGATGGATACACACACACACATACAGAGAGATAACAGCGATTGCATAAATCCTGGTCCTACAGAAAACCAGACTAATAGAGGGAGGCAAACAACGACTTACTGACTAACCAATACGCCATGATATTTAAGGCACATTACATTGTTTTATTTCCCCATGTTGAAGTTCATAAATTCTTCCTTTTTTTTTTTGTTTTCTTCCAAATTCTGGCATTGATCTAAGTAGAAAGTGCTTCCTACACCTCCCTTCCCCCATTGCATCAGCAGATAGAGAACCCAAACACCATTTATACACAGACAGTTACCTTCTCTTCTGGCTTCCCGTTCCTTACGTCTTTCCTCAGCTCGCCTTTCTCGTTCTTTTTGTTCCCTTTGTTCTTTTTGCTGCTCTCTGATTTTTCTCTCTCGCTCTCGCTCAAGTTGCTCCAGACGATCTCTAGAAAACAATTTTTGTTACGTTACAGTTCACTACAAATTCCGCTTATGAAGTAAGAGAAAACTGTTTTTCTTTAACAAAGTAAAGGTCCATTCAATTTCATTAGCAACAATACCACTGACTGCATATTAGTCAATAAGTTGTAGCTTTTCAGCTGATCCTTTAAAACCAGTGTTTCAAAGACAAAGACCGGGCATTCTCAAACACAAGAGCTTCCGCGCCCTTATTGGGATTTTAACAGAAATTAAGCAAGTTGGATTAATAAATCCCCTGATACTATGCAAAACTGGTTTGCACTTTCTTTTCATTGTAGTAAAACATTGACAATCCATTCACCTAGATATATCTGTTGTAGTGAAGTCACTTCCAAAGGTAATTAAAGTCAAGAACACATTTTCATTAGACAACTCGTTCAGAGGAATGTGGCACTGCCATCAGTCCTTACAAGTTTTTGCTCTGAATTTTTTTGTCAATGAAACAACAAGAAGTTAGCGATAAAACTTAGAGGAGGAAGCTGTTCATCTCTGTTGGTTTGTCAGAGGGAAGGGAGGGAAAGATGTACCTCTCCCTCCTGGAATGCTCCCTTGCCATTTCTCTCCGTTTCTGTCTTTCCCACTCACGACGGGCTTTATCCTGCTCTTCTCTATGTCTCTTCCTACGCTCGTGTTCCCGTTCTTTCTCTTTCACTCTGGCATGTTTCCCTAAGCAAACAAAAATGAATTTTGGAGTGTTACTATTCAAAATATTTAGTGCTCCTATTTTTAAAAGGCAAAACTGGAAAGGATGAAACTTATGGTAACCTGTTTTCATGTTCTCTGTTAGTTTCTTAATGGAAAAATCCTGATCTGAAAGCGTGTTGGAAAATTAAAATATTGTAAGATCTTGCGCAAATGCTTGCATTAAAAACAGAAAAAGACTGCCAGCAACAGGAATACAACATGAATGTTTCTAGAAAGGATATTTTTTCCTTTACAGTCAGAAACAAAGATCACAGCTCAGCCCACTCCCTCAGTGAAGCCAGAAAAAAAGTTGAACAGACTTCAAAGAGCAAAAGCAGACTCTTGTGTCCCTGTCCCAACGTGATCACTGTCCTCTCATAAAATTTCCCCTGTCATCCCCATAAGGGCATTAAACATAATAAAAAAAATAACACAAGTTTAAACTCCTTTGTCTTATCCACCTGACACGTCTTCTTTAGTTTGTAGTTATTGTTATTTACTGTCTATACGATGCCTGTTTGGCTTCATCTCAGGAAGCTACCAGAAATGTTATCCAAATGCAGCAATAACAACCTTCTGCTGAATGACTACGATGTCTACGTTTCTCTTTCCTCTTCTCATCTTTTCTATGATGGGTTTTTTCTTTCCGTGACATCTGCTGTGGTGGTTTTATAGCCAAGGAATCATCTTCTTCTCCTCTAAAATACAAGATGAATTAACAAGCTCAGGAAGGTCACAGGTACTGTCAAAACAGACTCTGTGTTATTTCCCCTCTTCTTTTTGAACAGAACGCACTTTTTCCATTATTATTAATGTCTATTAAAGTTTATTTCCATAATACCCCTGAACCAAGGCATTAACAGTAGTTTACAGAAAATCATAGTTATGTATATGAGAAGTTAAGATATTATTATATGTGCACTTTTAATACACAAGCAAACTGATGATTAATTAAGCACTAAAAAGAACTCAGCAGGGCTGCTTTAACTACATCTTGAGCAAAGTATTTTATTAGTAGGTAGTGGCCAAAATTGGACCATGATATTCCGTTGAGCCTTGATCAGTACTTCAAAATGATACCCTGGCATGATACCCTTGAACGGGAGGGAAGATGGCATATCTGCATGCTAAAGAAGTTAAACTTTTCCCCTTCAAATGTTTTTAAACCGTCTTCTCAGTACGTCTGAAGGCTAATTTCAGTAACTCTCCCCTTAGGAAGGGTAATAACGTTATTCTCTTATTCTTACCTGTCTTCCATAGAGTCTTCCCTCCTGTAAGGTGAATTTCTGATGGTTATTTCCATGCGATGGTCTCTCAGCTCCCCCTCTTCAAGAGAATCCCGCTTTGAATCCCTATCATCTGACTGCGACAGAAACACAAGAAAGGGCAAAACCAAAATGCAGTTAGTTTTTATGTCACAAAATGAACACGTGCAAATAGTACTCAACTCTTCCCTTCCTAGCTCAAAAGCTGTCCTCGGCAGGTCACACCAGTACAGCATACTAACTTATGAAGCAGAAATTTCATAGTTGTAAGTTTGATTGCAATTATAGCTGAACTTCTGTAAATTCAATGTAACTACACAAAATTAAGCAATGATTAAGGAAGACTGCATTAACTATTGTGGATTTTAAAAAACATTTTGTACATAATTGTACAAAATCAAGTAGTACCATAGAAGTTACTTAAGAGCAATTATTTAAACGCATTCTTCTATAAATCTTCAAAAGGTTTTGAATTGAACTGCAACTTCCAGTTAATCACATTGATTTCTTCACCTTTTTGAACCAACAACTATGAAACGAAGCACAGCATACAATGTAAGGCCAGTGAGATCTTAGCACAGCATCTTATTTTTGCCCAACTTTAGAATTAGAGATCACCCGCAAAACATGTGGAAGGGCAGAGGGGAATTCCACTGACAGGGCAAGAAGCCTTGAACTCACCAGAAAATGAGAATATAGGCACTGAAATGTTTCGTGTTTTGTTACAAATGCTTATATACCAAGAGGTAGCTTACATTTTTCATACGTTTTATCTCTGCCTTCTCTTCTTGCTCCTTCCTTCGTTTTTTTTCCTGAAGAATTTCATCTAAAGTTTTCACTTTCCAAGAATCCTTTTCATCACCCATTTGAGTCAAAAAAAAAAGTCTGAAAAAGAACCCGACATTAGCAAAACCCACACAAACTCCACAGTCCAACACAGCTATTTCACGCTGACTTTTTATATGCAGAGACAAACACTTAATAAACCACCTTCAAGTAAAATCAGTTTGGACTTATGCTGAACCAGAAAAATCCGGTTTAACCCTAGAAACGCGCAGTCTTTGATAGAACGCGGGGACCCGGCTGATTCCAAGGAAAACACCGTCTGTGAACGCGGGCAGGCGTTTCACCGCCGAGGAGGACCCAAAGGGGGCTGCACACCGCATACAGCCCCGCAACCGGAGGAGTGAGGGGCACCACCGCGGCCTCCTACCCCCACCGGGAACCCCTCAAGCCCGCAGCCAGCGGCCGCGGAGGAGTTAAGCAGGCCGCCAGCCCCCCCCCCCACCCCGCGCCCGTTCTGGCCTCAGAGCGCCGTTCCCCCTGAGGCCCCGCCTCCGCCCTCCCCCGCCACGCCGGTCAGCCCCGCGCCGCGACAGGGACGACGCGGGGATCCCCCGGGTACCCCCCCCAACCCGCCGCTCCCCCCGGAGGGAGCCAGGCCCACTCACCGCCGCCGCTACCGGAGATGGGGACGAGCAGCGCGGGAGAAAGGCGCCACTTCCGCCCGCCGGCGCAGGCTGATGACGCCGCTGGCGCAGGCGCGGGGAGCGCGGCCGCCACGAGGAAAGGCGCGGGGAGGGGAGGGGGAAGGGGAAGCGGCGGGGCGGCTCCCAGGGCTGGGCCGGGAATTGACAGAAACGGCCAAGGAATTGTCAAATCCACCGTTTCCGACAACGCAAAACCGTTAGCGCAAGCAGGAAGGTAATTCACTAATTAATTAACGGCAATGAATGGAAAAAAACCCCACCAACTCCACCGTGGGGAATTTCTCCACAAGGAGAAGCCGTCACCCCCTGGGCCGGTCTTTAGGCCCACGCGTGTAGTCACATACGGAAAGATAAATTTTATTCTTTTTTTAAAGCATTATTCCAACAAGTCACTTACAGAACGGCAGCAGAACGCACATACGCGCACACACCCCCACCCACCCAAGGGGAATTTACATTCTTAAGGGTAATTAGGGCAATTCCGAAGAAAGGGAAATGAGCAGGAAGGACGGCAGCGGAGCTGGAGACGCTGATGGCTGAGGCAGTGACGTGACCAGAGGTGACAATGCCACGCGGGGCAGGAGCGACCACCACAGGCAGATGCTTTACGTCCGCCCATGGTTACGGCAAGGATATGATGACATTTCTGGAAACGTCCCAACTGCCGGGAACGCCGCCCTGCGCTTCCCCAGGGATTCACCGTTATTTCAGGAATTCCCGTTCTGGGGAGGCTGGGCTGTTTCTAGGAGAACACACAACAAACACTCCCCAGAGCTGCGGTGCCAGAGCTCCCTGTGGTCACCGCACGAGCACCAGGGGAAAGAATCAGTGTTTCAAAAGTGGACTTTTTTGGGGGAAAAAAAAAAAAAATCCAGACAGAGTAGTGCCATCACACGAAGCAATCAAAAGGCAGAGCACAGGGGTGTGATACTGAAATAAGGGAATTCTTAACACAGAACAAAACATTCCTTATTTACCCAACAGGAACAACAGCAAAGGAGAATTAATTGTGGTTTTTTTTTTCCCTCTGGTCAATACTATCTCCAGTGGACAGAAAAGAGGTTGGTTTCTTTAATCTAACAAAAAGCCAAGAATGCATAGAAAAGTACATAAGATCAACACTGAAAACAAACCCTCAGTGAAATGGAATGATTGTGCTGCCACACAACGCGGGGGGGGGGGGGCAAGGGAGGGGCTAAACCAACCACTAATAAATAAGTTTAGAAATTACAAGTTCCAAAATGCTCCCAGCTGTTTGGCTCACACAACGTTTTTCCAGCAATATGAAAGGCAAAACCCAGGTCGCTTTGAAAATGAAGCTGATGAAGGGTTTTACGTGAGGACGGAGCCAGGCAGCCAGAAAGCCACTTAATATTTCTGTCCTCCAACAAGGCCAGAAATAGGATGCACTCCAGACTTGGTTTTCTGCCAAATATGCTGAGATTTTTAAAAGCATAACAACCCAAAAAAAAAAAAAAAAAAAAAAAAAAAAAGAGAAAAGCAGGGCTCCACCCCACAGTCCACAGCTTTCTGTCAAAGTGACAGGAGTACAAAGAAACAACAAACCACAGGTGTCACATAAACAATGATTAAAAAAATTCACGCTTCCCTCCTGCTCAAATCTTCAGAGAATATCCCCCAGTCCCGTATCAAAATGTAACCTGAAGGACAAGGAAGCACAGACAAAACATGCACACGCTATTTAAACAGAAAATGGGCTTCTTCAGAGAAACTGTCTTAACACACTGTTGTTCTCTGCGGGAACAGCTCACTAAAACTAATTAACACCTCACAAGCGGAAATATAAGCAGGAGCTTAAATTTTGCAGGAACTCCACAAACTTCCCAATAGAAATTATTTTCACTATAAAGACCATTCTATCTATTCTTTGAATGCTACAATCCTCCAGAACACTGCTAATTATTAAAAATCAAATTAATTTAATTCTGTTACCAAGAAGTCCATTTGAATGTTTTTGTAGCTTTTTTGCCTTTTTGCCAAAAAACTAATTAATAATACTTAAGAATTTTTTATTTTTAACTTTAATCTTTGACCTACCACCAACCAGAATTTCCTTAAAAAAGAAAACTTCTTAAAAGCAGCAGAAATAAAGATTAGCCTCAGTGTATGGTTAATACTCCTCCCTTTAGTGGCCTCTCTTCCATCTGCCACAGATACCTCTGACATTCTTTACATGATCAGAAATGACAGAAATGCTTTGCATATAGGTCAGACTTATAACCCTGAGTTTCTAAAAGGCAGTATTTTGTTGCACTCTTCAAAATAATACAAAAAAAAATCAATTTATTTCTTCATAACAGAAATATATAATAAAATGCATGAAATTAAAATATTAAAAGGATTTCTCACAGAAATACAGAGATCCGGCTTCCTTTATCACCATAATTTTTCAGTGTTTTTTACCTCTGAGCAACTGCAAATATTTAATTCAACACAGTATATGTTTATGGGTGTATATCTGCATTTCAGTATTGCCGATACGCTATCAGGATGCAATATTTCCATGTTAAATTTTACTAGAAAAATCACTTTTCAATTCCTAGCTTTGTAGTCAGAAATAGCCACTCCTCACTGCTTTGGGGCACGGACTCATTTCCATAATTTACTTCAATTACACATGTACCAAAATAAGTAACCTGTTGGGAGAGGGAAGGGGGGTCCCTTCTTCCAGCTCTACAATGCACACCAACGATGGAGGACACAGCAGTGCAGGGGAACAAACAACTAGGAATTTTCAGTTGTGCAGCAGGTTCATTCCGCTGCAGGCAGACAGAATGCAGTCACGGGTCCACATTTTCACATTATTTTGATGGGTTGGGAGAAAGGAACCGTTTTCCCACAGGACACTGAAGTTCTTTCTCCAATACAGGCTTGTATGTTATTTGCAGTCGAGGAAAGACATTAAAGCCCACGTTTACCACATTATAAGATACAAGGTCCTCTGGTAGATCAGTTTCTCAGTAATCCAACGCTTACTGAATTCTTCCCATCGTTTTCTCTCTGCTCCAAGTCCCAGGCGTGACCTGCCGTGAACTCAAAGGAACCAAACCACCATCAACTGTTGAAGAAATAACCACTTTCTGGAAGAGTTCCTTTGAGTTACACCAGGTTGAAAGAATAAATGGCCATATTAATCATACGGTTCCAAATCCTTGGAAATTAGTGGCTCGGTATCTCCGGTGGGACTTTGTGCGGATTGCGGGGCGGCAGCTGCCAGGCTGTGTATAGTCTCTTGCTGATGCTGCTTTGCCTTGTTGTATAGAAGAACTCCAATTGTCACCAGGACAGTCCCAATGGCCGAGAGGCTTGTGATTTTGTTACCAAACACAATAATACTTAGCCAGATTGACAGCGCGTGCTTCACAGTACTAGCAACACTGGAAAGGAATATAAAAATTAAGGCCAAAGAAGGCTTTCTCATATCTCCCACACAAACATGCTTTGATGTAGCAGGGCCTCTCTTTCTTTTGTTTGCTTTTTAAACACAAACTCAGGTTCCATTTTTCGCCGTAGAGCTAACACCATAACCAAATTGCTTGTATATCAGCACTTGTATCTTTACACTCACCTTAATTTTAGAGCTAGCACAAAAATTCACCTCAGGTTCTTGTTTCCATTGCAGTGCAGCATTAGCAATTCATTTCCACTAACCCAGATATCCAGAAATGCTAACAGAACACTAGCAATTTAACTACTATTTGTGAGTCTGCTGCTACTATTCAGGTAATAAAGCATTATAACCTGAAAAGAATCAGTATCTACATCAGACCAATAACATTATAACAAGAAATTTTGTACATGTGCAAATATGAATATATAGTTTTACATCCTCTTATGCAGGGAGGACTAACAACTTCATATAGAATTCAACAAATACAGCTCACACGCTGGTGTCGTGCTTCAGAATAAAGGAATACAGAGCTGACTGCTCATATTCTGAACTGCACTGAGGTATATATAGGGATCACCTTATCACCAAAGCAACTGGCAGCTTTAACCTTGGATCTAGGGTTTTGGTGAGTCTGCTCAGTCTCATTAACCAGCTGCTGAACACGAATACAGAACCCCTGCTAGTAAATGCAAGCACCTGTTCCATAAGCCCAATAGGTCAAATGCTGCTCTCCTCACACAGTGGGAGACCAAACTACAAAGTTTTGGTGATCCGGATGTGAAAAGTTTTCTTCTAAATTTCACGTATTTCTGCATTTACATTATTTATTTCTTTGCACAATACCTTTACTGCCTAGTTCTCAAGCAGAAATAATGAGCATGAAAGAAAAAAGAAAATAGTGTTCTTGACGTGAAAATACAGTTTTACCTGAAAGTCACAGGAGAAATTTTTCCCATCAAGGCATAGGCTGTAACACTCTGTAGGTGGAACAAGACTCCATCTATTAAGAGAAGTACAACAACATCTTGGTTGTAGCTGAAGCTCCTCCCGCTTTTCCCAATCACAGGCACATCCTAAAAAACAACAAAAGAAGAGGACTTAAGAGTTTAGTTTATAAGCAAATCTACAAGTGATCTTCCACCCAACTTATTATTGTTATTATAAGAAGATACAGTTTTACATTTAAACTTCAGCAAAACAAACACTATAAAATACAGGACATTTAGATAGAAATTTTTCAGAAGGGTTAATATTCCTGTATACCATATGAATATAGTCAAAAAGTCAACAAATATTTAAAATTGTGTTTTCAAGTCTTTATCTAAAACTTTAAATGCACTTACACAGAACATGACTTCATCTCAAAAATCCTCAAATAAACTTGGGCTTTCTGGGTCACTTGTTGTCTATATTAAATTATTTCTTTGAATTTATTTGAAACTTAAGATGAAATGCAAAATTTTTGAAGAAAATGGGAAGAACGAAAGGTAAAAATTAAGATGAACCCTAACTGTACATTCTGCTCACAAGTCAAAAAGAAAACAGAAGTCATTGTCAGTGAATTCAAATTACCATGAAAAATATCCAAGCTGGAATAAGCATAACCACTGCAGCAGCACTTGTGTAGAACTGAAGCTCTGGGGCTCTACAAAGGACAAAAAAAACCCAATTAAAATGATTAAAAGCTTCCTCTTTCTTAGAGCTGAAGAAAGCTGCATAATTATTGTATTAACAGGCATAAAAAATTAATTAAAGCCATCTACTAAGCTTTGGGGACAACAAATTCAGCAATATCTTGCAAAGATACTGCTTGGCTTTTTGTGCTGGCCAAGACAGATTTAAGATTAAAGGCACAAGTTTTCAAGACCAAAACCAGCATTTCTTCTCATGGTAAAATACATATATATACCTACATACAGATAGGTATATTTTACCACAAGATTTTATTCCCGCCTCGTGTTTTGTATTTAAAAACATTGAGAGAGTTCTAAAGTTTGTTTCTGTAAAATAACCTTAAGGGTTGTTTTATGATTACAGAACACAGAATTATTTCTGGATATGCTGAAAGTTTTAGCTGATTATGAGATTCCGACCTACTGCAGATCTGAGCAGTTTTCTTTCCCTGATAAAATGATTTAGGTTAAAGCTGTCTGTAAACAGCCTGAGAAAAAATAAGTATCATGGTGCAACATAATCATATATTACATTTCCATACATCATTTCCTTACGTTGCCCAAAGTTAATTAATCATCAAACATGTCATATTTTTAATACTTACGAAAATCTGTATTTATCTCCACTGAGTAGTTTTTTGGAAAAGACATTTTGCAAACTGGAAAAAAGAAAACCAAAAACAATCACACACCACCATTTATCTGTATTTTAGTTATGACAAATAAATCCATCCATGAGAAAGACAGTTGTTGCCCTTAGGTGGGTAGGTATGTTTTCTAAACATTTCACATTCTACATATTATGCAACTACAGAAAGGAGTTTGGTCTAACTCTTTTAGACTAACAGAGTTGTACTACTTTTTTAATCTCATGAAACCTAGCAGATATGATAAACTGTCTCTTCTGTTAAAAATAAATTTTAAATACCACCATTTAAGTGTAGTGTACAAAAACTACAGGCAACAATTTTCTTCATTCTATCAATAAAATAGATTCTTATTCCCCATGTGAAACTATCATTATGCCTTACCAGTCCATGATATTAGTAGATAAAGCTGCCGAGAAACCTAGAATGTTGAAACTGATTTCAGTAGCTGTACACAGAGCTAGTCCACCCATGACAGGAATGAGAGAGAGATTAACCAGCAATCCTGCAAATGAAAAGTAAAAATTAAGTCTGAGTTTAATTACTGTACTTCCAATTATGCATATCAGATAATACAGCTTTTGAAAGTTTAAATTCCATATACTCTACTTATTGTGTTCAGAGTCTTCCAGCTCCACTTACTAGAATTCGGTAGAATCTCATCTGTGGCCAACTAAGCGACAGTAGTATACACACATACAAAAAGAAAGAAAAAAAATTCAGAAAAGAAATAAAAATCACATTTCAACAATGAAATACTTACCAGTGTATTCTCCTAATATCATCCGAGACATGATAACAGTAAAAATAGGTGCAGAGCTTTTAACAGTTTCAGCAAATGAAACTGCCACATTTTTCAAGCTGACAAGACCCAAGACTACTGTTGCAAATCTGTAACAGAACACATGAAATTAAGCAGAAAATAAAATAGTGCTTTAAGACCTACTCTTAGATGTTAGAATTGCATAGTAATTTCACCAGGTTTATAAGTTTGAGCTGCAGTAACTAAGACCGTGGTCAAGTGTAGCCAGCAACCAGGTTACCAAATCCTGGTAGCTGGAGTGAAGTGCAGTAAGGGATGAGCTGCACACCATTACAGCACAGCACCTGCCAGCTGGAACCTGTCAGAGCTACTTCTTTTGGTTTAAACACTATTATTTATTTAGCAAAATGAAGGCACCTTTGGGCAACTGTGCCATTTCTATGGATGTCCAGTAGCCTTCCAGAAAACATCAAAGTTTACTTTTTAATGCACTCTATTGACAGGGCTTTAAGGTAAACTACTCAATAGGCTCAGTTGAAAAAGTTGGTACAATTTGCTGATAAATAGTAATTAACCAAGGAAATGTTATGATTTGCAGTTATCCATCTTTAGCATGGAGCAGGTACACTACGTATTTACCATTCTTTAAAGCCACGAAAATAAACAGGGCAGCAGAGTTACTACAACAAAGCTACTCGGAATTAATTTGAATCATGTTACCATTTATCCCTTTTTCTGCATAGAGGAAACCAAACCACATATTCTTATTCTCTCTTACAGCACAAACTGATACTATCCCAGCACACAGCAAATATTTACTTTTTAAAAGATAAACGTTAACAGCCTGTATCACTTTTGAGGCAAATTGCTGGAAAAGGTGAGGGAACAAAGCAACATCATAATAGATACTACTACACTAAACAAACATCGGCCTCAAAAGAGAACAGGAAGAAAGTAAATGGAAAAAGAAGGATGTTCTGAAAGAAGCTAAATGTGATGGGAAGCCAAGCTAGCCAGAAGAACCAACATCTGGAAAAAAAGAACATAACATTTAGCAATAGGAACTAAAAATAAAGTTATCCTGTGTCTTTTTTAGGGGAAAGGTGAATACTCCAAATGCTTTTCCAATCAAGAATGAAGACAGCCATGAAAACACAGCTTCTGTTCAGAAGAATGCAATGAAGCGACCAGATAGATCTCTAGGAAATAGTTAACCATTTACCTCATTAATCCAACAAACAGCATTATCATGATGAAATTGGGTGGATAAGAGATGCGTGTTTTGTGTTGATACAAGCAGCATGGAACAAACATTTTTATACAGCCAATGAAGGTGGTTGAAAGCATTTGAACAGCACCTAAAGAAAGATGAGAGGAAAAAAAACATCAGAAAAGGATGGGAACACAACAAATCAAGCAACATAAGAAAATTTCTTAGACAAACTTATGTGTAGTACTTTTAGCAGTTAAGAAATGTAACAATTCTAACAAAAGCCCTTTACTTCTACCAGCAAGGAAGCAGAATAAAACTAAGGTGGCACACAACTATAAAATCCAGTTTACAGATGAAATGCCCTTTGTTTCCCCCTTTAAAAAAAAAAAAAACACCAAAAAACCAAAACAGGAGTAAGCAGGCCCTTAGATAACAGAGGTCACACAAAGGCAACTTTTGCACTTCTACAGACAAACAAGTTAACCTTAAGAGCTCTGGAAACTCAATTTTTTTTTTTTTTTAAGAAACCCATACTGCCCTCCAACCCACAAAACAAAAGATTACATTTTTCTTTCCAGCTATTATCATCACACACCATTTTACAGCTCCTCTATGAGCACAGTTTCACACCATCTTGCAGCAAGCAGGGGAAAAGGACAGTGGTCAGAAGCCCCTTTACAGGCCGAGATCACAATTCACGAGTTCCCAGCCCCAAGATCCACCCTCACATCTCTTAACTAGGTCTTTTTCACTTCTGTTGATCCATTTTGTCACTCAAGTTTGTATAGGAGGATCTGGTATTGTCCAATATCTTACTGGAATTAAAGTGTAAAAGAAAGGCAGGGTTACCTAGCATGCTGGGTTCTCCTTCCAGTAATGAAAGAATGTATTTGTTAAGAAAAAGAGTGCAAAAGCTGAAGAAAAACCACAAAGTGAGGTAGATGAGAGCATGAGAATTCCAGATGCCCAAGTCAGATTCAATCACTGTAGTCTCTGTGATAGTTATTTTCAGAACGTTCTCCTCTGGCACACTATCACTTCTAGCAATTACAAATTTTTCGCTTCTGTTAGCAAAGAGCGAACCCAAATTAAATAGTGATTTTCCCTTTGGCTTTTCTTCAAGGGGGGGAGGATTAGGTTCCTCTGGCGTCTGAGCACTTGTCACAGTCGACATGCTGACATTAAAAAATTAATATTTGTCCTTAATACAAAGCAACATTGACTTAGCACAGAGCAGCACTTCGACAAAACAAAAATATCATGTGATTAGTCTTTCATCTCCCATGGCCTGAAAGAGCGTACTTGGTCCTCCAAATAACATCTTGCATAAAAATAAACTTCACATGCTTCTTCATGTGGTCCATTCAATTTTTTTCTGCCTAAGAATGAAGAAAAAAAAAAAGAAAGGAAAAAAGCATGAAGTTCTGAACGTAATGATAGTTCAAATCCCTAATGCAGCAAACAGACATTTCACCTGCGGTTTATGAAAGATAAAATGACTTCTGTACCTTGTCTTTCAGACTGGATTTTGCACTCTTAATTGCACTCACAACAGCAAGATTAAGCACTAAGAATTTATCTACGGGAGACTTATTTTAAAATAGCACACACACGCAAAAGTCTTCATATTTTTTTTCCTGTTATTTCTCTTCTAAAAGTATGTCAACATGGTCTTTTCCATTATAATTAGGTCCTTGTAAAGATTCTACAGTTTCTTTAATTGCAGGCTAAGGTCTTCTTACAACCACTTAACAGAAAAATCTTCACCTAGAAAATCATCGGGAGTCCGTACCCTCAGCACTAATTAACCTGTTATCTCCAGTCAAAAGGAGCAATCAATAATAAAGGACTGTAGCTTCCAATAAACACAGTTATCCTGGTAACTATGAGATCTAGGTGAACAAACTAGGAAAATATGTCTAAGAGCTTTCTAAACAGACTTGTTCTCTAATTAATTACTTGTAAACAACACAACATTACTTATTTTGCCACCACAGTATTGTTAATAGCTTGCAATTCAATATTAGTACTTGCAATAATTCTTAAAGTCTTTTTAAAAGATCTGAGAGAAAAAAGGCATTAACTCATTTGCAAATAGAGCTTTCTCCTTTTATGAATTCAGAGAATCATCAAATGGTTTTGGTTGGAAGGGACCTTAAAGATCATGCAATTCCAACCCCCCTGCCACGGACAGGGACACCTCCCACCAGACCTGGTTGCTCAAAGCCCCATCCAACCTGGCCCTGAACACCTCCAGGCATTACATGAAACGTGGCAAGTTACAGTAGAAGAGTACAGAGAATAACAAAAACACACTGTGACATTTACTCAAGTCATGTAATGGTAGTTGACATTATAACGCTAACAGATTCAAAGTCTATTAAGAAAGAAATTGCACGTGAGCAGCTTATCTACATTAAAACAAACAATTGGGTGTATTGCTTTCTATTTTACAGTCTGTTTTATGAGCAAAAAAAATAGTTTTAATCAGATGAAAATGAAATGACGAACACGACCTCTTTTGCTCCTCAACCAAAAAACAACAGGGGAAATTAAATTTGAAATACTTTTCTCCATAAGCACATTTGCTAGATAGACAAGATGGTGGAACTTTACAGTTAAAAAGTAATTCTTGGCAGGGAAGTTAATCACTGGACACCTTGGAAAAGCTGTCTGAAATGAGATCATAATACTACAGTACATCAAACAATAGCAGCACAAGAAACAGTCAATGGCAAGCAAAAATACAAAGAGTTGTAACAAGAGCTACGGCACCTGCCCTGGTTTTCTTAGCATGAACAGGTGAATAGGACACAGTATTTTCTTCATGCTTTTTCTGATGTCCAATATGGCATCTCAAAATAAATCGTAACTAGGTACTAAAGAGTTAAATATATCTTGTCAGTGTCCATATCCTAAACGCTGAAATTTTCCATTCCTCATGTTCTGTTTCTGTTCCTACAGACATGCACAGAAGGTTTCCATCCCTATCCCCTTATCTTTTTCCATTTTAGCAGGAAATCATTCTAGCAGCACACCGAGGTATGATATCCTCTGACACACTCACACTAAACCTGTGTTTAATGTGTTAACCCAGTTTAATAACTTGTGTTAACCCAGTTTAACACAAAACTAGCAAATCTGAAGGAAGATGTGCACTCCTTAAAATAACTGGTTAAGAAAATGGATTTTTGACCCCCCCCCTCCTTTTCCAGGTCTTAAAAAAAATACCCCTCTACATTCAAAACTGCTAGTTATCACAACTTTGTTAATATTTTTTCTGTTTATACTACTCAATTACAAACGAAAGCAATTAAGCATCCCAAAACTCCCACCCTCAGCAGCACTGCGATATCATATTTGATATCACCGATTCCACACATGGCAGGACACAGAACAGGAAATAAGAACAAAATTACTCCCCTAAATTACTGACCTGCTGTCTTAAATGAACTGGAAAGTCTTAAATGGGCTGAAAGAGTTCTCCATCTGGAACTAATTGTCTTCCTCCCTTAAGAACAACCAGCAGCTGATGTTTATCAACAGATGAAAACGTGGCAGTGGCTGGTAGACTGTTTCTCTTGGATTACACACAAACATACAATCTTCCAGCTCACAAAAGCAAACACCGCACAGCTCATTGCACGCTCTTCCTTATATCCTCTCCAGCTGTTCACTGGACATTAATTGTACATTAGCAATAAAAATGTTATACTACAGGTTGAAAAGATACAGAGTATAAGCTTTGAGAATCTCAAACAACTTCTGACTTAGAAGAAGTAGCTAACTACCAATTCAACAACTCTCCAATTTCTTAGGCTTTAAGACATCATATTCTTAAGACTATCTGCATTCAAACCCCTTTTCCCTTTCTATTCAGAGCAGTTCAAAATTTAATCAGAAATACATTTATTTCAAACTTAAAACAGGAGCAGAGAAAAACCTTTTCTCAGGAGGCTTTTAAGTGCAAAGAAAATAATTAAGACATTATTTGCTTGTGCCTTTAAGCATCTAGTTTTAATAAAAAAAATATTACTCTCAGTTTTTAACACAGTAGTCATACTTGGTTTGATTACTAAATTGCTTACATTATTTTCTATTGTGTGCAAGTGGCCTCCACAGGCATAAACAGCATTTTGCTGCCAGGCAGCCTGCATGAACATAGAGAAATGACAGAAATACATAGAAATGACAGTGCTTTTGTGGAAATGGTGTCACAGCCTAACAGATTTTAAATTAGCACCAGCTCACAGCTTCTGAAAGAAACAGCACCCCATTCACTCACTCCAACTACATGGACATGTGCTAGATCAAGCTAGGAAAACTGCTCCTCCCTGAAATTTAAGGCTGCAGGGTCTTAATCCACGCCAGGACTAGTACACATCATCTACTCTTAATCCACACACATCACCTACACTTCACACACACCAGTACAGTTTAACCTCATCACTATAAAAGCAGTATGTCTACCTGGACTGTTTTCCACAAGTCGCAGAAGAAACATCAAGTTTTGCAAAAAATAAAATGCAGAAGCAACACAAGTTAACAAGAACACACACACACTCCGTTTTTGCGTTAGTTCTTCCATAAGAAATGTTTCCCAAAGAAACTTTAACTTTCCATTCACAGTCAAGTGAATAAAAGAGAGGAAAAAAACCAAGAAACTGACCTCATGTAAAGTTTTACAGCAGTACAATTTTCTCACACGATTTAAAAGCGAGCAAACTCAGTTTTCCTTCTCTGGTGAAGGGGAGGTCTGTGTCACATGCACCTTCCTCCAAAACCATGGAGATAGGAGGGGCGGTGCAGCTGGTGAAAATTCAACTGCAAGTGTAACAAGGACCTGACACATTCCCCGTACCCTGCCTTCACCAAGGATTTCTGGGGGCTGCCATTGCCTTATCTAATCAGAGCTCTGCTGCAGAGCTGTCTTCACCCAACACTGACACCACCTAGTAATTTCTTTCACAACCTTATTTAATAAAGTAAACCAACAAGCAAGAGATAAAACCAACTCAGATAGTTGCGTCGAAGAGATTATCACCGACGCATCAAAAATCCTTGTAATAGCATTCACTTAAACTTTCATTAGAAACTGCAGTCTTAACCCTAATGTTTGAGAAATTGTCAAAAATTAAAAAGCCAACAACACAGCTGGAGTTCAACATAACCAGAGGTTTTCATTAGAAAGAATAAAATTATTTAAAAATAACACAAACAGCAATAAGAAACAAAGCAGTCACATGAAAGAGGAAATACAGTGACTTTTAAAAATTACATATAGTATACGAAGACATGATTTATCTTAAAAATAAAGCATAGCATTTCCAGCACTACAGATCCTGGGTTTTCTAACTATCTATTGCAACACTGGTTATACACAGAATCCTTTATGATTCTTCCACAGAGCATAATAAATATTATTTATGATTTAAATACATTTGTTGGCAAGCATGTATCGGGTACTACAACAAATTTAATATAAAATTCTTCTGTGATGCAGCTCACCTCAAAACTGATACCTTTCAGTCAGAAGCTCTGCTTAGCTGTTTAAGAAATAATCAGAGTCTGACAACCACCACTACCTGTATGACATTGACAGTTTCTTATTGCATTCATTCGCCTGAAACTGGAAGTGCTCTGGACCTTGGTATGACCATCACAGAATGGTTTGGGTTGCAGGGGACCTTAAAGACCGTCTCATTCCAGCCCCCTGCCCTGGGCAGGGACACCTCCCACTAGACCAGGTTGCTCAAAGCCCCGTCCAACCTGGCCTTGAACATCTCCAAGGATTGGGCAGCCACAGCTTTTCTGGGCAACCTGGACCCATTCATCTAACAGCAAAGACAAAAAGCCACTGCTACAGTTTTTCTGACCACTTCTTAGTTACCTGTACATAAAGACAGATACTTTCTTTTGACAATATCCACAAAGAACTTGTGATTTAACTCCAGCTGGCAGGTAGGTCCAGGCAGCCACTTACGCAGTTCTCCTCAGGAAAACAGCAATAATAATAAAATGGTAAAAGAATATACAAGACACAAGTCACTCTCACCACCCGATAAATTGGCACTGTCCCGAGCAGCGATGGTGAGCACTCCCCAGCTAACCCCATTTCTGTACTAAGCATGACATCTATGGTATGGACTATTCCATTGGCCATTCAGTCCTTCTGTCCAGGGTCCTTCTCAGCTTCTACGAGAAGCTGAAAAAAGTCCTTGAAAAATATAAACGTCACCTGACAACTAAACCAACACGTATTACAGACATTCCTTTCATACCACATCTGAAACACGGCAACCACTGGAAAGAAAATTAATTCTATCCCAGCTGAAACCAGGTCACAACTCTACATATCGAGTCAGCTTTACACCTTGCATACTGAGTAAAAGCTAAAAAACACTGCAGGCGATAGAGAAACTAAGGCTAATCTAATAGTGGCTTGGAGTGCCTATCTCTTAACCTACTATTGTGCAACACAGGTCACCCAAACATCTCTTCCAACACAACAAACGCACAGAATTTAGCATCCTAAGCAAGTTGTAAATATCAATGCTGTTTCACTAAGTAAGGAGAATACCTGAGACGCTTATAGACACAGATCGCAAACACAACGACAAAAACCATCTCCCATACAAAGAAGGGGCTGAAAAGACTGAAATAGCTTAGTACCTTCTTGCACTTCAGTTGCATTTCCAGTCACCCAGTGCTAAAATCTTCCCTCCTCTCGTCCAGGACCAGCTCCCAGGCAGACAAACCCGGTGTTTCCACGCCTCGGAGCTGACCGAGCATCCCGGAGCGCTGCCTTCTCCACCGAGAACCGGAGACCTTTGAGGGGAACGGGTGCCGCAAAACCTCCCCCTTTGACCCGCCTTTTCGGCCTCAAGGCCCTTTCTGAGAGAACCAGCGAGGCGCAGCGGGAGACAGCGCGGACATCTTCCCTCCTGAGGGGAAAGAAGGCGGGGGGGGGGGAGGGGGGGGAGGACGGACGGCAGCGGGAGGGAGGGAGCGTCGCGGCCCCGCCGCCCTCCGGCGGCTCTTCCCGCCCGGGACGGGGAAGTGACGTTCCGGAAGCACTTCCCGGAAACCTCGCACGGCTTTTTTTTGCAGCCATGTAGGTAGCGTTACCGGAGGAAGGGGACGGCGGCGGCGGAGCGGCCATGGAAGGCGACGACGACAGGTAGCGGCTTCGCGCCATCGCTGAGCGGGGGTGGCTCTCCCCAGGCGGGCGGAACCAAGCGCTGAGCGGGGGGATCTCTCCACCTCCTTACCCTGAGGGGCATGGGCCGGGGAGTGGTCTGGTCCGCCTTTCCCCCCCCCTCACCTCCCCTCACCCGGCGCTGGTTGGTACGGCCCATGCGGGAGGGCGGGAAGCCTGAGGCGATGTCGGTAATGGCTCCCTCCTTCTCTCTCCCTCCAGCGGCGCCGCGGCCTCCCCGCTGCCGAACCTCACCCCCCGGCACCGGCAGCTCATCCCCACGCCCTGCGGCCCCGTGAGTACAACCCAGCGCCGCCCACAGTTACTAATATGCATTAAATGCACAGGAATCCAAAAGTGTGTCGTAGCAACAGTGCCATAGCTCAGCCCGGCCTCCAGGTGACTCCCCAGTACCATGAGATAAAGCCTTTTTTTCCTCACTGTCAAGATCACAGGAAAGTGAAGTGATTTTTGCTGGCGTGGTGCAGTTTATCTGTCTCCACGACTTAGACTGCCTGGGGTGAATGGAAAGAAACATCTCTTGCTCAAATCCTTTGCACGTTGTTCGGAACTGTGAAACTTTGGGGCAATTTTTTAAAACTAAAAATCACAGAATGGTTAGAGTTGGAAGGGACCTTAAAGATCATCTAGTTCCAACCCCCTGCCCTGGGCAGGGACACCTCCCACCACACCAGGTTGCTC
>JAOQGH010000008.1:2210958-2364461 GCA_025769975.1 Gallinago jamesoni | reverse complement strand
CTTCTCCAGGCTGAACCCCCCCAACTCTCTCAGCCTGTCCTCCCAGCAGAGGGGCTCCAGCCCTCCCAGTATCTCCATGGCCTCCTCTGGCCCCGCTCCAAAAGCTCTGTGTCCTTCTGATGTTGGTGGCCCCAGAGCTGGAGGCAGCACTGGGGGGTTCTCCATAGAGCAAAACAGAGGGGCAGATTCCCCCCCTCATCCTCCTGGGGATGCTGCCCAGGATATTGGGTACTGGAAAAAAGTTACTTGCTGAACATCACAATGTTTTGATAGACATGTATGTGTGCATTGGCAATCTCGATTTCAGGAGATCAAATTAAAACACTGTGACCCTTGTGAGCCACTGAAAAAAGCAGAAGGCAGTCTGTAGGTATAAACTAGAAAAATCTAGCCTGAGTTCGCCCTTTCTCAGCAGCTTTGTAGTTTCAATTCACTTGTAGAGAGTTTCTCTTCCCAAGGAAAACCCTGCAGTTGTGTCACTTAGCCAACTTGCTTTAATGCAGTTCTTAGAAACAGCAATTAGTTTATACTACATTACATTTCAAAAATTTTTCTTTCTTCACAGATAAAACCTTGTTCAGAGCTATCATTCCCTGTGAAGATCTACTTCTGTGTCACTATTTTGTCTCTGCTAAGTGTCATAGGGCTAACCATAGAGACACTCGTTCGACAAACTGAGGAAGATTTCACCATTTCTCTTATTCAGTTAGTTGGAGTTGGTAAGAAACATGCCATTTGTATTTTAAAACAAATGTTTTTTGGCAAAGTTAGTAATTGAGCAGCAACTAAAGTTTCTTATTCACTCATTTGGCCTGAATGTTACACATTGAATCTTCTGCTAGTTCAACACTAACAAGCTGGAGGCTTTTGCCATTGCTGCATTTTCCAGTAGTATTTTAGGGAAGGGATTAGTAATAGATATGGTGTCATCCAGAATACATTCATGTGTGAATAGTGTGAAAAAATACTCAGATTTTAGGAAGTTCTGCTATAATTGGCTTGCTTTCTGGTGTTTCCTTAGGCAGATGTGGCAATGATTTTGCTTTCAGACAGCTGTCACTTTACGTAAGATATCCCGAGTGTTCAGCTATGCCAGAATGCTTACCATTTCCCATTTTAATGTCTGTACCGTAGTATGCTGGGGAATTCAGAGGTGTCCACACCACAGCTTGTCGTAGAACATAAACAGTTAGATCTGAAACAAGAAAATGTTAAGTCATCTCTGTCTCTTAAGCTCATGCAAGGATGTTGCTTCACTTGAAGTATTTTAATAAAAGAAAGTAAGGACCTCGATTTTTTCCAAGCTCTCTTTTTTTTTTTGTCTAATAATTTTTGTCCTACTGGAAGCAAAATCCAAACTTCCTTGGATATTTCCAATTAGGACTTCAGTAGAAACTTACGTTTATATTCCTGGATCCTTTTGTATTAAATAGAAATGAAACTTAACATGAAAATAATACAACTCTAAGTATTTTAGGAAGTCCTTTTCAGTGGCTTTAGCAGGCTGTTGGCTCACTGGCCAAAACAGTGTAGAGAAGAATAGACTCTGTGGGTGTAACACCTTGTGTACAAGAAGGACATGCTAATCATGAGCAGTCATCGCTTTCCAGCTTTCATGCTTTCACCCAGAGGGAACAAAGACAATAGGTTTGTTCCAGATTCTATAATTAGACACATACAAACAATATTTTTATTCCAAAACTCTGGTTTGATTAGCAGCTTTTCACACAGGGCTCAGCATACCAACAAAAATTGCAATGATAGAACAGGCCATTGGTGCCTCCGATCTGTCACACTGTTTTTGTTAGCAGCCACTGTTTTGTGCTTCAGAGAAAACTAAAGAACCTTCATAATAAACGAAATGAATCACATGATGTTCTAAGTGGGAAGTTGAAAGCATGCTTGCTAATCTATTTTCCCCCTTCTACCTTCTGTTGATACTAGTTAGTATTTGATGCTGCAACACAGGAAGTACACACCTCTCACAAACCTCCTGTTTTTAATCAGGAAAAATAGTGCATTTGAACACATTACTTCAAAATTCAAAGTTTTAACGTAAACAAAAGTTGTTTCAACATATTAGTCAGATAACATCATGCAAGGAACATGTTAAAACCATATTGTCTTACCTTGAGGTTTTAAGATGTGTAACTAACCTCCAAAACATGCCAAAACCACATATTTTCTATAGGGTAGACGAACACTGACAGAACTGGTAACAGTTCTTTAAAGAAAAATAGATGGCTCAGCTCTAACAATCTCTTGGATTTCCTACTAGAGATACTTAATTTAAGGAGGATTTGGGATTTAATTTGTTGAAATATGTTCAGTTACCAAATATCAGGTGATGTCCTTTATTTCAATGACATGCATATGCTATCTCTCCAAAAGTCTTAATGCTCAGTAAAAAAGTTTGGTTTCGAATGATTTGTACAGACCTCTTCTGATTTAGCAGCCAAATTTGCAAAACAAGGAAATCTTTCAGATCTTCCTGAGGTCACAAGGATGCAAAAAAATCTCATGATTCACATTTTGCCAATCATTTTCCGTTTTCTCAATCACTGTTAATAACAGTGAAAAGGGAAGTTCATTCGCTAGAAGGTTTATTTAGAGAAACTGAAGTTATCATGTTACTTTCAAAACATCTATGACACTTTGTTCCCATGTCCCAGCCTAGCAAAACTAGATTATTTGATGTGTGGAATCCAGGAAGTAATCATCTGGAAAAAGAAATGCTTTGTTACTGTATCTATGGTAAGAATTAACTAGTGTTTGCCAGAGCATCTATATAAGAACAAAGCACTGATTCCTGGTTTTATGAAAGAGAAGCCTTTTCCTTATTTAAGCTTTGTCAAAACAGTGACAGCTAACTGTGGTATTAAGAGTAGTGGGGTTTGATGTAGTTTATAAAAACATAAATCAGGACTTTCCTAAAACAGTTCTTTTCTGGACTATAGTTTGAGGGGTAAGGTGTTTCAAAATTTCCACAATAAAAATAAACTGTTAGGAATCCAGTCTAAGTTCAATTCAATGCCCAATCCATTTGTGGTGGTCAGAACCACACAAACAATGCTCCAGAGGTACGAGTACGAGTAGTAAACTCCATGTTACTCACTTGAATTACTCTCACTGGGAAGACTAAGTCATTTCAGTTCTTTAATCAAAATGGTGCCGCTTCATTTAATTCAAATATACTATTCAACATAGTGTTCAAGGTAGTATTAATAGAATAACATACCACAGCTGCTGCTTAATTTGGATAGCTAATATCTTGCCATTTTCAAAGTGTTACTTAACAAGTAATTTAAAAACCTAACAAATTTTTTCATTTCTTGTATGCTAAACACAGGGGAGAGTACTCATTTTAAGTATCCGATTCAGGTTCCTTGGCAAGAGTAAAAATACGCTTTTGACTGAGAAACCTAAGTTACAGTCTTGATACTTCAGTTTTGTCATCTGGGTCAAGCATATTGAAAAAATTGCAAGATGTTCAGTCCATGTTCACCTGGTAACTGACCTTTCCTTCTCCTTCCAGTCTTCTGTGTGTACTATGTGACTAGAGGGATCCTGCAGGAGAATCGCCAGGAGCTCATCGTTTTTGTTCTTTCCATCTTGCTAGTGATGTTTCGTTCCATTGTCAACTTCACGGTTCTCTCTGCTGAGCAAAAACCAAAACTCCTGGTTAGTCTCTTGGCTTTAATTAATTTTGCTTTTCTCCACATCTTGGATTTGAAAATCTTAGAAAGGCAAGACATCTGTGATAAGGGCACTGATAACAGAGATAAATCAGGCTGAATTATTCCTGCCACTGACTAATACAATGTGCACCTCCACAATTGCAAATCTATTTCTCTGAGCTTTCTTGGGTTTCTTTATGGCAGTATCTGAAAGTAACATAAATATCAGAGTTTTGCTTACACAGGATTACCACAGAACATATCCTTACTTCACCTACTGTACTTCAGATTTCTGTCTATAAGATGACCAGTGTAAATCATATAAATCTAACCAACGAACATAACTGGAATCTGAAGTCTATATACAAGGACATAGCCGTTAGCCCCACTGCTCCATAAATGCAGCAGTGTGTTCTTAACAGTTACTGTAATCTGCTGTAAGGAAACAAAGAGATACAACGTGCTATGGGAGGTACTGCCATTCCTTATTATCTTGATTCTATTTCATAACAATAAAATGTAAAACAAAGATTGTGTTACTAAGATTTGTAGTTAAACTTCCACTTGCGGTGCTTCTCAGAAGTCCTGCCCATTTATGGCTGCATATTTATCACAAATGTAAGAAGAAGGTTCTTTGCTGTGAAGTCATCCAAAAATTTTTCTTCAATAGAAGGGATGGCAACCAAGTGAGGAAAAAAATTCTGCAGCAAAGCAGAATTTGCCTGTTCAATTTACATATCAATTGTACATGCTTACCTACAGCAAACTGGGTTGTTAGGGTCAATAAGGAACAGGTATCAAAGATGTGCAAATTACTTTATGCATCCCAGTCATCAGTTTATATATTTAACAAGAATTTCAAAGGAAAGCCTGGTGTAGAACATGTGCTATTAAGGACCTTTTTTTACTACTATAGCAGTAATTTGTATTACTGTAAATCTTGCTTCCTAAGCAAAATTTCTGAGCCAGAATAAGGCATACTAGCATAAATATTCTCATAGTAATGCAATTATGAAGGACGTTTTAGAAACATAAACCAAAATAGCCAATGTAAGTTTACAGTTATTACCAAGTGGTTGCAACAAATGGCAAAACTCATGGCCTGATCTTTGCCACTTAATAGTGTGCCACACTGTCACCATTAATTGTTGTCTGTTTAAATGCTATTAATAGGCAGCCTGGTTCTCCTTACTCCTTTATTCTTTTACTTCCAGTTAGATTTAAGGACTGTCCCTACTTTGTCATGGCCAGTCACCTCCTTATTTCTCTTTTCCCATCAGGCTCGCTTCATTCTGATTCTCTTGGTTGGCTCCTTTGATGTGATCTGTGCCATCATTCTCATTCAGAGTCAAAGCATGATGGCCTTTCGAGTCGGTGGTGCTCTAGAAAGCCTACAGTCACAGTACTTCATGCTGAACCTCTGTTTTTCCATGTTGACCTTTGATCTTCAGGCACAGGTATAGAACTCTCTCCCCCTGGGTTCCCTTTTTTCCCTTCTATTGAGAATATCTTAGAATTAGACAAGCTGAGTTGAACCATTAACTTCCTAGAGCAATCCTGCCTGTATCTTACCTTTTAGATAAGATTAGCTTAATCATGGTCCTCTCCTCAGGTATTTGCTATAGGGAAGCTCAGTTAAAATCCATAAAAATTAATCAACATATATTTTATCATTGTCCGGCCCAAAAGGAGAACTGAAATTTATTTTTGGGATGTTTGTCCATAAAAACAATTGCATCCAGAAGCTCCAACCCAACACGGCCTCCTTAAATGAGAAAGGTTGCCACTGCACAGCACCTCAGCCTGCAGTCTCGTGCCTTCCAGCCCTCCTGGCTGTCTCCTGCCTGTGAGAAAATGAGGGATGGGAGCGGGGAGCCTGAGCTGGCAGGGCAATCAGGGTGAGACAGCGACCTGCAGAGAGGAGAAGTGAACCTCAGAGTTTTCTGTTTAGAAAGAGTTTGTACTTCCATACACTACCCTTCATTCTCACTTAACTACTGTGTTGCCCTGTATTACCTTATACTTTATCTGGAGCACATCTTACTGCCTTCCCTGTTCTTTGTTGTTGCTAATATGGCATACAGGGAAGTCCTTTTGTCCTGTTTCATTCTGTCTGTCAACTTCTGAGGAAAAATTTTAGCCTTTAGACCTGTGCCAAACTTACTGTTGCTGGGAGTTTGTGTCAAATATCTTTTTTGTGGGCTGTATGGTCTCAATAATTTTACCAAATCTTTGCCTCTTCTCTTTCAGCTCTGCTTGTGTATTCTGCTGATAAGCCTGCATGAGATTACCCTTCTACATAACATCATCTCAGCAGCAGGGGTTCTTTGGGCCTGCCTGAAGGCAACCATTAGCATCATCGCAGTAAGTATTAAGCAATAGCAGCACTAGCAACAACAGTCAACTTCTGAGACTACAAGTTCTCACCCTGAGCAATCATCACAGGCTGGGAAGTCACAGCCATCCCATTCTAGGTAATATTGCTAAGTGGAAGGGAGCCAAAATGGATCCCAGCAGAAAACAACAGCACAACAATAACAAAGTCAGGTTTCCTACAAATTCGTGTCTCTCAGCTGAGCATATAGGATGAAACAATGTCACACTATCATTATTCCTTTCTGAGGAACATTGTTTTATTCTCAGTCCCTGATCACCTACTTTATGAAACCTGTAGGATCACAATATCTTGATTATTTCTACATCTCTGACAAGGTTAGGTGAAACTGGCAACAGTCCTCCAAATTATTATGAAGGTGGACATACAGACACAGTGAGACTGCATAGGCCTTATATCCTTAGGAAACCACACCAAAAAAGATGAGTGGTCCTTTATCTAAAAGTGAGTGACAGTTTCCAGGTTAACATAAGGATCTGTGAACTTGAAATGTAGTTTTTCATGTCAGTCAGGCTGAACTTCCTCTGAAATCTTGAGAGCTCTGTTCCAAGAATGATTGCAGAATCAAGGCCAAAGTACATCAGATATGTGAGCCTTTTATTACCAGGAAGGAGTTTAGGGGGTTTTGGGTTTGGGTGTTTGCTTTAGCCATTCAGACAAATTCCTGACAGTCAAAATACAGCTTTCCAAGTGTTTTGACTGCTTTCCTTGCTAAAAATGGCACTAGCATCAAGCACTGTGCTTTTAAAATACTTCAGGCGAATATTTGCATGGAATCATCTTTCTCCTGGATGTGGCCATGAACAGATATCCAGCAGGAAAACACGAAGACGGGAGTAACTGTGAGAGTGACACTTAGGAATGCAGATAGGGATATAAAATAGCTTGGTTTCCTCCTAGAAGCTGCTTATATATCTTTGTGACGTACTGGAGCTTTGCTTTCAGTTAAATTCTGTCGTGTGGAAAGAAGGGAGTAATCAGAACCCTGCCTGTTTTCCTGCTAACATTAAGAGTGTAAATCTTTCAGCTACTTTTCCCCAACCGTCAGAAACAAAGCTGATCTGACCAGTTGCCTTTCACAGATTATGATTTCCTTGCTTCCCGCTGATCTGCCTTTAGGCATTCAAAGAGGCACTATTTCCTTTAAGGAAAGAAAGAGGCACTTCAGTTAGATGGTCTCGTGTCTTGATATACATGATATTCCTTATGCTTTCATCAATAGCAAATGTGTTTCTTAATAGCTCAACCAGTAATTGTAAATGTCCTGGGGAGAAGTACATATTCTTGCCCTTAGCTCAAAAGTGTCTATGTTAGAGCTGCTCGAAAGCTACATTTTACCCCGTCTAGGTACATTACTGACAAGCTTTTCACAATCAGGTTCTTGCAATTGATGCAGCAGTAGAGAAATATGTATCATTGTCTGGAGCTCTCTGCTGTGAGTAAGAAGGGTATGGAGACATACAGAATCCACCAGAAAGTACAAGCATTACAGAAGGGAAAACTTGGAAACGCCTCATACACAGTCCTTTCTGGTAACTGCTCTACCTGAAAGCAGAGCTAAAACTCATGCTCCCTTACTGCTGGGTTGAAGCACATCCCATTCATAAGGGGATTATTCATTATTTTTTCTATGTATATACCTGCTCTCCCATTTACTTTAGTGGATTTATTTTTCCTATCTGTCTCCATTATTTATTTTCTCTCTTTTCTCCCATCCATTACTAATTCTCTCTTTCCCCCTCCTCTTCTTTCTCACCCTTTGCTTTCCTTTCCCTTTAGATCTCATCCTGCGAGGAGCACCGTACAGTACCAGAGAAAAGGGAGACAATAGTAGAGGGGGCAGAGAACAGACAAACTCCCTTAGGGGAGGGACAGTTCCCTTAAAGCTTTTGTAGCGGTTCACATATTAACCATTGCAGAAGGATCAGTATTGGTTTTGAGGGGATGTTTGTGGCTGATCAGATGTATAGAATCTTATCATAGCATTGCCACAGTCAATGCTTTCAGTCCCAGTGACTCAGCTGGTTTTCTTTCATTCGCTCAGACCTGCCCTTCCAGTTCAGGACTGCTGAAAGTCGCTGCCTGCTGGAAAGCCGTCCATCATTTCTTCTTTCCCACGCCCCAAGGTTAATTGTGACACAAAGTTTTCCTCACAGTTAAATCCTCTTGCTTCTCCCACATTTTAGTTCTCAGTGACTTTACTTCTCTGTAAGAAACAAAGGGAGAGAAAAAAAGTCACTGAGAGCTTTCAGTCTGTTAGCTAGGATAACATTCATTTGCTAGAGAAAAATCCGGGACCCAAAGAAAAAGTACCTCAGTTTAGATACAAGTCAGAAGAGCCAGCTGCTTGTCCCTTAAAGGTAACTGGGAGTTGTGCTGTAAGTATGAGAAGGCAGAGCTCCAGAGGATGCCGAGATGGCTCAAATCACACACAGCTCTCAGGATATGCCCATAAAACAACCAGTTCTGATTTCACCAACATCATTCCTGGCCCAGCTCAGTGGAAAACTGAGACTATTTCCTGCTAAAAAAAAAATAGGTAAAGAAGGCAAGTGGAGAGCAAAGTGACAACTGAGAACTCGGCTAGACCAACATTTGAAATGCTATTAAAAATTCTATTATATATAACCTTTATAGAGTATATAGCAATGAGTTATAAAGCTATATATGTCTCATCTTATTTTACAGATTTTAAAAGAACTGAAACCTCTAGTGTGGATTTTTCTGAGTCAGAACGTACCTGAAGTAGTTTATCTCATCTACCTGCTTTACACGGTAATTCCTCAAACTCACTGGCTAAATAACGGGGAGCAAGGCTGCAGGCCTCCTCTTCATCCCTTGGGCCCAAAACATGGTGCCTCATTCCTGCACATGCCCCTTTTGTGGCAACTCCTCTTAGAGAGCAGTAGGGTCATCTTACCTCTTCAGGATCAACTTTTCAAGACAGGAACCATGTCAAATTGCTCTTGAACTGATGTGTTAGAGGGAGAGGCCCTGGAAGTCTCTGCAACTGGCAAAGTGTCCAGAATGATTAGGGAAAAATACAACAAAATGTTGCAGTACGAGGTACATGGCTCCTCAAAAATGCCTCCCCTCCTTCACAAGAAGTGGTGCCAGAGCTTTTCATCTTCTGGAGGGCCTCAAGTAATTATATTTTAAAGAATTTCTTAGGGAGCTGCCCTGGCTGTTGATCCTGATGTAGCCAAAACAAGAGACAGTGCAAGCCCTACAAACTCCAATGTTAGGCATTTTTTTGGCACTATAATAGAGATAAAGCACTTATCACTGGGGCACCAGCACCTCCCACCATGTGTGAGAGGAGTCAAGGAAGAAGAAGGGCAAGGACAAAGCAGATTGTCCATTGTGGGAAGGGCTCGAAGGCTGATAGCAGCCAGTGTTTTCATACTTCACATAAATAGGCTCCAGAGACTGATAGAAGTCCCGTGGCTTCAGTCAGCCAAGTCCTTGGGGTGCCATTTATTGAAGTACGCTGTTAAATCAGGCTCTCCCAGTTATTCACAGGCCTGTTTGTCTGGCAAAGCACGGAAGGAGCACAGACTCTTTGGTGGTGGCTGTACTTTACTTGTGTTGCTGTTAGGAAGAAAAGTACAGGTGGGGGCTTCTGAGATAAGAGAAACAACAACTTGAAAACAGCCAGGTCTCCTTCCGGTTGTGCCCAGTAACAATGAACATACAACAGTGACCAGCACATGAGGACATGGATATGCTCCTCTGGGCTAGAGAGATCTGGAGAAGTCACTTCTCCAAACCAAGTCTTTTTAGCATCTTTTCCTTGACTGCCCGAAAAGCTTTAAAAAAAAAAAAGAAGAAGGGAAAGTGCACTTACTGTTAATTACTTCAGCTCTGAAAAGCTGCGAGACTGACTCTATACAGCAGCTGCTTAACAGCCCTCTGCAGTGTCAACTGGAAAGCTGATAGAGCTTAATAGGCAAACAAATAAATGCACCGAAATTGGCCAGGACATCCATAACCTGCCTTGATTCAGGATACACACCAGTGGGTTTGTTAACAAATCAAAGTAGTCAGAGCTGTGCTTTTTTAAATCTCATCCTGATAATCACTAGTCCTGCTGGGGCAGGGACCCCAGCCGCAGGAAGGGGGAAGAGAACTGCTAGATCTTGGTGTCTTCCCTTCAGGACTGGACTTTTGCAGAGGTCTCTCATCTTGGTATTAACACCCCTGATCATACTTTGTTCATGGGAGCAGTGATCCTTCTTCAGTGCAGTACATGGCTAGCTGCAGGATATAAATATTGTTGCTTTTAATTAAAAGTTGCCTTTTACTGTAAGTCAGACCCCTCAAAAAAGCACAGGTTTGGCAATTACTATTGTCACAAGCACAGTAACCAGGTGAGCTCTGTGGGGTCATGCATGACAGCAACAGTGCAATCAGTCAGGGAATGTAACTTCATTCTGTATTTTACAGTGGAAAGAGACTGAGGTGTAAGATGAAGTCTGGCTTCCTTGTCTCCAGCTTAATTGTTTAATCAACCTGGGCACAGTAGTCTTTTCATACGACTTTAACGATGCAGAGATCAGAGGGTGTAAACGCATTTAGGCAGCGTGCAGCCAGGGAATGATGTAATCAGGAAGGGAAGACGGTTTAAAAGACGTGGGGTTTCCCCCCAAAATTACCATCTAGGGACTTCTTTCAGAAACGTAGTGGTGGATGGTATTTTATGGCTTCAGGGTTTTGTGGCACTAGGTGTTGATTGTTGTTTGTCTCCGTTTTCCTGCAGGTGATAAGGGAGTGGGGCAAAGGGAACTCTTACACTCTGGAAGCTGCTTTCATTACTGGCTCTTGCATTTCTGTTGCAATAAAATCCGTTTTGTTTTGGGCACTGATTCACGTCTACCGCAGCTTTGGGCAAGGGCTGAGAGAAAGAAGTAAGTATTTTAAAAGGTTAACTTAACTATGAAACTTGTAGCCTGTTGTATCACAGTCACAATTAAGTAGAGAGCTTATCAAGCCAGGAAAATAGTTAAGGATAGTCACAGTAAGAGGCAGGTCCTTAATGACACCAAGCACTACTGCAGCCTCAGAAGTTACTGGCCTGACAAAAGCTCAGAAGGTCTGGTGGAACACTGTGACCTCTCCCTGAGGAAAACCAACGTTAGTCACAGCTGCTTCCAACCCACGCAACGATTGCTGCTGTCCAGAAAAACAGACCTGTGTGGAAAAATCACCTCTATACAAGACACATGTAATTTTTCTTCTTCATCATGCTTTGTAACTGCCCTATAGTAACTAAGAGAGATAGAATAAAGGGATGTAGAGAGCCACTAATCTTAAACTAACCAAACCTTTTACATGAAGGACACGAATGCTGCTCGCCGTCGGCGCTGACTGATCTTCCTTTCTTCCCCCAGTGTTTTCTTCCTATGGAAGGATCGACTCCTGAGCATCCCCCGCGTGTTCTACCCGCAGCTCTTACAGAGTGAAATCACAGCCGGGGACGTTCTGATCAAGTTCTACATTCAAGATGTAAGATCAGAGAGGCAGAGGATGTTGGTCAGAAAGATGTCTGTACATTTCTTGGCTGGTCTCGTGCTAGGGAGCTGTAGCAGCGCAGCTGGTAACTTAGTTTAAAAAGCAAAGCGCGCTCGGGAAATTAACAGTAATCCTCTCAATTCAGTGAGTTTTGCTGACAGGACAATGCAGCTTTCACTCCTTGTTTTCCTGATGTTGCTTTATAACCACAGGAGGTTCACACCATGCATGTGAGTAGCGACTGTTATTAACATAAATGCTGTTTTTTCTGGATATACACAAACATTACGAAAATAATTTGCACACCCATGTTTTATTACCGAGTCTAGAGGGGGATTGCTCTGCCCTCACTGCTCAGCTCAGCTCAAGCCCTGAAGCTGGTTTGACGACGGCCGTATTCCCTCGTCTCCACTACGGTCGAGTGATGGCTTCACCCCAACAGAAGGGCTGGCACTCTCCTGCCTCCTCTGACTTGAGAATATTTCAATTATTTTTTTTAAATCCCAGCTACACATGAAAACTACACACTGTAATCTCCTGCGTGCCATGTCATACACAAGGGTGACTGTTAAAATAAGCCTTTAATATTGTAATTTAAAAGTTTGGTATTTTATTGACTGGAACCTTTAACTACTGGCTGTTCATTTTTTAATAAAGTATAAGCCCAGTTTGCACGCAGATGATTATTTCTCATACCAGCAGCATGATTTCAATGGGAACTGGGTACGGAAGAGGCTGGCACTGGACTTCACACGTGCTGTGACCATTGTGTCACACTCCTCTGCAGCTACATCTCTACCCTGCAGGTTCCTGTACACCGCCAAAAGCAGGTAAAATAGTTTATTGCAGGGTAATTTACAAGGATGATCTCAAAACTCATTTGATATAGAGCAGAAGGGAGGTGCGAGGAGTTAAAGGCCGGTGGTCAGGCTGTAGCCAGCTGACAGCAGCCAGGGAAAGCACCAGAGAACCAGCTGCTGACTCTGACTTCATTCCACAAGTCCAAAAGGGACTATGAATTGTTGCTGAAACGGAGGAACACAACTAAGCATATTCAGTTCTTTTCACAAACAGGCAGCAGGGCTGGTGAGGGAAGATGGAGATCTTGTTGTAGGCCTGTACTAAGGTCAAAAAGTATCCAAATTATCTGAGATTATTGCCCTTCTCTAGTTCTTTCCTCATTTTTCTACTCTTGGGCCCTCAAAAAAAGTAGTTTCTGTAGCCCAGCTAGTTGTACACAAGATTTGTTTCAACTTGTGCAGCAAATCCAGCTTGTATTTTAGAACTTTGGAGAAAAGACTGGTATCAGACATACACACTCAACAGAGCCTTAGGCGTATTTTGAGAAAACAGAGGCTACTGCCCCAGGAGACAAGGTAGCACAGCCCCACACTGGACATTCCCCTTCCCAGCAACGGATAGTGTACGGCTGCCTGATTTTATATTCTCAACAGTCGAAATCCAACTTTACAAAAAGATTTTATTGAAAGGATTGAAAAATATTTGTTTTCAACAATATTTAAAACAAGTTTTCAAAGCATTAACAGTAATGTAACATGATTTTTCCTCAAAAATTCAGTACACTGCTTTAATCCGGACTACATCAGTTGTTAATAACTTCTTAAACTCTCTACTAGAGAATAACTTTTTTTTTTAAATAAAAAACCCACAAATTAATTTCCAAGCTTCCATTTTGGCCCTTTGTAGACTGGAAAGGATTTGTAGGTACTTTTACAAACCCTTATGTTAGAAACACTGTTCTTAATCAGCAAAGCCCTATTTTACTAGTACGGTTTAAACAAGTTATTTTGAGTAAGCTACAGCCGCAAAAGGAGCTTCGATTGCCGAGATCACCAAGTCTCACTCCAGCTCCCCTCTGCCCAGCCGTGGTTTGAGCAGAAGTTACCCACACGTTAAGCAGTTAAATACACCCAACTCCAGCGCTGTTTAAACCTCACCAGTCTGCCTGCAAATCGCTGCTTTGCAGAGTAAAGGCCTTGAAAAGGGACTTTGTACAGTCGGATAAATCCGTCATGTATTAACACGGTTTGGGCTGCGTTTGGGTATAAAGCAGCTGGCACAGAGAGAATCAACGCAGCTTCTTGAAGAAAAAGCCAAGAGTAAAGTCGTCACGTGAGCGATGGCAGCTCTCCCCGGGCCTCACCAGTGAATCCCCACGAGGTTGGTACCGAGCGGGAACAGTGGTAGGAGCAAAACCGCAGCAGCCTCAAAGCCAAGGAAGCCATCGCTGTACCTGATCCATTTACAGACAACTCCTAATCTAGATCTAATCTAGAGAAAGTAGTTAGGGAAGTTTTGATTACAGATTTCATGAACTACACGCTCTGAAAATTAAAGTTCGGCAATTTAGCCAATAATAGATTTACTATTATAAAAAGCATAAATAAAAAGTGCTGAATATAGTTTTATCTTTAAAAAAATACTAGATAAGGCTCATTAATCATTTCGCCTCGCCTCCGCAAAATGATTTCCACTTCCTAGCGTGCCCCTTAACAATCCACTTACAGACCCACTATACCCTGTTCCTTTCCTCAGTTATTGCATGTTTAAATAAAATACTTTCAAAGCAAAAAGTCTGACACTTCTATAGTTCAAAAAGTAAACAGTTATTAAATAACTGAATACTCCCACCTAGGAAACCCGTAAGCAGCTTCAAAACAGTGATAAAACAATTACCGCAGATTCAAGTGAAAGATAAATCCCAAAAGCTATCTGGATATTCTCCAAGATATCACAAAATTTGTCTATTTAGACCAAATCAAACCAATATTCTATTTTACAAAATTTACAAATGTAGTATTAATTTATATTAACATATTTTCATTGTGGTTTGTATCATTAACCAAGAGTTTGCGTCTCTTTTATGGAAAAGTGCTCTCATCTGGATTGAACAAAATGAGACAGACTGGGGCACAGGCAGGGTTCGGGAATTAATCCCTTTCCCATTCCCACTTTGGACCACATAAGCTACATCAGACAAGCATGAAAAGTTCAACAGAGCTTCTCTCTCCACCTCCAAGGAAATCCCGCCTTCATCAGTGAAATCATTCCTCCACAAGATTATGCCATAGGCTGAAATTTAACAGATAAATGTCCATTCCGTTAATGACCCATGCAGCAAGACTCTGAAAACGCTGAAGTTTGGATAGTATGCTGATGAGACTGCACCACAGAGAACATAAATGTAAACATTATACTTGGGTTTGATAGTTTTCAGTTAAAGTACAGTACAAACCCTTTTTTTCCCCAACTAGGATTTTTTTCTGTTGGTTTTTGTTTTTCTTTCATAAAAGCACATACGATAAAATATGTACATAAAGAAGTTAGAAACGTTTGAAAGCGTCTTAAAAAAAGTAAATATGAGACTTAGAGTATCTTGAGTGTGCTGAAGGCACCGTTGCTGCTCTGCTGGGAATGTCTCCTGGTTTGGCAGCCGCCAGCGCAGTATCCCTTCCGCCTGGCTCAGCACCGAGAGCTGGGAGGTACCTGTGGAAGCTGAGGGCGCTCAGGACCTACTATCTCACAGGGGATTCTCCTTCTCCAAGACAATAGTGGAACTAGACATAAGAGTAGTAATTGAAGTCCAGATTCTTCTTGAACATTTGGAGAATTACTTTTTTTTTTTAACTTTACAGTCTCTAATGCTACCATTTATTCCAGAAAATCAAGGCGTCGATGATTCCCACCACCGGGAACTGCAGAGCTACAAACCAGCTCAGCTACAAAACTGGAGATCCCTCTAATAACACCCTCAGCCCAGGTGAAAGCTCGACCTGCTCTTTGTGGGTATTTATACAGTGGTGACAGCCGAGGGTCAAACCCTGTTCAAAGAGGCATAAGAGAGACATGTGTATATAAAAAATTATATATATTTTATATATACTTTTTTTTTTTTTCACTAGTTCCATCTACGCATAAAAACATTCTTCAGGCGTATTTCTTCAGGGTGTGTCACACTCACAAGGAGAAAGTATTTTAAGCACTGCCTTGATGGGGAGCTGTTCTGAGCAAGATGTATTCAAGCTAACAAAGAAGAGCTTTGTTTTTAAAGAAAATTTCTCAGAGCCTTTATGTGCATAGCAGTCTCCAATGGAATTATAAATATACCAAATTAAACAGACTGTTGCAATGCCACTTTTCTATTAGGTATCTACATTCAGGCTACCACATTATTGGTAAGTTAGAGGTTACAATCAAATCTACAGATGCAGTTATCAATACCAATCAGAAATAACCCATTTTCAGATTGCTCATTTAAAGGAAATTCTAATTGGATTCCAACCATCAGAGCCTAATTTTTTCCATTCCTACTCTTGGTGGACAGGAAGTCACAACCACCTCCAGCCATCAGCAGATCAGCCAGATACAACCACTGTGTGCGTCTGAGACGGTGACCACACTCGTTAGCCAAAAAACTTAATAGCCCAGGCATATAGAAGGGATACTGCCACTTTCCATTCCCACGAGTCTTGGTAGACGTAGACACTCAAAATTCTTCTTCTTCAACAGCAAAGTTATTTTGCTTCTTCCGAACATTCCAGTGTAAACACTCGGCCAAGCTTTCAAACCAGTCGCTCACAGGATCTCGGAAACAGATCGAAGGAAGGGGGTAGCAAGAGGTAGTGATGCTAATACTGCAACAACACAGGAACAGCCCAGGTCAGTCAAAGGCAATAAACAGGAATTTTAAAAGAAGAATAACCTTCTCTTCACTAGCTGCCATAGTGCTACGTTCAGCCCTTTTGGTAAAACGGGGAGTTTCTAACCAAGCCTGAAGGCTCATCTCAGAGTAAACCCAGCGCTTAACACTTAACAGACGCCCTGGGGACAACAGAGAGAACGCTGAACCCACTGCAGGACGTCCTGCAGTCTTTGGCTGCTCCTCACATCAACAACTCAGGGACAAAGGAGAAGGTAAGTCACTAACTTGGCCTTTGAGTTTCAAGTTTTAACTGTGAGGGATAGCACTAAGAAGTCTGGCATCTACCAAAGGGTCAGATCTCATGGTTGAATCCTTGCTACTCTCCTGGTCTGTTCTGTAGATCTCTCAGCCTCGGAGAGAACACAAACAGTTCTAGATGGACTCCCACCAGACAGACATTTTCCTTCCTGGTAACTTGGACCAAGGTAAAAAAAGAAGTCCCCCTGAATAGCAATAGTTCCCCTACCAGTCACATGTCCCATTGATACTTTCAACCACCTCCCGTTATCAGAAGCCACCAGGTTTTGCAATTAAAACTTCACACTGAGCGCTCTGCTCGCTCCAGGCAGCAGCACTGTGACCCCACCCTGTCACTAATTAACAGAGTTCACACCGTAGGATGTTACTCAGAGGCGCTGCTGACATGTTGGTTCTGCGTGACCTCTTGGTTCACAGCTTCCCAAACTAAGATTTATCTTTAAGTTAAATTTACAGAATTTTCTAAAGACACGTCCATCTTCCTTGCCAAGCACACAATGTGTATGTGTCTTAACGCTTCACTTGCTTTCGTAGGGAGATCTAAAAAACTCAAGTTAGAAATTAAATACTTCCAGTGCAGTTTGTGCTGTAAGAGGAGTTAGAGTTTATAAAAGCTTGTTGCTCCCCTGCCAGCAACCCTTTTGGCAGATGTTAGAGAGTGAGAGAAGTGCATGAATTAGTATTCTCTATACTTAGAGAGAGATGCTACAATCAAAAAAAAGTCTTGACCTGTCTCCATGGCATATTTCCTGCCTCTTCCTTCCATCAAACGAAACCCATGCTGTATTCCTGGCATCTGGGGAGAGCATGATCTGAAAAAGAGAAAAGGACTTAAACTTCAGGTCCAAAACCTATTTTCCAAGGGTGAGGAACAAACACCTCCTCCATCCTCCGAGTGCAGAATCCACTCTTTGCAACTTCACAGTTGCACTGAAACTCGTAACGTGTCCATGATGGCAGCGCAGAGCCCTTCTGAAGGTACGAGCTCTCTCCCAGCTGAAGCAGGCTGGGGGCTCGTAACAGACACGGAAGCAGAAAGGGGCTCTTCCTCACACATGGGTATTTGTCAAAAACACACATGAACTAAGTCTGGTTTATACCCAGGTATTACATGCGATTTTTTCTGCAACACAGCATTTGTTGTTTGAGCCATGAAAGCAGAATTCCCTTAAACTCCACTGATACACATCCACTTGAGCAGAAGTTAGGTAAAATTTCCTTAGTCAGAATGCAAACGTACGTACTCCCGTTTTACAGAACGTTACACAACTGCAATCCATAGGAAGCAGCGTAGAGTGTCATGTTAGTGGGTATGTTATTTTAAACAAAGATACATTCTCCAACCAGATTTGATCTGGTCCTCCTACTAATGAAAGAACGCAGGAGACACGCAGCATTTCCTCACCTCTTCTGCTCCGGCCAATTTCACAAGGTTGTTACAGAAGTTTTTAACTTGAAAAGAGAAATAAGGTTGAGAGAATCTCACCTTGAGTTCCACTCCAGCAGGGACAACAATAGGTCTGAAAGACAAGGAGTGAGGGCAGATGGGGGTGATCATTATCGCAGGGACGTTGGGGTGAATCATAGAAGCTCCTGCTGCGGCTGCGTACGCGGTGCTACCGGTCGGCGTGGAGACAATGACTCCTGGGAAAGCAGCAAAAATTTCCCTCGCATTAGCATTACAATCGAGGTGTTATTTTGGAAGACGACAAAGAAATCGCACTGTTATGAAAATGAAGCAGAGAATGTATCAACTTGTATTTCACAGGAGAATTGCAGTCTGATACACAAAAGACAGAAGCTCTTTGCTAATCCTGGCACAGCCCATTTGTTCTGTGGCTTCACGTCAATTGCATAAACTTCTAGATCCTGGGTTATGCAACTCTAACAGTGACATTCCCTTTTTTCATCTTTAAAGATGAACTTCTGTATTTCCTCAGTTGAGATCTCAGGCCTTCAACAAACTCCAGATATACAAGCAAATCTTTTCTGAGCTATTTCTTGCCCTTAGCCCTACCGTATTACACACAGAGGGGCCACCCCTTGCCTTCACAAGCCCATAAACAAAGCTTACAACACTAACATGTTAGTTACCAGTGAATAAACACACCTATTCTTTGCACACCAACGTCTTCTCTCACCAGTCAACAAGCTTGAGATTTTGTTTCCATGTGAGAAAATCCTCCAGTAAAACAGCAACACTCTACACACGACCTGGTATCAACTGAACCCGCGGCGCAGACTCACCATCTCCCTGCACGGTTGTTATCAGGTGCCCGTTGAGAAAGACATCTACGTTGGACAGGTAAGACGAAGGACCACGATCCACCACAACTTCATTTAGGACCTGCCACGACATCAAATATTACAGCAGCCCGCTCTTGCTGACTTGGCAATCATGTAATAAATGAGAAGCCCAAAGCACTTTCCAAATCTTTGAAAAATTCACGCTGATTTACTACGTGCCAAATGAGACTCTCTTTACACCTCTGTCTTATCAAGTGCCAGCTGAAGTTCTTAGATGCTATTTCCAGAAGCTGCTACTAACAGTGTGCAGGGGTTTTCACTTATAAAAATCGTTGGGATATCCCATTTTAGAACTACTGCTTTGTTTTCAAATAAGAAGGGAAATACTGCTACAGGAAAGTATGTGGTTGGACTCGATCTCAAAGGTCCCTTCCAACCACTAAGATTCTGTGAAAGTACAGGATTAGCGCTTATAACTGCGGAAAGTAATGATGTGCACCACTTCTTCATTAATTAGTGCATGTGTTGTGAATTAGAGCAATACGGATCAGTCCCACACCACCGGGCTAACGGAAAGAATCTAATGGAAAGGGGAAAATTATAATAAAATAAGTACATTTCAATTTACAAGCAGCATATTAGGTCTTTTGCTTATTTTCACCTCTGACCTGATATTGCATAATTTGCTTGCCCATTTCTTTCTCGAGATTTGCAGACACTACTCCATTTTCTTCTATACCGTTCTGTACTGTCATTTTCTCTCTGTGCTCTTTTACCACTTTCACTTTCAGTCTGCTTCGCAGAACAAGTGCTGCATTGCCTAGAAGTGAAATACAGGAGAAAGTACACAAAAATGATATGCTGGTATAATAAATAAATGCCCCTGTCACGACTAGCACACTGTACCATTCCCAAGTGCATTCACAAGAGAACTGTCTACGCTTGGTTAAAGCTCAGAACTGATTTTTAGTAGTAATGAGCAAAATTAAAGTCAAATTTAAACCCAGTCCTTCCTCCCTTCACTCATCATGTAAAAAGAACATTTCAATTTTATATGGCCATGATCAAGACTGGAAAATTCTGTTGGGCTTGCGGGATCTTCACTAAGGCAAAAGCTAAGCTTAAAGAAAATTAGTGCATTAGAAACACCTACTAAAAGGTAACGCTATTCAACGTGATCATTTTATCCATCTTTTCAGGAATCTACTTTGGATGCAACTCAAGTTGCTTCATATTGAAGAAACAAGGTATTTCTTCCCTCAAATCTTTTATTTGCCTGACTTCTCAGTATTTAAGCGCTGCTTGGAGAAGCAGAATAGCACAGGCTTCAGAGCTATTTGTACGTTTAGCTGGCAGTTAACAGCAAACATTTAAGTTCTGCATCATCTCTTACTTGTTTACTCCACACAGGACAAAGTTATTTCTTAGCTGTTTTCCTCGACAGAGCAGGACAGAAACCAGCTCTGAGGGGCTGAATGCAACACAATACTTTTGTTAGTTTATTATACATTTCTTTTGACTCAATCTTACGGGACAACCTGAAGGAGTTGGTTAAGAAAATGCACTAGTCTTGGGAAAATCTACAGAAAATGTAACAAAGAGAAACACCACACCTCGTCCCCTTAAATTTACCTTCTATAACCTGAGTGACTTGGGACTGAAAATTCTCAAAATTAAATGGAGTAAGAAATCCAAGGGATCCCAGATGAAAAGCCATAACTGGAGGTACACTACCCTATCAATAAAGAAAAGAATTTAAAAGCTACTGAATAAAAGCAATTCATACTTCAACTAATTGCCTGTAAATATTTTGACTATTGATGTAACTGTGCATAACAAAACCATTACATTGAATACATTATTTTCAGAAGGTATAGGGTAAAACAGGCTTGATAAAAATCAGAATGAACAGCAAAGGACAAATGCCCAACTCAGTAACAAAGGAAAACCAAACAACCTCCAAACACTTCAAAAAGAAAAGAAGTTAAGTCTATTTCCCATAAAGACCAACCTGGAAAAGTGAAGAAGCGTAAAGTAAGGTCCCGTCTCCTCCCAGGCATATGATAAAGTCTATCTGATTGGAGATATCATCATAATCTGGAAGCAACATTGAAATACAACTTTTGCATTAAGTTTTATCAACAGCCTTGACTTCCTAACATAAATGAAGCGCAGCATGCCAACACAGACTCATAGATATAAAAACCCCACAACTCTCTGCAAAAGACACATCAGTTTAACTTCACCCAATGACTAAGAAAATACCAAGACGATATCACGATACTTTGATTTTACTTTCAAGAAGCCCTTACCATACCTTCTCTGAAGGTGCAAAATTTCTTCTTCACTGGTCCAAAATTATCATCATTAGCTATAGCGGGGTCTTCCAATACTTTTTTTTCTACATAGACTATCATATTGTTCTCCTGGAGAGAGGTAAGACAAGCATGTTAACAACCTCTTCCGATGACAAAATATTTGACTCTCCCTATAATTTTCCATCAGTTTAAAACATAAATAACACTTTATAGAAATAATCTGCATCTGTCACTTTTGGTGGTTATTTTTTATTGTGTGGTCTAACACTCATGAGAATTTTGCAGCATGCACAGACTGTCTAATAAATTAAACTCAGCTTTGGAACGCAGATTACATGAGACACTAACATAGCTGTGTTTGTTCAAGGCTTAAAGGATTAAGCTTTTTATATCCCATTCCCTGTAATTTAGAACTGCAAACAGAAGGAAGAAAAGTTTTTACTTTATCTTTTTTTTTAAAGCTCTGTACTTAAAAGTATTTAAGTATTGATCTTAAGCTCTGAAACAAATTTTACTACTTCCAGTGGCAACGGGTATAAATTTCTTTGCACTACACAATTCTGCACATTCCACATTCAACAGAATCAGCCACTGAGAACAGGTTAGATGTAAAATTTCTACTTATGGCAAAAAAGGGAATTTACGTTTCATTACCTCGGTGAGATACACACAAAGCTCTTTAAAGGGCTGCAGCAGACTGGCATCACGGATCTTTTTAATAACAAGGACGCTCTTGGGAGGTTTGTTCCATGTCAACCGCTGGCTTGCTGGGTCCTGAATGTGCCTAGAGGAGAGGAAAAAAGACACCGTTACTCCATTGTGCTTTGACAACATTCTGGCCTGTTAGGAATATACCCTTTTGTAGAACTGCACTCAGTCCTAGAGCAACAGAAAGAAGGATGCAATAGTTCATATTGTAGCGATGCTTTTCCCCCGTGAGAGCAATCAGTGTTTTACTGTATGAAGATGGCAGCGCAGTATTAAGGTGTCTGTTCTTGTAGCTGCTGCCACGACATGTGCAAGTGGGGACTTAACAGAACCACTACAAAAACTCTTGGATCAAGTTCTTGAACTAACTGACATCCTCCCTGATGCTTCTGGCCATAAAGCCCTCCCCTGTCTTCTCCTAGTGCTCTCTCCTCTAAAGCTGACTCAAAATAAGAAGAAACATTTAACTAGAGAATTAGAAAAAGCCACACAAAATTTTTTCCAATCCCATACTGCAAGTCAAACAGCTCATCAACGTCTATTTAAAGAATAGTGCATTAGTTCCAACCCAAATATTCTTTTTTCTTTTAACAATGTTTCCTTCAGGACTTTTGCACTGATACCTGTACACATGGTTTTCTCAATACAGTTTAAGCCTGTAGATGCAGACATGAATTCTACAGTTTTTCTACTAACGCTAAACAACATTATCACAAGAGATGGACAAATAATTAAGATTCACATGGTCATCTGTACTAAATCCTCAAGATAATCCTAACAACTATGAAAAAACTATAGTACATGAACTCTATTCTGGGAAGGCTGCACTTGCAAGTCTTATTAAAGCCTCATAAATAAAGAACTTAAAGAGGAAGAGGTGCCTGTACCCTTCTGTTCCAGGCAGCATAACTACTACTTTAAATTAAAAAAACCTCCACCTTTAAAAAGTATTTTAAAACTACTGTCTGCCTATTGCCAGGACAGCATTCTAAGACTTGAGAACCTCAAGAATCATATATATGTACACAAATGATTTTGCAGCTCTCATGAGTGTTCAGTAACAGAAGCCTCATGTTGCTCTAATATATTTAGTCGATTTAGAAATACCCAGCTGCATTTTCCTTCTTTTGTATCTACTTCTAAGCTTCGTAATTTCACTGCTGTAATTTGCATACACCAAGCATCTCGTGCTTTTCCATATGGTGCACATATAATCCGCAAAGCAAAGCAGATTAGTATAAATGCTGAACAAGCCAAAGTTACAAAGAGATCTGGATTTAGAGCTTCAAGGGTTAAAATAAAACAGATGCTGCCTCCGGAGGTGGAATAACCTGTTCGTCTTACTTTCCAAAATGCCTGTTTCCTACATATAAACACAGCAGAATCCACAGATTAATAAAGTAGCCTAACATCAGTAATGTTTACAAACAAACAGTGCAGTCTCTCTCTAAACACTGTTCCAAAGCACAGAACACCAATGTGCTGCTACACTCAGTGCCATGTACAGGCTTCCAACATCACCTTATGGGTCATCTGGTTCAACTCAGTATTTTACAGCCAAGAAATCATGGAAGAGGGAGGATGGAAGGCAACTCCAGAGAGCGCCAAGTCCAAGCCCCTGGCACAGGGTAAGGGCCTTTTGAAGATCCCTTTCTCGGTCTCAAAACATCACCATGAATCCAAGAAGATTATGAATTTGGAAAACTTCCTCTGACTTGACAACCAACCACTAGCTAAACTGAAAATAAAATAAGCCAGGAGTTGTATTTCTGTGTTTATTGCTGCCCAGGAGCTGCAAGGGAACTGAAGCTGCAGTTTTACATGCTATTTCCAATACAAATGGTGACTATAATTAAATTCCTCAAATCTCAATACTGTTAAAAGGCAAAAAAAAATAAAATACATGTAGAGAAACCACCCCAGAACCATTCCAAGATGATCAGGCTCTTCTAAAGGCAGCAAAGAACTAAAGACTGAGGCACTGCTTTTCACTTAATAAAGCTACAACTAACAGATCTCACTCAACCGAAAGCCAGTCCGCCTGTTCCAGCTGTACTCACCAGTTCCACGTTGTTCTACTAAATGAAAGATTATTCACAACATGCTTTAAGATCTTCATGTTTCTTCCCAGAGGTCAAGCAAGTGCAACAGCTCCAAGAAAAAAAGCTGAGGCTTTTATCACTTATTAATAACTTACTATCTCAAAAGAAAACATTTCTCTCATTTCTCTCTGAATTTCCCCCCCCCCGTTAAGTATTTCAGTCAGTCCCAATAAAAAGCCGTGAGGCTTTCAGAAAAGTCCTGCATAAAATGTTTGTTAGAGATCTTCAGAGGCAAGATTTCACAAGAAAAATCCCATTTCAAAAAAAAGTTCAAAACCAGGTATTTGACCTCCCTTCTCCTCAAAACACAAGCACTTCCTCCTTTTTTCACTGAAGTCACTCGGTTCCTCTGCTCATCTGACCTAAAGCAGGTTTTTCTACACTATCACCCAACACTTAGAGACACCAAGACCTTCTCTAACTTCTGCCTGTCCACAAAACCTAAAATTTTCCTGTTTAAAAAAAACTCTCCAGTGACGAGAGTTTAACCGTATTAGTGACTGCAGAGAAGAAAAACCCAAACAAAAAAAATGTTTTGCTTTGGTTTTTAAAAGCCACAACCAAAGCCTTACATAGAGTAAGAACAGTCATTTACAATCTGGCTTTTAAATAGTCCTTTCCTTCAGTGACCCGAGAGCACCTTTACGTCCCAGCTTGTCGGAACATGGCACAAGCAGACTTTTCCCCGGGAAGCGGCGTGTGCTGAGCGGTGCCTGCAGCCTCTACTGTGATCCCAACACTCTCCTTATATCCTACCAGCCCGGCCAGCCCCTGGGGTGGAGCATGTTCATGCCCAGGTGGGTAAACACCAGCAGCCGGGCTCCCCGGGAGCTGCCGCTCTCCAGGCTCCAACGCCAGAGCGGGCAGGAAGAACGAGGAAGTTTAGAGTTACTCTACGCTGCAAGATTCCCACCACACCTTCCCAGGAAAACTTAGGATGCAGCCAACCTGCTCTGAGGGAGATTGCTACCATTTAAGCAAAGATTCAGGAAAATAAATACTTAAATACCTTTAACTGAAAGAACAATGAAATAAAACATTTTAAAAGGACAAAACCAGGGACCACTCGCTTGGTGACCTGTAGAACCCTGACATTCTTTGTTTGACCAAAGACACCATTTATTAAGTATATAACACATGGTGTAAAAAACAACGCTTTCCTAGCGCCCAACCTATAAAAGGAATAGTTTTATATGACTGTTCACCAGAAACCAACACTTATTTTCACATTAAATTTATCAGCAGAGTCTAAAAGCAAATTCGCCTTAATAATATTCATACACTGAAAGCGCCACAGATCAAATAGGGAAATTCAAACTACCTACTCAAACACACAGCACCAAGAAAGGGAGAAGGTTCCCCCCAGGTTTCACGGAACGATTTCTCCTCCTCTCCTTGTGTTGTCCATACAAATTTGCGTCCCTTTGTCATTCAGAACTACCACTCTAAGTCAAGTTGGTGGAATAAATAAAGCACTACGGGTAGCTGCTCTGTATCATGATTAGTTTGCAATCAGGGTGTTCAATACACGGGGACTTTACTGCCAATTATGTTGGAAACTGTTGCCATTGTTGACATCAAACCAGGGATTACAGATTATGCAAAACATGTCTAAACAAAACTTCAGTACTTAACACCATTTGCATGCCCTGCTGCATTTTTATGTGAAATGGTTATGTTTTTCTTCCAAAATGGATATACTGACCTGTGAAAAACCTAGTAGATGGTGGGCCTAAGAACTCCACAAGAATCAGTAATGTAAAACTACTGAAATTAACTTCCTTGTACATTCGTTACCCTGCAGGAAGCATTCCAACCAGCAAAACCACTATAAATTCACACCAAAAAGTACCGATTATGTCCTATGGTACCTTGGGAGGAAAAAACCCCAATGACATTCAAACCCATATTAAACTTTCCAACACACAGCTCAGGCTCACACACGCGTAGTGGGGTTTCAATGGAGAACGCAGTAAATACAGCCCGTTCTCCTCTCAGACTGACTTTTTAACTGGTCGTGGTGTGATAAAAACAGCAGGGCAATTTTGGCAATGCAGACCCCCCCCAGACTAGCAATTGAGCAACATGAAAAACTCTGAATATGACGGAAAATACAAACAACGCTGATTTGGGGGTGAAGAGTGGAAAAGCACACATCTTCTTTCACACAGAATAAGATAATCCCATTCATTTGACAAGTACTTACATAATCGATTTTGGATTTTGCAGCATACAGGCCTTTGGTCCAAACGTGGTCACTGGGCATGGTCCGTGCAAGGAGCGTGTTCTCCTAGAGATACAGATAGAAAAATAAACAGTAAGAAAAAGAAATGTGATGACAAACCAGGCATAATTAGCTCCCCAACCACCAAAACCACTTCTTTGAAAAATCTGTGTTAGGCAATATTGGGCAAAGTACATTTCTTAAACCTACGCTTGTGGTTGACCGGCCAACGTGGTTTTACATGAATTACCTATCACATCTCAGATCTACAACTCCACTCCTGTACTTCTCCTTGAAAATGATTTTAACCAGAGCCTCGCTCGCAGTTTATCTCTTCCACATCCTGAGTAATCACTTCCTAAAACACGAGTACCAGGCACATACTCTTCTTGTATTCGTTTCATCTTCACTTTGCACAAAGGAAGCCTCACAGCCTCAAAGACGAGGTGGTCAAGTTTTTTCAGGTCAGTTCTGTGAATTTACAGGGTGGCTACAAAGCAGACGGAGACTCCCTTTGCACAAGGAGTCCCATGGAAAAGACGAGGGGTGATGGTTTGAGTTACCCCAGGGGAGATTCCAGTTGGACACAAGGAAAATGTTCCACAGCCAAAACAATCAGTTACTGGAAAAATCTCCCCAGGGGACACTCCTAAGACTCAGCTGGACGTGGTGCTGGGCATCTCGGCTAGAGCGGGCTTTTGCCAGGAAAGACTGGACTTAATAAACTCATAAAATGCAAACCCTTCAACTGTAATACAGATGGAGATATCTCTCTGCAGCACCAGGTCTTAGGTCACCTTATTACATACTAGTTTGGGCTCCTCAGTTTTTCAGTTTGTTTCCCCCCACCTCCAGTACCCACATTTGTCTTTTACAGATAACGTGCAAAACAGTTACTTTTCTTTCCACCACCCACAAACAAATAGAATCCAGGATTTTGACTTCGCTATTTAAGCGGAGCTCTTACTAACCAAAACCATTTTTTTTCCTAGGCATTAAAGTAATACAGAAATTGACAAACAAGAAATCAGTATTGACTGAAATTACTGAAGACTGAAAAATGTCTGTGTTTTTACTGCTGAGAAAGGCTGGGGTAATAATTCAGTCATTTAAGATGAGTACCACCCATTAAGTAATTTAATCTCTGTGAAAACGCATGAAAGACATCCCGGGCTGAGATTAAGGCAGGTAGAGACAACCAAGAAGCAGAAAAAATACTGTTTGAATAGATCTGAAAAAAAAACACAGTATTTTTTTTTTATTTATTAATCTAATAAGAGCTAATATGCTCTTTGTCTTCAAACAAACAAGTGCTCTGAAAAGTAATTTATCCTCAAACTTAAATCCCACCCAGGACAGGATTACTCCTAGCTCTAGGATGAGATTATCTGCACCAAATCAGAACTGTTCTGCCTCCTCCTTCCCTCCCACCTCCTCCACCAAATCTGGAGATGGGAGTAAAACTTACCCGAGTTACGTAACTCTTGAAACATTATGTAAATGCCATTAGAATTATTCCATTAAAAAGAACGGGAAATATGCCTTTCCTGTGCTTAATTCAATCAACGCAGGAACTGGTAACTAATTTGTTACTGCCAAGCAATAGATCATTACTGCACTGCCTCCTATTGTGTCTATTATAAAGTAACTCAGACCAGCCCGATGATTCACTCTTAATACTCAAAAAACCCTCAGAAATCTAATAAAAATCAAAACCAGATGACGGGTTAAAAAAATACAATTAAGGAACAACAGCAACATCTTATTTATTCCACATCTAAGAAAATACACTTGTGTAAGATTTCAGTTCCAACAATGAAAATGAGTATTTGGTTTCCTACATTGAACACACAGAACTGGTATTTGTTTTTCAGATTTTTTTTTTCCATTTGTAAGTCCTGACACGACTAAACCAGTCAGATAAGATTATTACTAAGTGCTTTATAAAGTTTACCTTATTTATATTAGAACAATAAAATGAGCAAGGACTGACTAATTAGAGATTGTGTGTGTGCCCCGATACGTGTTAAGAAATGATAACTCTCTATCCACTTGTGAACAATTACACTTGATATCAGGACAGTTAAATCCCACCCTGGCAACATCACCTCCACTTCCTCCTATCCACATCTCACCTTCATGATACTAAAACAAAGTTTTCTCTGCAAGCTCTAATTAATAATTGATATACATTTTTGTTAAGATTCGACCTGGCTTTATTAGTACTCAATCTACGCACCATTCAATCAAAGAAAGTAAAAACGTTTGAGTGAACAGAATTTCAAGTTGTTTGCAGTAAGATTGTCTTTGCCAAGAAAGAACCGCAATGCAAGGGAAATTATATATATTTTAGGAAAATACACTTGCCAGCTGAAAGCAGATGGGCAACTACTTCAATCTGAATTACCACAGGGCAAGCCTGAGATCACTTTCTGACATTCTGAAAAATGCCTTGGGACAATTTTGGACTAAATTGAAGACAGACAGTGAATGAATGCAGAGAATATTAATGAAAAGAAAAATATCTTGCAAACAATGACCCTAATTCAAACCCACAATGGGCAGGGTCTACAAAGATCACTTCTAGTTTGAAAAAGAAAAAGCAATTATTTAGCTAGAAGATAATAATACACAAAAATTTGGACCGCATCATCTTTTACACAGGTTTACTGAAGTCTATATTCTTAAGGTTTAAAGGGAGAAGGAAAAAGCCACCAGTTTTACAGCATGGTTTTAACAAAGTTTTAGGTGTTGACTATGACACACCACCCAGCAGCTGGCAGAGCACAGGCAGAGAACAGTCCTCTGAACATTTTCCGAAAGCATTAAAGCACGTTGACTTTCTGAACTAAATATGCCAAGCAAGTATTTTCCTAACCTTTTAGCCTCTTTATCTAAAGGCTTTAATTACGCCTCCCGTCACCATAAAGCTTCCCCCTGCCATCTTCAGCCTCACCCATCTGTGCTCTGCCTCGCGAGAGCATTCCTACCAGCAAAGCAGGGACTGGACCAGAATTTCAGCTGCTGAGAAACTCCTCCATGAGTCTGTCCGTGCTTTTATAGAGGGTCACAACGTAAAAAAGCAAGTCCTGCTACACTTCCCCCAAGTTCAAGACACACTGCTACCGCAGCACGCTCTTTGCTATTTACAATGGGTCCAAAGATCACAAAATCAGAAGTCCTGTCCAGGCTGTCCACATGACAAGAGCATTGCAACTAGATTACAAATTTGGCTCTAAGGAAAAAGGGGCGTTTCTCACTGCAGTGAAACAATCAGCAAGCACATACTTACTTTGGGCTGCCTCAAATTACCACAAAACCTAAATACTCCTACAGGGGATTAATACACAGCATCAGAGCATTTGTAAAAGCTAACAGAAGTGTCTCCACTGTTGACTGATTGTTTTTTGAGCCTATGAGCCCTGCAGAGACCTGTTCTGACAGCCAGGCTGCTTGGATTACAGATCTGCTCTTATTCTATCCCCCTCCTGTAACTTCCTGCCTTCGCTTCAGACTCCACCTTTAGAAGTGCTATTTAAGAATCCCTTAAAAGCACCTCGTTGAGCAAGAGGTAAAGTTCTGCCTACTAATTAAAGATCTGGAACCAAGCACAAAACTCTTCCTTTCTTGTGATATAAGCTACAAATTAACATAGCTCAGTACAGATGCATTCATATTTTATTTCTGGAAGGTACTTAAAACATCTTAATCTAGGTTGAAATATGACAAATATCATAATATTCAAAGTTCAAATCAAGTATCATAATATTCAAAGTTCAAATCAAGTATCATAATATTCAAAGTTCAAATCTACCCCAAGACACTGGAAGTCAGGTACTGGGGCACAGTAGGCGACTCAAATTTGAAAATTAATAGTTTATCTTCTTAAAACAATAACCTTCAAAGCTTTTGTACTTTAAGAACTTCTAGCTAACTTCATACTTTGATACCTAATTTTTTCTTACTGAGAAATAATTTCAATATATGACGCTAGAGATAGTAATTATATGTGCAGTTTGTCTTCAGAGCTCATTTACATGAACGTCAGTGTAGAGACGGCCACCTACATGGCTACTTCAGAAAATCACCATCTTTTCACCACAAGGACCACAAGAAGATGGTTCACTGATCACCTCCCTCTCTATTTATTTCCACAAAACACTATTTTAAATTCTGTTCATTATCACTTACCACAACTGCAAGACTATGGCTATACAAAAAGAGAACAAAAGAATTAAAATCTATATAATTAATTTTTGGTTTTCATTTTTGTTAAAGGTAGAAATAAGAAGAAGAACCAAGAGCCATACCGGAATTCTTTGGTGCTTCCTAGGGCTGGTGAAGCAGACAAGCTTCGTGACTTTGCTCGCCCCCGGCTGGTATTGCTCCACTCCTCATCATCATGACACGTTGAGCAATGATAAGCAGAATCCGAGCTCCCATCAGCCTTACTGGTACACAGTTTTTCTCGATTCATCTCCATATTGGAAGTGAAGGAACCTCAGTGAGAGAGAAATTCAATTCCTGTGGAAAAAGGAGGAAAAAGGGGATAGGGAGGAGAGAGAAGAAAAATATCAGTATTAGCAAAGTAATTATAAACAAGTATTAACCACAGAGTTTACACACTTTGATAAACACTTCTCTAAAGGATCTGGGCAATTGAGAAGTTTTTCGAGGAAATCAGAAGATACTGGAAGGAAAAACGACCAGAATTAAAACATGCATGTTCCCAGATTTAGAAGAGGCTCAATACAAAGTTTTTTTCAAGACGAGCAGATTAACATCTCCAGTCATATACAGGATAACATAAATTTATTTTAGATACCGAAGACAAGCTTTAAATATTTGCCAGGGAATCAAGCCTCAGGAAAATCTGCAGTCTCCTATGAGGTGATACATATATTGAACTAATGAAAGTAGAATAGTCTAAATTATAACAGAAAAAAAACCTGTCGAAGTAAGCCCCCCAAAAATGCAATAGAGATAATGTTAATAAAGTTCAGTTCTTCACAAAAATGAGATTAATACCATGCTGAGAAGAGATAAAAACAAGTTGGAGAACGATACCAAAGTTCTTAAATCATTTGTGACAAACTGGGGAGAAGGTCCAAAACAAACAAGATGAAATAAGGACAAATGTGAAGTATTTCACATCCACAAATAATCAGCACAAATAAAAGATCAACAGCTGGCTAGACAGCAATTTTGCAGAAGTAAAAAAAAAAAAAACCCACCCCAAAAAAACCCCACCAAAATTTAAATAGCTATCCTTCCCCAAAACCACTAGAAATCCCATCTGTAAGTTCTCACAATTATTTGAATGGAGCAGAAGCAGCCTTATCACAATATAAATAGAAAGCGACTTTCAGTGTATGAATAAACACTAAGCTATAAACAAACAGAATCTAAGATACTGAAGTCTAGAGGAGCAGTACATCCCTTCACTGTTTTCAACATGGAGGAAGAAGTTAGTTTGTTAAAAAATTGCAGGTATTTTTAAAAGAGTTTCATCACTTTGGATGCACCTCCCACTGTATCCTGTAGAGCACAGACCATAACTTCATCGTAACCATTAAAATCATAGAATCGTTTCAGCTGGAAAAGACCCTTGGGATCACTGAGTCCAACCACCTACCCTACTCTACAAAGTTCTCCCCTACACCATATCCCCCAACCCCACATCTAAATGACTCTTAAACTCATCCAGGGATGGTGACTCAACCCCCTCCCTGGGCAGCCTATTCCAATGCCTGACCACTTTCTGTGAAAAATGAACTATGGCCCTGGAAAATACGCACAAAATAATGGCTTTTAGCTGCAAAGTTACCAGAGGATGACAATCTCCACAATTTTACAAGTATTGTGTTTCCCAGCATCCCAACTTTTAGATAACAAAAGCATCAATGAAATGAAGTTGTAATTTTAGAATGGGCACTGGCTCATTACTAAATTAAACAGAACCACCATCTAATCAAACTAGAACATACTTTTGCTCCTACTGTAGCTTAGGGTTACCCTAAGAGAACACCACTACAAAAAGGTACAATTACAGTCCTCCATTAATAATTCATAAGATTCTGTGCCTGTAATGATATCAATGTTTAGTTGTTGGCTACTCATTGCTTAGTGCCATCTGTGACCATGACTTGGGAAACAGTCATTTCAACACATTTATAATTTTTTACAACTAAAATCAGAAAAAAAAAGAGGCCTTTATCTAATAGATTTTAAAAGATTTTTTTAAAAGTTATAAAGATAGAAAACCAGACACTCATTTACCATCTGTTTGTAGCCACTCTCTCGTAATGCACTTATTACAGACCCACCAATCAACATATATATAAAAAAAAAATTAATACATTAATTTTTACTTTTAAATCTAAAGATTATTCATTAATAATTCTTGTGTTTGGTATATCTATTTCATAGGTTCCAAAAAGGCTTCTCCAGCATCTTTATATATCCAGGCTTCCTCATATTTTACCATCTTTCTGATTTTTAAGGAATTACAGATCTGACTGTATCTTTACTGGAGTACCACGCTCTTAGCTAATATTAACCAAAACTATTAGAGTGAATCAAAGTTAATGCTTAGTGTGCAGGAATACATTGCATTTTGTAGAATTAGCCAATAATATTGCTGGAGATAATTATTCATCAATGGAGGAGATCAGCTCCTCAAGGATAATCCAGACAGGAAAAAAATACACTGGAACCGGTGGAGGAGAAAAAAAGCAGATACCAACAACCTCTGCAACTGTGTTTTATTACCAAATTTAGAAATCAGGGATTTCCAAAGGAAACTCAGTCCTGACAGAACCACCCTAGGAAATTTTTATCTTTATCATTAGTTAGCTTTCAATGTGGACTGCTGGTAAACTATTTCAGAAGTATCGAGAGTGGAAATCAGTAGCCAGCAGGCTCTCACCTCCTCTTACCTACCCCCATCAGCATATTTCTCAGAGATACTCATATATCCACACGCATATATCTGCACTACGCATCCACTCTCAAAAGTCAGTATTATAAGCAATTATTTCTTAAAAAATCTGCAAAATGGGCACAGACAAAAATGTGACAAGGCCAGGCAGGTAACAGTACAACATTTTCCACGTCTTTCCCATTATACAGGTTATCAACTCCTCATTCCTCCCTATCCAAACGCCGAGAGCTTGGTCTGGGCCTATGAAAATAAAACTTACAAGAACAGCTAACGAAGCGTATGGAGACGCAACATAAGTGAAAGCAGTTTATGGAGAACCCGTTTTGGCAGTAACTTAACAGTTGGTACATGTGCTTCCCATTCCACAGCATCACCCTTAATTAAGAGGTGCAGAGAACAATAATTTATATGGTAAACAATAAATAAGGTGTGTTTCCACGTGACTTTGTCTGAATTATCGTCATCTGACAGATGCTGCCAGTAAAGAAAATCAGATTAGCACCAAACTAGAAGTAAGAAGGTGTACAGACCTGCTAAATACAGCCTAAGAACTTGGTATTCCTTCCATGTAATACTTTCCAATTCGGGATGTTTTAACTACAGCTTAAACCACGTACTGTTTAATTAACATTCCCTCACAAGACCTTTATTAAATAAGCAGACTTGACATAAGGACAAAGCTATCACTGAACAGCTTCCAGGATTGGATCCAAAAACTTTTAAGCACATGTCAACAAACTGGTGAAAAGGCTGCTCTGGACTAAGTCATGTTCAAAATAAAAAAAACTAATTAAAAAAAAGTTTAAAAAAAAAGTCAAAAAATGTATATATACGTTTAGCATTATAGAACAAAGGGTGATTGAGAAATTGTTAACGTTTAATATTAAGTTTCTGTGACAGTGACACAAACTAGCCAGTTAAGCCACCTCATAAGTATCCAACTCTACTGTGGTTTCCATCTTCAACATCTTTGTCGTTATAAACAAATGGTCCCAGGAACCAGAACTTCACCGAGGTTTCATGCAACCATCTCTACAGAGAAGGGCACCAGAACACCCCCCAAAGCTCTGCTGCATCGCTCAGACTGTTATTTTAAAACAAACTTTCCCTGTCAAACGCATTGCCCTAAGTCATCACAATTAGAGGATCACTGTAGGGTCCATCCCCACCAAACACTCACACTACTTTTAACGCACCTTCAAGACTGCAGCATTTCTACTAATTTCTTAGAAATTGCATCAGACATTCAAAACTCCTCATTTTGGACCTTGCAGCAGGGCGTAAGATGACAATCTTATAACCCAAAATGGTACCGCCTGCCCCATCACGACAGACCTGTGTTTGTTTCATCATTTAATTCAGTGAAGAAGTTGTTTTTATGATTATATTTTGCTAAAGAAAACGCTCCAGGAGAGGTTACACACAGACGACTCCACCCCCAAGGCACTACCCCCCTCCCACCCAAGAAGGAAGGAACAACTGTATTGGGTAGAAAAACTTTCAGTTTGGTTCAGTTTAGAACTCCATATTCTAGTCTGCCTGAAGGAAAAAAAAAAAAAAAAGACAGACAGACATGCAAAGCAATAGTTCATGTTGAAACGTAGCGGTCTGCCAGCAGTTGAAATTTAGCAGCATTTTTTTTGATTACGTACTCAACTGCTATTTCTACTAAAAACCAGACAGTATGACCATCACGTGTTAAATACCCAGGGAAAAGAAGTCCGTTCGTTAACCCTTCTGCTTCGGAAAGGTTTCGTACGCATCGTATGTATACATCACGATTTCTATTTTATTAGTAGTGTTGCATTAAAGTAGTTTAGATCCTCCTAAACTCAGGCGCTCTCACTCTCCGTCTCCTCTCCCTGGAGGGAGCGGCGGGGAGAGCATCTGTGCCCGGTCTGAGCGCCCAGCCCGGCCCAAACCGCGACACCCCCCGCACCGGGCAATAACAACCCCAATCCCCCCGCCGCCCCTCTACCCGGAGACGGGGAGGTTCACCGGGCGAGGCACACGCTCGCTGTGTGACCGGCGACCCGACGGCGGGCCCCATTAAGCGGTTTTACCCGCTCTCCCTTCAGGGCTCTCTCTCCCCTCAGGGCTCCCCCGTCCCGCTGACGAGCCCTCCCGGCCCCGCGGGCGGCACCGTGAGGAGACACACAGTCGTCGGGCCGAACCAGGCCGCCCCGAGGGACCGGGAACGGCGGCTCCGGCCCGGGCAGGGCCCCCCGCGGGGACACGCACCGGGGACACCGGCCCCCGCGGCGGGAGGGCCCGCTGGGCCCGGCCGAGCTTCTTCCCCCGCCTCAGCCCGACCGCCCTCCAGCCGCCCCGGACTCACCGCGCCCGGCGGCTGCTTCGTCTTCAGAGGCCGGCGCGTCGGCCCCGGCGGGGGTGGTGGTGGTGGTGGCGGCAGCTCCCGGGCAGTGAGCGGGGCCGGCGGACCCTGCGCGCCTCCATCCTCCTCCTCTCCCCGCCTCCTCAGCGGCGCCGGCCCCGCGGGCGGGGCAACGCGCATGCGCCACCGCGCCCCTGCGCCGGGTGCGGCACCGCGCGTGCGCCGTGCGGAGAAACGGGCGGAAACCGTCAATATTCGCCAAATAATCGTAAAGTGGTGTGAGGTGGAAGGGACCTTAAAGATCATCGAGTCCCAACCCCCTGCCCTGGGCAGGGATACCTCCCACCAGACCAGGTTGCTCCAAGCCCCCTCCAGCCTGGCCTTGAACCCCTCCAGGGATGGGGCAGCCACAGCTTCTCTGGGCAACCTGGGCCAGGCTCTCACCACCCTCACACCAAAGGATTTCCTCCTCATGTCTCACCTAAAACTCCCCTCTTTGAGTGTCAAACCCTTCCGCCTCGGCCTATGGCTCCCCTCCCTGATCAAGATTCCCGCCCCCCCAGCTTTCCTGGACCCCCTTGAGGGACTGAAAAGCGCCCTAAGGTCTCCCCGAAGCCTTCTCTTCTCCAGGTTGAACCCGTCAGCTGTCCTCCCAGCAGAGGGGCTCCAGCCCTCTCAGGATCTCCCTTGCCTCCTCTGGCCCCACTCCAGCAGCTCCCTGTCCTTCTGATGTTGGTGTCCCCAGAGTTGGAGGCAGTATTGGGAGGGGGGGAGAGGGGGAACTCCCTAGAGCAGAGGGGCAGAATGCCCCCCTCGCCCTGCTGGCCACATTGCTGGGGATGCAGCCCAGGGAGTGGGGGCTTTCTGGGCTGCCAGCACACATTGCTAGGGCGTGTGGAGCTTCTCCTCCACCAACACCCCCAAGTCCTTCTCCTCAGCGCTGCTCTCCAGTCATTCTCCGCCATCATAACATCTAAATCCATCATAGTGTTGGCCAAGCGATCGTCCAACTGAGAAGCAATTACATCCTGCTCAAACAAAACCAACAGCAGATTCTCAAGGCCAAGCTGTGGCTGTGGTCTGTCTGTAACACTACCAGCTCTTTGGCCCTCAGCTCTCAGGGGGCCAAGCGTAAGTACAGGGCTGGACACTTCAATTACAACACATTTTAGAAGGTCCCAGGTGTGTAACAGACATAATCTCACCTATAACATGTAATCTAAGGCCAGGCAGAGTCTTGGGCTTCATTTCAATTGGCTTCATTTGCTTTCTGCCCTTCAGTTGGTGCCCTGCCTTTTAATTACTTTGCTACAGCTGTAGTTGTTTGCATGCACGTTACTCACACCCATCTACGCTGCAATAGTCATCGTGAACCTTAATCTTCCCTTAAATCATCATTTAAACACTCCTCCCAGTATAGAATTCCCGTTTGAGGATACACGCCGTGTTACCGTACTGGAATCACTCCTTATCTCAAGTACAAATAGAAGCTCCTGAGATGCAGGAAACCCTTTTCCCAGTCTGTCCTTGGTCTGCAACCAAATTTTGCATAAGGGTGAAACAAAACAAAAAGGCATTTGGTGTCAGTGTGTGTGCTGTCACCAGGAACTTTGTCACGGAGTTCAGCAGGGGTGGGATCAGGCCCCTGTAGAGATGCCGACAAGAAAACAATCCTTCACAGTTACCAAAACCAATCACATTTTCTAATTTCAAAACTGCATTTTCAACCAATACTGCTTTGAAGAGAGCGTAGACTCATATATGTAGCTCACTGGATTGTATATCAGGGTAAAACCAAAGTGAGAACAAGTCACGCTGCTTGAAAATGTGTCAATCTGGGATTTATTTGGTTTTTTTCTTCTTCCTTTATGCAGACATTTATGTTTTCAGGAAACGGGAGCTGCAAACAAGTGACGGTCAACAAATGGCGAGACAGACTTGAGAAACAGGAAGCAGTTGCTACATGTGGGAAACACCAAAGGCAACGGGACACCACTCTCTAGAGAGTGCAGTATTTTGAAATTTCAATTTTTCTTTAATCCTCCTTCCAAACAATGTTAAGATCCCAGTCTGGGAGGAATTAAGGAAACAATACACAGTTCTATGAGTTAATGACATTTTGGAGACTCAAATGACTTACAGGTGCTGAAAGAGGTATTCAAACTGCAAAGGGACAACACAACACAGAACTAGGAAGGGATATAGCACTGAGCTTTACAGAGTCAAAGAATTCATCTTAAAAGCTGCAGTAAAACACCACATTCCACCAGAGAGGAGTCACGCTCAGACACAGTGCCTTTGTTAACCACACCTGACCTTACCCAATTCCCACCTACAAAAGCTAACCAAGGAGTAAATTTTCATTTGAGTTGGTTCTTGAGATGGGTTTTTCCAAATTCATTTGGATGAAAGAGATAAATCACTGCTAGAACCATCTTCCACAATAATATATACTGGCTGTTCAAAAATAAACATTTCAAAGCGGCAGGGCTTTTTTTTTTTTTCCCCTCCAAGGATGGTGACTTCATGCAGTTGCTCAACGTTTTGCAAGAGGCATGAACTCTGCAACACGATGAATGCTTATCCTCATTAATTGATGGAGATAAGACCGCTAATCAGCTGAGCCTATCCTATTTATAAAAGGGCTACAGTTACAGCAGCAGCTCTGAGCTGCCCAGGTCCAGCAGCGACCTTGGAAGCTCTGGTTGGGGTCTGGGCAAAAGAATGGCCAGACTGGAAACACCTCGAGAACCATGAGAAACAGGATCTTATGTCACTTTTGAGCCACAATAAGAACAGCGTAGCCTGGCATTCCGCCCCAGGCTGTGCTGCCTTTCTCCCAGGAAAGACATTGGGGAAAAATAAAGAGAAACATTAGCAGTAACACTGAGAAATAAGGGTGAATAACATACTGCTTTTTTTTTTTTTCTCCTAAGGCTCTCCTAAGTTCTGTGAAATATAATTTGACTGGCTTTAAATTAAGGAAAAGAAAAAAAAAAGGATAAATTAACAAAAATGCTATTGCTTGTTGGACTAATTTCCCAGAAGGTGTCTGTAACAGAGAGGCTCTGCTCAGCCTCCATCTACAACTCAAACCTACCTCCAGCAGAAGGTATTTCCACCAAACAGGAAGCAATTAACAAATCATCTCTATTAACACCTTACAGGGTTGAAGAACGTAGTTTTTACCTCTCAAACTTCATTTCTCTGGTGACTCAGAATTCCTGAGGGATCACGAGAAATACAGGTGTGCCACGAAGTTTAAATTCTGTTGGAAATATGGAAATGGTGGCACATGAGCGTGACAAAGAAGCTACTTATCAATGGTCACAGACTACAAAGCCACTGACATAAAGACAGGGCAATGTATGCCACAGCATTGCATTCGTTATTCAGGATGATTAAAAACGCCTCCCATCATTACGTAAAAGTCATTATCCCAATTTTAAAGACTGAACCAGATTAATTGACTTGCAGAAGGGTTAACGAATCTGTGGCCACAGCTGAAATAAGCAGTGAGGAATGTTGGCCCGTAGCCCCACGCTCGATCCACTTGACAATACAGATCGTCTTCGATAATGTCAGGGTAGGATTGAGAGCTCTTGGCAGCCAGTAAAGAAAACTTGGGTAACAGGGAATGGAGAGATACTGGAGATATCTCACATGTGAAGAGTAGAATCAAAATAGGCACCCAGGAGTCACCTCCTGTCTCGAGACGGACCTATGAAGAATGGCTTGGGGATGCAGCTTGGGGTGTGTGGGGAGTCATTCCTGTCCCTCCCTGCGTGACCAATGGAGTCCATTTCTCTGCCTTCAAAACAGATGAAAACCAATTACTTCCCTCTTTATCAATCTTGTCAAGATCGATCTCGATGCAGGAAATGCCTCTTTGTGTGTGCCCAAGAAGCACATGGTCCATATTTTATGGATTTTCAGTTGTTACCCTAATACAAATAAGAGTTTAAACCAGGTGTACTTATTACACCATTTTACTCTTCACAGGAAACCTGGTGTTTCTTTTTAGGAAAGACCTTGTTTCACAGGAGACCTTGATTCTTTTTAGGAAAGCAGCTTGATTAATTGGAAAATTTAAAAGTTCTAGTTGCTTCAATTTCCCCAGAAAAGACAAAATAGGGTGTTCTAAAGGGTAGCACACTGCTGGAGCGCTGCACTTCAAGCCAAATTCCAGAGGAATTAGTTCTGTTTTCTGTAGGATCTCTCTAAAGTTAAACACCCCTTAAACCTTCACTGGGCTAAACTTTCCCATTGACAAAGCCAACGTCCTCGGTTCCAAGTGGAGAGACTAAAGGTGACTCTGGAGAAAAGCTTCTCTTGGTTTCCTATTAAATACCTTCACCCTGACTGTCTAGGAAGGTCTGGGCAATTGCAGTTGCTACCTGTCCCCAGGCCACCACTGGTCCCAGCATTTATGATAGTAATATAGGAGAAATGTCAGAATTCAGCCTTACAGAATTCTAGTGCTCTCTCAGTAGTTTAAGGAAACTGGCTTATTTCTATCATCATTAGAAGACACCCCATGACCCTAAAACCAGCTAAAAGGTACCAAAATTCCTACTTCAGCTACTAGTTGGCTCTCAATAGCAAGGGGAGCTGGTTGTTTTGGGTCCTTTGCTTGGCAGAGACCACCCAAGTCAAACAAGTAAGATAAACACCTTACTGTAACAATGGAGGAAGTTGAGTCACGAGCTTCCATAATTGCCCAAACTTTGAAAACAGTCTGACAAGAAATAGCAAGGAAACAGAGTAAGGTGGTTTGTTTACATTCAGTTCCTCTCTGGTGTCATGTGTTACCAGTCACACTGATATCCAGAGACCATTGTGCAGCTGAGGAGGATTTTGAATAGCAAGAGGCACAAGTTCATCAAGTGGCATGAAAAGTCAAGTGGCCAAACAGTGTTCTTGTCACCGGCAAGGGTTAGCGAGCGAAAGAGTTATCACTGCAGGCTTCTCTTGCCTAAGTACAGGTATGAAAAACTATGTTCTTGTTCCAAAGAGAGTGTAGACGGAAGACTTATTCCTACATCTAGGTTACCACAACAGAATCTTATCACATCCTAGTGACTACAGTAAGTACTATGTAGTCATACGATGCTCTGCAAACACACACGGTCATTACCCCAATGCAGCTCGTTAACTCATGATGAGTTAGCACTTAACATTTCTGCTCTGAGAGTCAGTAGGGACCCAATTTGCAGCTTTGGTCATTAACAAACGTTTCCTTGCAGCCCTAAGACACTGCAGTTGCAAGTCCAAGAACTTTGTTGTCCACCATCAGCAAAACTACTGATATCTTCTTACTAAAGATACTGATATCTTCTTACTGGCTCTAAAGTCCTTGGAAGAAAGTGCTCATTTGCAGTGGTTAGCTTGTTAGACAATTATAGAGTGTACTCTTGCATTAGACACTGTTAAAAAAAAACCAAAACCAAAACCCAACCAGTCCCTATATTGAAAGTTACTCTTTCTGTTATTTTTTTCCTGTAATTGAGGTTCTTTATTCCTTTGACCTTTAGGTTTGTGCTGTCCTGTGAGCTATCTAATAGCATAGGGAAGAATTCTAACCAGTGAGCTGGTATTACCATGACACCTAAAATCTTGATGGAAAAGCTTGAAAAATAAGTGTTTGGATCCTGATTTGCTGATGAAGGTCATATGGAGCCAGCTTGATTTGCACCAAGAGGTGAGCCAAGCTAAAGGCAATGCCAATACAACACGGACTCAAAGAGATAGAATTGATGCTCAAAAAAAAAAAAAAATCTATGCAAAGGGAAAAGTTAAATACAATCCTGAAAACAGAAACATATAAAAACAGTTGCTGTGATCAGTACAACACAAACGCAGAGGAAAGCGGTCTGGAATCAAAAGCTTCAATGTAAGATGGGATTAATTCTGAATATAAGCCTTATATCACACCCTTCTAGCTGTCAAAAACAGAAATGAAAAGAGAGGAGTCTCTGCCAGCTACTGGTTCATTTGCATTAGAATTCTCGATACCCCAGCATTATTAACATTCTTCTTTTCATGTATTCATCTCCCTTGTATTTTGCAGATGCTCAGATCACAGATGCATTTGAAAACCTTCCCATTCAAAACCTTTGTTCTACTTCTCAGAAAGCCACAGAAAGGTGATGGAGATATCCTTTTCCTTTGCACAAAAGGAAATATACCTACCAAACAGCCCATATGAAAAGAACAGCCTGCTCTATAGTTAAACGAGCCTTTTCTTCATAGAAAAGAGCAAGCTAATTTTTGAGATGAAAGAATGACACACTCAAGAGATCTGCACCTGCATTCACAATAGCCTGGGTACAATTACTGGTCCTACCACCTCACACAGAAGGTTTCCAGCAACTGTGGACCCCAATGAAACCTGCCCTTTCCCCAAGACATTTGCACTAGAAAAAGTACCAGAGAGAATCCACTGGTCTGCTCTTGTAGGACTGACTTGTTCTGGTCATTACTAACAAACTACACTTGGGCTCCAAGTTATCTTCATTCACAGGTCCTATTCCTAACTCAGTGGTCTGGCACCTACTTAAAAAATAATAATAATCAAAGCATCATCCAAAATAACATCCATGCATGTTGCCATCTCCCACCAGACCTGTGTCTCCGCCCCATTCCCCCAGGTAACTACCTTCTCTTTTAAGACTTCGTTTCTTTTTAGACCTCACAGATCCATAGGAGTTTCCTGTATTTGCCAATTTCTTCCTCTACTTTAGAGAACAAGTTTTCCAGCAGTTCCAGTTCTGGCACTGTTCCCCACTAACCTTCAAAGCTTTCCAGTAAGCGTGGCTGATTCAGAATCGCGCTTTCTCTTCCTGCTTTGCCTCTAAATATTCACCTGTTGTGAGACAGCAGGTTAGTTACTCAGAAAACATTTCAGTAGCCAGGTCAGCAACGAAATGTTTGTAAGCCTGTTACTGAACAACCCCCAGTCATGGGAAATAGGACGTGATGATACATCAGGAGGTCACACATTCCTTTGCCCCAAGGCAGGACCAGTTTTATCCACGCCACATCTAACTGGCATCTACCAAAACTGTTCTTAAGGTTCGCTAATGGTAGAGACACCACAACAACCTAAGGCTACATAATGTAATAGTTATGAGTAATACTGAAATAAGCTTTTTCTAGTGCAAAAGTTCCTTGATACATCTTCAACTCCCATTACTTTTTACTCTATTCACCAGGGACATAGGGAAAAAAAAAAATCATGTTCTGTTAATTCTAGCTGTCTTACACAGAAACTTATGTTTCTTCTCAGTTGTCTTCTCTTTAGACTGAAACACTTATATTGTTTTAACAGTCCTTACATAGCATGGTACCTTCATCTCTGGTGTTTTTCTTGGTGTCTTCTGGATATTTTCCCATTTAATAATGTTTTCTTGCAGGACAGCACCTGAAATTGCAATTATTACACTGTCTGAGGAACTACCACCACTTCAGGAAAGAAAGCTTACAAGACTTGCTGGGATAATTCCATTTCTACCATGAGCATGATGTTACCCTTTATTGCAGTGGCACAACGTTGTTGGCTCGTATTTGGCTGGGGATCTGTTTTGATTCCATGATCCTTGTCTGAAGCACTGTGCTTTTTCTTCCCCTCTTTGTGTTTTTGCATTTTATTATTTCTCTGAAGCGAGGCAATATTTTTTTCTTACCAATTGCCATCTATTTTTTTCCTGGACTATTTCTCCGATTGTCCTAATCCTTACACATTTCAGTGTCCTCCAACATATTTAGAATCCCATTCAATCTCAAAGCAGAGTAAACAGTAAAGGTTTTTCTCATACTTTTTGCAAGTTTAGTTTTAAAGCAACACTTTTTAGCTTCCCCTTACACTGAGTTCATATGTGTGAAAGACTGAAGAACATATGTGTGCGTGTATATATATATATGTATGTAACTCTGCACACATTTGCTTGGTACCAATTCTCATTCTTTACTTGTTCTGGAGTTTCCCTGTGGCTTCCAGTATTGGAATTCCTACCGTCTGCGATCACCTCTTGGAGCTCGTCAGCTATTTCACAGGCTCAGCCATGGCATGTTCTTTGCCATGTGGGACTGTCACTTCAGGACAGTGCCGCTCTGTACCCAGGGGTCCCCAAACAAATCTGTGACACAGGCAGAAGGTGCAGACTCTGCTGCTCCTGTCACACCACTACATCCTGCTCTGAAGTGACCAGAGACACTAAAATCGTAGAAACCAGAAAAGAACTGCTGTAAAAATTGCAGGAGTGCCCTCTAGTGTTCGCGAGGTGCTGCAAAGTTCTTAATTGAACTTTTAAATTAAGCTCCAAAGGTTCTCCTCATCATACTTTATGCTTATAAATTAATGTAGAAGATTCAGGGAAACAGCACGTTTTGCCACGATGTCTAAGACAGACAAAAGGATGCAGGAGGAATTTGCACGGTAGGTTTTAAAGAGTATTTTCTGTAACAGTGTTCTTTAACAATAGCAGTTGTATATCCCCAAACCGCTATGAAATGCGAGAGCCTCTGGGAACATGCAGTGGGGCATATTTCCTGGTAGAAATCGTGGACTGGAAAAATGATGCTGGCCCGAGTGTTTGGTTACCATCTTTCATTAAAGGCGCATCTTACCCTGTGCTTTCACCCACCTCACACACCATAACGACACCCACAGCCCAGAAATTCCTAGTAGGTTTTGTGTAATTGCTGGAACTCCTAACTTTGGAGTAAAAATCTGTCCCACAATTTAAGATTTTGTTTGTAGGGCTCTGTTATGTTTTATTTCTCTACTCGGAATATAATCATATGCCCCACTGAAGTAATAAAAAAATGCAGGTGACATGACGACATGAAGACCCTTAATAGCATATTAAGTTTAAATCTATGTCTGTTTACCATTTTGAGTGCCAGCAGTTTGTCATGTTTTCAATGTTTTTGTGGAATCCTCTTGGAATCTGTCAGCCTCTCTGATCTTTTGAACTGGTGGGAAGAGCTTGTTGTGGAAAAAGAGAGTCCAGCTCTCGCCAGGAATTCGTGGATTTACGTAAGTCAGACCCTAGCAGGAAAAATAAGAAGAAAAAAGCTGACAAGCATAGGGGATCAAGGTTAGAATGGCAAGAGCAAGCGGTGCAGGGGGCTTCAGATAATATTGATGAGTCCGTGAAAGGCTTATAAAATTAACAGCTGGTCTCCAGAGAAGCTTTGCCCTACTGGATGAGCAGACCAGAGAATAGAAGAAGCCCTGAGTTACAGAGGACTTCATTCTGCTGAGCTTTCTTCTCTGATTGAGAGGTCTGAAGGATGGGTTCTGAGAACACTTCATACTCTTCCTTGGAATAACAGTCTCAATCTGTGAAGTGGAGCAGGAGAAAAGGCAGCCAGCCTGAACAAGGGAATGGCAGTGGCCATTCCTGCATTTTGGTACTTCACTGGCCCTTGGGCCACACCTTGACATTGAGAAAGACCCTTAACTCTTGAAAAACATTATGGACCACTCTGGGATGAGTTCCCAGGCTGAACTGGGCAACAACACCAGGTGGCAGCAGAAGCTGCAGCTTTCAAGCCAGCCTACGCACTAGATTTAACGCAAAGTCAAATTTAGTTCCATTGTACAGCACCCCGGATACAGCCGACAGTGTGGGCTTCATGCTCGTCACGGGAGGATTTCTTGCAAAAGATCATGGGGAGGCAAACGCACCAGTTACATTAATTTGCGAGATTGTGCCCCGCTGTATCCTGTGTGCACAGAAGTGTGACAGCCCCTCCGTGTCCATAGGAATAGGGTGTCTGTGACAACACCTTCCCTCACCAAGCCACTTGAAGAATTGAGAGCCTCATGTTAATCACATCCAAACTGCCATTTTCAACACGTTCTCCTAACAATGTCAATTTTATGATATTAAATCACAAGAGCATAATCTTTCTTGTAGGTAAGAGTTTGAGTTTAGCTCTGGTTTTATACATGCCCATAGAATTAAGAACTACTCTTCCACTAGCCTCTACCTACAGCAAAACATCACATATAACTTTGGCAATTACATTAGCAGTGAGAAGCTGCATGGAGATCAAGATTTAATTGTACTGGGTTCTGCCTACGAAGTAATAGGCATTAAAATTCATCGCTTTAGCTTCTGATGAACTTTAGGGCCTTGCTCCCTTACAACTCTTAGATTTGTTTCCTTTCCTAAAACACAGCATCAAATTCATGCACATTCTGTCAAACATCACACTGAACCCAAAATTTCAAATTTTGACCTAAGTGACCAGAAATCAATCTACTTAGATATAATTAACATGGTAGTTAATTACGCAGTTATGACTACAAGGTCAGAAGTCAGATCCCAAATGCCATACAAGCCACGGAAAAGTGGTATTAGATGATCACAATATGGCATAATCTTCACTTCCCAGCAGCTGGAGAGCCTGTACCTGACCACTCATGCAGGAAATGCTCCTCAATAATGCATGGCTCTAACCGTGGATTAGTTCTTAATGCACACTCTTTCCATCAGGGTCACAAGTCTTTTGATTTCCGTCAGTAATCGTGCAGGCAGCCATTCTTCAAAGGGTAGGAGACAAATTAGAACCGCTCACAGACAGTTTCACCCATCCTCAACAGCACTGGACTAATCATGACAGTTACTGGCTTGGTGACATGGAAATGGGAAGGAGGAGGAAAGATCCACAACTTTCAGATGTGATGCAGATGTCCATTTACGCAACTTTTCAAAGAGCCCAGACAATTATTTTATGGTCTGGTCTTCCTCCACAGAGCTGAATTTCCATACTGCAGAGCATTAAAGCCTCTCCAACAATACCAGAAAAACAGAGCTGTCACATGAGGAGGAGGAATAGGCTCATAAATCCCCTTGATATAATTGCAGAGGATGTCCTGCAAAGAACTCAGCCAAACACAACTCCTAAGATTATCTATCTCTACTAGAATAAACTGTAAAATTAAGAATATTTGTGCTTCATCTGGCTTACACCCAAATGTATTACAGTTGACGTTTCCTCCAACAGTACGAGACTGTCATGTTAATCCCACCCCGATCCTGTTGCCATCGTCTTTCGCTGCTCACTAGAGGGATTCTGCCTGACGGAAAATGATGGCAACCGCCCAGATTCATCAGCCCGAGCAGGCGGATGTCAGACAGGACGAGCAACTGCAAAAATGGAGGAGACTCCTTCCTCACACGAGCCTGAGGACATCCACGGGGAGGTTTGTACCTTTTTTTTTTTTTTAGCTGGAGAGACATAGTAGGCATCGCACTATTCAGTTCACAAAGTAGTTTAAAAGGGCACACGCAGGTTTGGCAAGGGAGTTCTTTTTTAAAAAAAAAAAATAAATATCCTGAAGGCATATTTAAAGGCTTCTTTGTGAACATCATACTACTGCAATGTAGCTGCCAAAGAAAGCTGAACTGCTATTGCTAGCACTGCTGCTTGCCATTCCACATGTAAACAACACAATAAAGCACTAGAAATAGTCTATTAACAAGTTAAATAGTCTATTAATAAAGTTGAACTATTCAGACCCAGCACGAGGACAGAAAGGTTTCAAAGTCCTTAGCAGCAGCACCGCTGACCTTAACTGCGCGTTTTCTATCCAGTGGGCACCACAGATTTTAGTTGATGATGTTGGTTGAAGCGCAAAGCGCTGACAGAATAATTTGGACTCTAAGGGCAAGGAGGATACAGCTGCCACACCGTAAAACAGGCCCAAGAGGTTTAATTTGTGTTTTCAGCAGAGAATGAGAAGCTGGCCCTGTTAATTGAAGCTCTACAACTTGGTGAGGAACTTTCACTTTTAGCGGGATCAGAGCTGAGGTCAGGAAACTGCCTGGCTCCCAGCTGGTATTTCTGGTTAAGTTACTCTTTGCATGTACAACTGTGTCAAGATTCAAAGAACAAGAACGAGCCTTTTGCTTATGAAAGTTTACCCTTCAATCCTGATAAGCCGTTCCTTTTAGTCTATCTGTAATTGTGCCATTTCCTGTCACTATGTCTGATGCTATCACTTGATTGAAATAAGCCATGGGAGGAAGAAGATAGAACCGCGCTCAACAGAATCATTTCTTAATTCCAACATCGCTTTTTAGAACCACCACTGACACCAGCCTGGCCAGCGTCCTCCACACTGAACGTTCTCCACTCCTTGGCCGTCCTCTGTAATCCAGCAATACCTCATACCCTGGGCAATTCTTCCATGTTACTCGACAGCATGAACTTGGGACAAGACTTGACAAGCTTTTCAGAACATGGTGGGTTAAACACACGTCTGATGCAAGCAGCGGATGAAATATAGAATTGTTCAATTAAGTGATGCAGTCATCCTTGGAAAAGCTCCCAGATCTCTCATTAGTGCAAAGTGGTGTCCATCACTCCCAGAGCTGTCACTCCTTGAATACTTATTGTTCATTCAAGAGCTCAGATCCCCACTAGGCAAAGAAGAGCAACTGTTTAACAGTTACATATACGCACATCTTCATGATCTCCATCCACTGTTTTCTAAATAAGAGTTAGATTTAAGGTTGTCTAAGAGACCCTGCTCCCATTAACACTGGCTGATTTCAACCTCTCCAACTCTGCTATCTGAAGATTTTACATAATATATTTGAAAATAAAATCCCTATAAAAGTAAATATTAAGAAAACTTGTATTTTTTGTAAGTCTTTAAGGAAAAATAGGACATCCTCAATGGACTCTGAAGATGTACAAAGGAGGGGTTACGGGAACTAAGAACACATATTGCAGCCAGATTCAACACGGGCTACTCCAACATGTACATATTCTACACTGACCACCCATCTTCTTTATGTCTCGCACCACCAGATGGAGCTGCACCTTTTGTACTTCCAGAGGCAATTTCCATGAGAACTCAGCGTTTTATCATCTTGAATAGTTCACCCTTTTTAACAGACTTTTTCCTCCCTTATCCATTCTGCCATTTAAAAATAAACTTTTCATTTTCCCTTTCCAGCTCAACAGATGATTACCTCTCGGGGTCAATCACATCTCACTGCACTCATCTAGAGCAAATGGCTTATGAATGATTAAAGAAGGAAAAGAAGATTCTCTTTGTTCTGTTTTATGACAAAACTGACTTGGGTTAAGTCTGGAATTACTTGAATGAGTATTTTTCAGGGCCTGTGCTTCTAAGGGGTGAGTTTTTAGCAGCCAGCTCTGAACAATGAGAGGCTCACCCAGCTTTTATTCACATTTATCACTTCTGTTTTCCTCATGTAAGTGACACACTGGGCAATTTTACAAATTTCATCTGTGTTACTGTCCCATACACACTTACAAAATACTCCTTGGAGATTTTATTACTGACTTTTGAAGAAAAAGCTGAGTAGACAGTTTTAGAATGAGTTAACTTAGCGTTAATTTAATGACCATACTTTGAGTGGGCCCTGATTATCAGAGGGGAAGGGCTCTGGAAGACCAGCTCCTGTTCTGGGACCCCATGATTTGTCGATACTTGACAAGAGTTTAGGAACCACCATGGGAAGAGTGAGCTCAATCTTTCCCAATTCCTCTGAATTGATTTAACCCGTAGAGTCAGTCCTGCATGAGGAAACTTCTCCCTGGTCTGCATTGCAACACTTTTAAATGTACACCAGTTGCAAATTAGCAAAGCACAGATCCAAACCTGAGGCCCCATGGCCAGAAAGCCAGAAATCTGCCAGTCATCTACTGTCTCCTGTCAGGAAAAGGGAACTGGGGATCGTCTCAACAGCGTTTCCTGGAGAGATGGTTTAACACAGGCAGGAATGCCTGGAACGACATCCAGCCACGTCAGAATCACTGCCTTCATCTCCTCACTCCAAGTGACAGGCAAAGAAGGGCCCTGGATTTTGATTTATCGGCGCATCAGGTTTCAGAAGAACAGGAAGAAAAAGAAAAAGACAGCATCCAGTAATGTTTAAGAAAAGACCAGAAGGAGCCAGAGCAGGAATTTAACTCATCAGGTACACTGGACCCAAGTCATAATATTTAGATCAGCAAATAACACTGCCAGAAAAAAAATAATTATCCCATCTGACAGGATACAAGCAGCTGCCGTTCAGGACACAGGATGTATTCCCTGAGCATACAGGGAATTTCCAGGGGATGGGGCCATTCAGAGCAGCAGTGACAAGGGACAGGCAAAGCATCTCTGTTCTACACCAGTGGAACTCAAATCTAGTGTTTATTCTTTCCAAGCTTTCTCCAGCTCTTCCTCCTCCCTTTCTCATACAACACTGAAACAGAAAAACCTCAACTTTTCACATACTTTAGGAGAATTATTACAATTTGGAATGTAACATAGATAAATAGTGACCAACTCAGATCCATTGAGTAGCTTGATGTTTAAAGCAGAACTAGATTTTTCTGAAGATCGTAAGATAAGAACAGAAGAACATCACTTGTGCAAAAATAGCCAACTGCTGTTAGAACCTGTTCATTAGTTGGTTCTTTTATTCCTTCCCCTCAAATCTGAATTCATGGTTACACCTACACTAGAAACAGTATTAATCATAATACCCCACAGGATCCTGATTTGTTTCAGGCCAAGTAACACAGAACTCAGCAAGGGTGACAGGTTTTATTATTCTTTATTTACTCTGCCACTACCCAGAAAGTGGATTATTCTATTTTTAGCTCTTATAGGGCATGATTCAATCAGTAATTTTAAGTATGTTTCACAGCTGGGTTAAAACATACACTGCAGGGCACTTAATGGTCAAAAGTTAGAAAGCCCAACTGAGATCTTTTCTTCTACGAGTAGTAGAACTTCTGATCTTTCACAATACATTTAATTCATTAAGAAATTAAAGACTACAAAGGGCACAGAAAAAATTATAATTAAAAGTCTTAACTCTAGGTGCTGAGATTGAGAAATCTGTTCTCTCTTCCTTCACTTGACTTCTTCCATGAGACTATTCCAATCCCTTGGAAGTCCACTCTTTTGCCATGACACACTTTCCAAGCCAGGACCAGACAACTCTAACTCCTTTTCCCACCTCTGCACCCACACTCATTATCCAAATACCTCAGATCCATGGCTCTTATCCACCTTCATCATCTAACATGCTTCATAAACATGTTAAATTTCACTCCATCCTCCTTTGCAAGGACACCTTCTCTTTACTCCACAAGTAAGAAACTGCCAGCGCTACAACCAAGATTGAGCACAGACAAACCATTCTCACACAGTTTTCTCACTTTATGAAACCTCTTTTGGATCTACATCCCACAATTATGTTTTTAAGTCAAAAATATTTGCAAGACCTACAGGAGGAGCTACCACATTACTACCATTGCTGTAGCTAGGATTACTCAAGCCATTTTGACACGGGTACCGATCCAAGCCCACCCTAAAATTAAAGGCATTCAAAACTCAAAGGCTTGGCCCAAAGTCAAAGACACAAGAGATCAGCACTTCTCACTTTGCATACACATTTTTCTTCAATTTCAGCTCCCTGAATAACTAAGTATACAAAACCAGACAGATTTAAACTAATACAGTTTGAAGTTTCCTATTTAACAGAACTGTCTGTAATAAGAGGCAATTGCAACTGTTTGTATTTCAAATAAATCACAGTACACATTAGCCTCTTGACACAAGAAATTACTATCTTAGCAGGTATTTTATTGCCAGCAAAGGCATTATCAGCAGGGGTAGGAAGCAGCAATTTGACATATGGATAGAGATTAAGGAAGGTAAGACAGATCATGTCTGCATTGATTTTTATCTTAGATTAGACAAAGTCATGTATGAAATATCTGTTGGAATAAAAATGTGCCACGAGTGGAAAAAACAGCTATACCATTTGGAATTAGAAAAGACTAAATTTGAATTCCCAAATTTAAGCATTTCCAGACATGAGCTACTTACCAGTATTTTGCAGTCCAAAAACTCAAAGCTCACAGTTAACGGCTGCTAGTTAAGCAATGTCACCATCATATTTTCCATACTTACAGCTTTTAAAAAAATTCTCCATTGAGGCTGAGAATTTCCATGTTTGGTATGAAACCAAGCCATGGCACTGGAATTTTTCTTGGTTGATGTGAAATGAGGGAAAATCCACTTTTGTTCAGGTCAAAACAAGAGAAGATACTTTACTCATTAAAAAAACGAAACAAAACCCACAAGTTGTCCAATACCAAGTGTTAAATTAACTGCCTTTCAATGCCTCGTTTCAGGAATCTGCTTCTGTGGGTATAAAAATCAATTTATTTTTTTTATCTAGATATAATTCTGCCTTGGGAAGATTTTGCTGTCACTGAGCATGAAAATGACAACTACTTACCCTTCTCAATACCTACAGTAAGGACAGCTAACAATGACAACAGAGCTTATTTGGCCAGATCCTCAAATGGCAATAACACAAGGTGTTCCACTGAATTCTTTTCCTATTAAAGAACACAAAAGTTTTAAAAGAAGTTACTAAACTCTGATTTCCTGCTTCAGGTGTTACACTTTATGTTCCACAAAGCATTTTTGTGAAGTGTACCATGTAAACCATACGAGCTGCTTTCACTTGCAGCTTGAGCTAAGAGAGCTACTGGCAGTTTCTGATTAAGTTCAAGTAGCTTTAGCAGTTAAACCAAGAAATGTCCATCTTAAATAGCTAAGAATGGAGGAAGCAAAAGGCCACTAAGCTCCACGTACTCGCCCTTCAGTGTTAACACGTATTGCACATTTACACATACATTTGCAGATACTGCTGGTGACACTTTCCAATAACAAAAATACCGAGAATTTTAGTTAATCTTGCAACTCTGTTTTTAGCTTTAAAACAAAACCCAGGTCTCTTCATGAAAACACACACTCTAAACACACTGAATACTCTGCCCCATTAACCATTAAAAATTCAACCTATTTTCAAATACCGTACAATTTGGTTTGGGAAGCATATGCTTCTCTCGTGCGTTTATTTCTTAACTCAAATTCTGCCAGAAGCCGTTTTGTGGGTTGAACAATAAGCTGCAAAACAGATCAGTCAAAACTCATGTCAAACTGCTTTATTACATCTTAAATAACATTACATTTTAATATAGTATCTATCTTGCATCCAGCTTTCTTGAAGTACACTGACTTTAAAATTAAATACAAAAGGTGAAGAGGGATACAGGGCGTGGAGAAAGCTCTACAGAGTAGTTTCATGAGAGAGAGTAAGAGGGAATTCATCTTTTATGCCAAATCCAGGCCTAACGCACAATTACAGCACATTTTTGTACAGAATGTTGCAGAAAAAACAAAATGGAGAAAAGCTACTACTGCTGCTAGGAAGGAGCATTTCTGGATACAGTGAGAAGATAGGAAAGTTTAACAGAACAATCTGCTGTCCAAACACTGCTGCTTTTAACATTTTATTTGAAAAGAAAGCCAGGAAAACCTGCTCATTACAAAAATGACTCTGATCAGATGCAAAGGACTCATCCTACAAGAGGAACTGGCTGTGAGGAACTGATTTATAAAGAAGATGGTCTAGGTTCCCTCCTCCCACACCCCAGAATCTTTGACAGCGATTGTTTGAACAGGCTGTTTCTTTAAAAAAAAAGTGACTTATCACGCTACTCCAAAACGTGCATAGCTTTGTACTTGAGTTCTTCATAATTTATGCACAGAGTAGCAACAATAAATGAATACAGCGACAATGGTTACAGTTTTTAAACAGGTTATTTCTTCAAAGAAAAAACATCTAAGGACTTAGTCCAATATGCACTTTTTAGCATTTCTACAGCATGCGATTCTAAGAGTAAACCCACCCAATATGGCAAACAATCAAAAAAGGTTTTTTTTTTGTTTAACTTAGAAAGTTCAAGATCATTATTTTCAAAACATTGATTTGTACATCATTTCATACACAAAGAATTGACTCAATACCCAAGTGTAGGATAGGTCTCTTTTGAAAACAGACATTCCTGGTTGTTGAGACTTATAGGATAGTGTTAGGATATATAAACTGCCCTTTCAAGTGGACAAAACCAAAACAGATTAAAAAAATCAGTGTGGTGAAAAAAGGGGGGGGCAGGAGGGACCAAGGATTGCATTTGTTATCCATAAAAGGTGAAAGGATTCTTTAAACAAGCATTCATTACCTTTTACAGCATGTGCTTGGTTACCTTACTGCTTAACATTATCCTATATATGCCAAGTTTTGTGCAACAATTATCTGTGATACTAGAAAATAAAATAAAAAAAATTAGGGACTAAATTTACAGCGTTAACAACCCCCAGATGCTCTGGGCTAGGACTCCCTTGTTTTGCTCAATTAAATACATAAAGAAATGTATTTAAAAAGGAAACTTGAAAAAAATCCTGCTACAAACATGACTTTAAAATTTGCAAGTGTGTGAGATAAAGTCCTTAACTTCAACTTGGAAACTACAGTGAAAGCTAACTGTTTCACAATTATGCTCAAGTTTATTTTCTGGTCATGCTTTTATGATAGTGTTTCATTTTTAAATTCTCAAGACAAAAAAAAAAATGGTCCCAAAAGGAATGCACAATTTCATTTTGCTTACAACACAGAAATTCTTCTTGGAAAGGTAATTGTGCTCTTCATTTCAGCAACAGGAGACGGAAAAGATCTTGCCCTTTGAAGTTGGGGAGGATGGGGGTCCAAGTTAGTATGGTTGGATTGGATATGCTATCATTTTTAATTTTCAACCGTTGGAAACTTCTTCCAGTCATGGAGTCCGCCGCTCTTCTGACACACAGAAAGATTTATTAAGAGTTGCACTTTGATAAAGCGTAATCAAGTTTCAAGCTTTGCTCTTGCTACCCACTGAATGCATTTAGCCATTATCTCGCCATTTTCAAGAACACCATTTATTTACCAACCCAGATTCAAAAGACCGTAAAATAAAATATGCCAAAAATAGTTCATCACAAAAAAGTCATCGCATGCATTAAATAAATAGCTTTCTGAAAAAAACAAACTGTTTCCCCCCCCTACCCCAGTGCCTTTCCTAATCTGAACTAAAAGCTTGCAGCAGCAGCAAAACCATGCTGTTTGGGGTTGGAGAAAAGCATTCTGAATACCAAACTTATTATATTATTAATTTAATTATAATATTATTAATATACCTTAATTGGATACCTACCTACTTCAGTTCCAGATCTTGAGGAAGCTGTCCCATGATCCTGTTGCCACTGCCATACCATCATCAGTCACACCTAAGCAACTGACACGGTTATCATGACCGGCAAGGACACCTATAAATAAAAAGCATCAAACATATTACATTATTTTAATAATTTCAGTTATTTTGATATTTCAGTTCAAGTCACACTGAGGCACACGTATTTGGATTAGTCAACCTATACATTCAAAAATCCTGAACAACCATGGCTGGAATTTTTATAAATGCTTTTGGTTTTATGAGCACAAACTTATATCTAAGTGGATGGGTTCACAAGGGGGTAAATCTGTAAATACATTACTCCAAAATTTTCCTTGTATATTCCCCACATTATTGGCCGTTACTGGTTTCTTGTGAGTTGTGAAATCACAGCCCCAAAAATTCTGCTGACAATGCCATAGCAATAGATAGAGTATAACCACGCATTACATAGCTCTTAGTATTTCTTCTCTGTAGAGATAAAAAAATATATCAGATTTTACAAAAATTTTGATGCATGAATTCAGAAGTTAAGCTGAATTATGTTTCAACACTAAAGCATTTCTCATCTAATTTTATCTTACTATGTTTACAAGCACTTACAAGACTTAAACTCCTACATACAATCTATTTGTCAATACAGAGATCTGCTACAATTCAATTATAGTACCATTAAAAAAGAATCAAGACACTAAACAGAAAGATTAAAGGAGCCAACATTTTCCTCTATCTCCTTTAATTTAACAGTTTCAAGGAGGTAAAAGGAAAACCTAATTGTGTTCAAGCTCTTTCCAGTCCAAAGCACTGAGCTAAGATATTCTTGATAGACTTAAAATTAATCTTAACCTTTCTACAACAATTACAGTGCTCATAGGACTCTCCTCATTCATGTTTTGGGCTTTTCCCCTCCAATTACTATTCTCCAATACAGAACATGAATTAAGACAGTTTTAGTTCTTACACAGACCGGTATATTTAAAAACTAGTATTTTTAACTGTTAATTCAGTATAAAAATGACTACTTCATACACAAGAAGTCTTGATGTTTTAACTAGTAACATTTCTGATATATATTATAAAAGCACTAACACTGGACGAGTAACATCATTAATCTTCAGATCCCATTAAACCCATACAAGTGTCTGAGCCTCAGCAAGGAATTGTGCATTTCTACAGCAGGAGCCAAATCCCAAGTGTTGAAGTTGACAATACAATCTTCAGAAATTCAGCTGCCAGAGTTAACAATTACCTGGGAGTTAATGCTATTTCCACAGTATATTCTGGATAATGTATCAAAAGTCAGTTTACCATCACCCTTAGTAAATGCTGCAATTTGGTAAAACGAAGAACACCGACAAGTCTGATATATTTTGAAGTGAATAAATAACCACAAAGGAGTTTAATGTAGAATCAGGCATGATGGAAGTGTTAAATCTGTTCACCAATCTTAAATCTCAGGACATTGTAATAAGCAGAATCCTTCCCAAAGTAGTTGTTTAAATCAGTTCTAAAACTTGGCAAGAATCACATTTCATGAGTACATGGACTGTAAACCCAGGGCAGTACAAAGAGCTGTTTCTCATTTCTACAGGTAAGCAAGATCACCACCTCCTTCAGTTCTTAATGAAGGTCTTCAAAGAAGAAATACGGGAAAATCCACACTAATTGTTTTTACAGTACTTAAATACAGCCAATTGTAAACTAACCTGATGTAAACTGAGAAATTTCTCTCAATTAATCTCCATACAGGCTTATGGACACATTTATGGTCTCGATAATCAAAGTAGAAGTTTCAAGTATCAACACACAGACAAGGCTGAGTCATAAAATACATTTCAGCACTGAAATAATTTTATTTGGCGCCATTAACTTGCCAATGGACCCAAATGCTGTTTCACAACATAGGAACCCAGTGTCCACAGTTCCAACTTCTCAGCACTGATAAAAACTATTGTGAGTTTTGGGAGAAACAAAGAATAAGACCTGAATGGTAAAACAAAGGTTCTAGAGACAGAAATCACCAAACCAAATGGAAACTGTTTTGTAAAGTCGAAGATTATATGTTTGTTTATATTTTTTCTACCTCCAGTACATCCTTCCCTCAAAGCAATGAGCCAATTTGCAGCAAATAATGTACTTGCAACTAATCCTTTAAACTGCAGATTTAAACTGCTTGGCTGGTGGGTTTTGGTTGCTTTTAAACCCCACCTTGGAAAATTTTAAAAGCCTACATCGCTTAATTTGGTAACAGAGTAGGTCCTTGTTCTCGTTCCCTGTTCTGATGAGAATAACAAGATATTCATGGTCTAATTTATACCTTTTCTCCTTTTTTCTAATAAAAGTTTTCAATTTAAAGAACTGCAGTTAAATTATCTTAATCTTTGGACCATAAATTTCATATTCATTTCCTCAAAAGACAATTTCCACAGTGTGTGTTGTTTCACTGGTTGTCTCTACAGCTACTTCAAGTATCAGAAAGAAATTGTTTTATATAAATAGCAACATTAATGTTGAATTACTTTGAACAGTTCATACATAAACAATGCCATAAAGTCTAAAAAAAATAGCCCTCCACCTCCAAAATCTTGTTTTTAATGGCAATCTTACTGTTCTCAAACATCCATTGTTTCCTTCTATCTTTTAGAAGTTTTCCAATTTATTTGTTAACGTCACTTAAGCTGCTTTCATCATTGGTCACCCTAAAACAGGTTGTCACAGAGTTTGAAAGTTGAAGCAGGGAATGTTAAGAGGTCTGTGCCTATGACAACTCACGCATTCAGTATGTCATGCTGTATTTATATTTAAAACCAGAACCTCTTACCTGCTCTATCAGCTTTCAGCGTGTCCCAGACGTTGCAGTTGAAGTCATCATACCCAGCTAGGAGGAGACGTCCGCTCTTGGAAAATGCTACAGAGGTGATGCCACAGATGATGTTATCGTGTGAATAAACCATAAGTTCCTGATCGGCCCGAAGATCAAAAAGCCTGCACGTAGCATCATCCGAGCCTGTGGCAAACGCATTGCCATTTGGGAAGAACTGTAGTGAGAGGGGGGAGGAGAGGAAAAAAGACTTTGTTTCAGACTTGATTCCTTTGTCTCATTGAATATACCATTTTGTACAGGCCATGTGGGAAAAGGAAGCAGCAAAGAAGAGCATACACCTCTCCACTACAGGGGTATGGCAAAAACAGTTTAATTAAGTAATTAAGAGCATGCAAAAAAACCACTATTTTAACAACAGCTGTTTCAATTTACCACAATGGATCTAAAGTATATAAATTTCAGGTACTTTCCCCAACTACAAAAACTATTAATTAAAGAAAGCATGCAATAATGCTACATCACACAGTACATACTTAAGAGCCAAGACAGAGAAATAGACAAACAAATTTAAAGCCCATGTCCTCTGTTCAAGCGGATACATACACAGATGGCATTGATGTCCGACTCATGGCCAGTGAAGGTTTGCCGACACATTCCTTCTCTAACATCCCACAGTTTGGCAGAGGCATCACAGGCACCAGAAACAAAACACCGGGCATCAGGAGCAAGAGACAAACTCATGACATCTCCAGTGTGCCCAGTAAATGTAGTTGTCTGCTGACCAGTTTCTATGTCCCAGAGAGCGCTTGAAAGAATAATTAAAAAGGCAAAAATCAACACATTTATGCTCCATTGGAAGGTTTAGACAGCAATTCTTGTCTAAACCTGGTCATTTATATCGCTACTAGAAAGTAAAACTCTATAAAGTATGAGAAAAAATATAATGAGAGTAGAAAAAACAGTTATTTGTAGAATTGCCAAATAGTTCAACAGGATAATTGTGCTAGAAGATTTAAAAGGTCAACATGATGCACCTAATTTATTGTTCATGTTGGTCATCTTCAGTTTTAAAATACTGGGGGGTTTAAATTGAAAAACTGTGCAAAAAACCTAATGTTTAACACTCGTGGCGTTTATACACAAAGTTCTTGTGACATGCCGACGGCTAGTGTCCAGTACTAGTACAAGGTTGATTTAAAGCAGCACTGGTAAGCCTGCAGCAGAAACTGAGTCAGTATTTCTCATTTTTAAAAACTGAGGATGTGTAACTTTGTGAATTATGTCTCTCACCTTAAAGCTGCACCACTTTCCCAAGACAGCAAAATCACTGCTATAGCAACAATCAAAGAGTGTAAGAGGGTGAAAGAACACTATCACCTCCCTAACAAGAGCTCTAAACATTTAAGGAAGATTAAGGATTTTTAATCTCTGTAATTTCTTGGTAAAGTGTCCCCCACCAGCAGCAGATTTGCACTAGGCCAATAAGACAGAACTGTACTTTGAAGCTTGGCTGAACCAAAGTGATGTCAAGGACAAACTGGTATCCAGACAGCTGTAGAGTTACTACAATAACTCCTGTATTCTCTTATAAAGAAGCATAATTTTAAGCAAACTGTTTTTTCTAAAACATCCAACAAATACAGACTTTGAAACATTTTTGTATAAAAACCAACTATATATATATTCGATAGCTACTCTAAATCAGTCGACTAATAGCTGGGCACTCAAAGAGGCTGACGCTGTGTGGGAGGGCATTTGTTAGACAACCTTTGCTCTCAGAACTGCAGCTGGGGAGGGCTGGAATGGTTTTTAAGAATTAGAAAAAAACTCATTAGAAAAATCTAATGAATTAAAATCTAATTCCATGAGAAAAATTTAAATTTTTTCATCAGAAAAAAATTACAAAGAACCCCCAAAGATTGAGAGTTTTTTTGTTCAGAACCTAGCATTTAAAGAGATACACCTACATTCTCAAAAAACCCCCATCTGCTGTCACCATGGAATATTTTCTAGGAGTTCTTCTGAATAGCAGCAAACTAAATTCTGTATTACAAACATCCAAACACGACTAAGTAATAAATACTGAATACCAAACAACCTTGAGAGAAGTCATTAGTCTAATACACTTTTTCTCTGAAAGCCAAATAGTTCTGGTAAACAAAATACCCCATACCATCTTAACACAGAGAATTAGGTCAGAACATGGACACAACAAAACAGCCAAAGCTAACAAACTTGAAACACCAAGTTTTCCATTACTAGCAAAAAGGTGACATATGACCACTAATTAATCACGTTTAGTCTCCTGGATAACTATTAGTTTTATGAAGAATAAAGTTTCCCTCAAAAATATAGCTGTGAAAAGTCATTACTATCATGTCAAAATTTTGCTGCTTACCAAGTGGTGTCGCCAGAGCTGGTAACAATTTGATTATCATCCAAGAAACGACAGCATGACAAGTATCCTGAAAACAAAATAAGGAGTTGATGAATAAAACCAGAGATTACTCCGCACGTTGCATATTGGCTTCTTACATGTTGCTTCTTTCTCTCCTGAAGATGAAGCAAGATCTACTATACAAGATTAAAATACAACACAGACCATTTTTATACCAGAAGCTCCAATGGATTGGACAAAACGGCTCTTTAGAGACGATGCCCAATTCAACCACTACACTAGCACAACAGTACACTGGTATCCCAGCAAGTCGACCTAAACAAAGATGGCTGTGATACAGAAGAAAATAAAACTTAAGTAGCCTACTGAAACAGGATAGACACTGTTTTGGAAATATCTTGCCAATTTTTCTTTTGGTAGAGAGTGGGGAGAGGAGGAAGAGAAAGAGGGAGTTGAAAGCATGGCATCTCCTGGCCAAGCTGGAGGGAAGTACAGGTAACCCTACAATAAACTTTCTAAGAAAGCGGATCTGTACGTCACTGTTTCCAGGAGCAACAAACACTTATGACCTCAACTGTATCATACAACCATTGAGGAAAAAATAAACTTTATTCTTGGTCAGTACAAAGAACAGAGCTTATACATTGAATGTTTCTCAACAACGGCAAAGAAGTTCAACTGAACGCTCTGAAGCATCTTCATACTGAAGGACCACACATCAAACTATCAACATAACTCCAATTACAGAGTTAGCTTGTCCTTCCATCCACCTCCATCTTACAAAGCACAAACACCTTCAGAAAATCCAAACTACAGCAAAACATGAAAACCTGTGAACTATAGCTCCCAGCTATGGGCTTTGTTCAATTCCGCAACGGAAAAGCAGCTCATCGAAACTGTTCCTTCGAGAAGATTCCACACAAACTCTCAGGTATCAAAGGTGCTCCTTTGATGTCTCTTGCATAACAGCAAAAATCTGCTTCTCAAATTATGTAAAAATCCATGTTTTCCCAGTTACACAGTTTGTAACCACAAAGACCATTAAGCAGCTAGAGTATCATAGAAATAATATTCTTTTTATTGCTAAAGTACTTTTCAGTATGTTGATACACACACAGCGACATACTGAAAGCCAAAGCTCTTTGTGTTCAAACATCATTCCAATTTTCCCTGTGTCCTGAAGGGCAGGAGAGAGGCAGGGAAAGAAGAGAATACCTTCTTAGAAATCACTTTACTGGTCACATCACAGCCACTATCTGAAGGTCAAGTCAACACTGCATTCTCACAACCTTAACTATGCCCAGGGGGTACGCAATTCCTCTAAATCACATAAATCATGCTTTGTGAGACAAAACAGTCTTTTCTCGTCAATCACAAGACAGTCCACCTTAGAAACAGAAATTCAAGGCAAAAATTAAGCTACTGTATTTCGGGAAGAAGGGAGAGAAGGAAAAACAGAAGAGGAAGCAAAGGGAACTCAAACCTCCGCAAGTAAACAATGGCTCCATCAGGAGGCAGCCATCCTGCTACTGAAAAGTTAAAACGGATTCTTATTACACTTTGTTTGCTCAAGAGCATCATCCTTAAAAAAGGTTTTAAAAAGGAGGGAGAAAGCCATTTAATAAGCAGTATGCAGTGAAGGTCCTGCCTGAGGAGCAAAGATGCACAATGAAGCATTATTCATGGAAATTATATTATTCATGGAAATTATTCAAGGAAATTATATTTTAAATATATTTTTTTAAAAGAATCTTCACCATGTGCTTACTAACTTAGATCATTCTGAACGGGTGCTCACCTGTGTGACCAGCTAGTTCACGGCTGACACGTACATTCCCTTCACGAGTTTTCAAGTTATAAATGGAACAGATGTTATCGAGACCACCACAAGCCACATAATTTCCAGAAGGAGCATACGCACAAGTCATGACCCAAGATGAACGCAGGGGAATAGCATGCACCTGAAACCAATACATTAATGTATTTCATCTGCGAAATAACTGATACAATAATTTACCATCAGTGTTTCACGTATCTCACAAACCATACATCATCTTTTAGTCAAAAGGACAAGTCAAAAACAGTGGGGAGGGAAAAGTCTTTGGCTGCTTAAGCATCACACTATTTTGAGGGTAACTTGCATATATAGCTCACCAGACTAAGTCATGACGTAATTAAAACCTCAGATTTGCCTTTCCTGAATCCAGTTTAATCAGCAATTTTGGTAAAAACTAAATTGTTTCATTTCAGTGCTCTGATTACTATTGGTTTATTATAGATTCAGGAAAATATTGACTTCCAAGTACAGTCAGCAAAAGTGCCAATTCCAGGCTTAGATGCTGTGCTATGAATGAACAAGTAAGGAAATCGCTACTTTCACTGCGATTTAAATCCTTCTTTGGAAACCCATAGCAAGCAATCAAGCTTCATATTTAAATAACTACCCCATGTTTCTGTGTCATTGTGTGCTCAGAACTTCATTTTAGAAATTATTGAAGCTAAACCTATTGTCTTGTTAACTCGTTGCATTCATCCTTCACATTTGTTCATAACATCTTTAAGAAAGGGATCATATCCTTATACATATTGTGAGGTTTCATGCAATATTAACAATCTTCCTGCATTCTTAAGTAAACAGTAGAGATTACCGTCTGCTCCTCTGCTGCTACAGTAATATATGTCAGGTCTCTCAATGCTTAACTGCAGACAACAAATTACTACGGCTGTGCTTAAATCTCTGACCGCTCTGGTGCAACAGGCTGATTACTCCTTGCTCTCTATCGATCAGTTTCTCTGCTGTATCCAAACAAATCAAAACATTAGCTAGAATTAACCATTTCATAGTTTTCCATTTGTGGCGCACAATTCCATACACAGTGCGCTTAAGGCACTGCTATAGTCTTTAAATGCTAACTTTATCGTTCTGGAGAATTCAAAATTTGGTCTTAGGACTATGAAAGTAACGCGGCTAAAATCATTACAGGTATTGAATTTACAATTGAATTGCACAGCAACGTATCAGTTAGTCTTACCTTGTTTGTAGTATAGCTGTCCCAAATTATAAGTTTGCCATCCTGGGAGGCACTAACTAGAAGCCTGGAGAGGAAACAAGAGGTAAACCAGAATCATTACAGGAAGACAAGGGGGAACATCTTTGTGACAGCATTTGTCTCCACTATCAAGGCCAAAATACTTGAAACCATTTAAGTACAGTGCAGCACTACCCAATTCAGTTATTGGCACTACAAAAATAATTCTGCAAGTACTCAATTTCAATGCTACATATTATGGGAATGTGTGATGGAACACCTACACGTTAACACATTCTGGCTTCAGGAAAACTGTAACCACGTAACTAACAACTCAATCTCGAAACCAAGGAGTCAGCACTTCTGTGTTCTACACACAGGCTTCAGATCTTTTTCCTTTTTTTAAAACAGGAATTTAACTTCTAAGATGTTCAAAAACTTTGAATGGATGTCAGCACAGAAATACAACGGAAATAAAAAGGAAATGGAGCAAAGATATCACTAACAGAAAGGGTAGCATTAGGAAGATTTTTTTATTTTTATTTTTTTACTCTAAAACAATATCAGCTGAAGCTCCCACCCAGCAAACCTGATTGAAACGTGATGCACCCAATTCATTGTTCAGAGCTGCTCTCTTACCTGCTCTTAATATGTTTAAAGCTAGATCAGGTACAGCGACATGAAAAATCTGTATAAACTCCATGTTCAAGTTATTTTTGGATAAAATACTCCAATATGGTATTCAAATTTGTTTTGTGCATCTTCTCCTGACCATTTCCAAGCTGAACAACACAGTGCAATCAAAGTATTCCACTTTGCATTAATTTTCTTTTTGCTCTAGGTTATATTTTAGAGCTGTCTTGAAATACTTTTGCCAAACAAGAAACTGAATTCCCGTCTTTTAAATAAGCTGTATGCCAGAGGTGCCTGAAACAAAGAATTCTACATATCTGTAGAATAGCTGTAACTTACAAACTCCTTAGTTGTAACTTAAAATTCCTAAGAGGAATTTTTTTTTATTGGTTCCTGCAAGGAAGCAGCAATATATTTTTTAACTGAAATTTGAAAATGTGCTGCCGTTACTGGGCCTTCAAATTCTTGTATAAAAAAGAGAATGAAAGTAGCTGATACCAGTATCATTTAGTTTCTAACTGATCATCACTAGTCAACAGGAAGCATTTAAGAACAAAAAAAACACAAAACCAACTAACTGATAATGACATCTACTCAGTCTCTGCAGTTCCTCAGAATTCACGTGGTACCACACTATATTTTTCAGGCAAGTAAATGAAGAATGGTATTTTGGCATCAAATTTAGATTTGGATAACAAAAACACGGACATTAAAGGAAATAAGTCTCTTGGTTGTCTGAGTTCTCTCAGACTCAGTGGTTCCCAGTGGTATGAACAGGAAAAGTAACAGTCCTGTGCGCTCAGCTTTCCACAGAACAGCGAACCCACAGGATGGGATTCTGTATCACTTGCACCCACCTGGAATCTGTCCCCCAGTGCATTGCATAAATTTTAGCCAGGTGTCCCCGGAGTGTTCTTCTAGTGCGCATTTGGATTCTCCCCACTGGGTCAATATTGGCTGTGATCTGAAACAGGAATGGTGTCATACACTGAATTTTCCGTTGAGTGGTAGAGATGTGCTTTCATAATTCTTTATGCTTTTATGTGTTTTCATAATTCTTGTTAAACTCTGAAATGCCTACCTGAGCCAGGGTGGCATCTGCACATGCTTTCCTAGCATCCTGCAAAAGAAGAAAGTTAGAGAAATTGGAAGAAGTTCTGTACATTTCTTCATATTCAGTTGTCTGTTTTGTCAACTTGATCAAAACAAGCTTCAGAAAGCGTTTCTGCTTATCATCCAGAGACGACCCACCCTAACTGCACCATGAACATAATATGCTGCCAGCTGTCAAAACACATTGAGCAGATTGAGCATTTAACTTCAAGATTTTCTTCTTCTGAGAGAAAGGTAACATGATTTTCACCACAAAGACTGTCAAGCAATGGAACTGCTTGTCCAGACAGGCTGTGCAAGTCTCCATCCTTGGAGGTTTTCAAGGCCTAATTGGACAAAGCCCTGATTAACCTTATAGCTGACCTTATTTGAAGCAGGAGGTTGCTTAACATTGGTTATGGTCTGGCTCAGGAAAAACTTCTGTATCCATTTTGATATAATCCATTCTATGCATTGTGTGACTTATTTTCTAAGCAATATTAAAGACCAAACAGTAATTTCCTAAAGCAGTTCCATGTGCTTGCCCTTTCTCAATATCCACAACATTAGCTTTGACATTGTGAAAGCATTTAACCAAATGCATCATTTCCATCCATCCCTGTTCTCCTCAGGACACACAAGTGACCATTCATCCGTACTGTGGCTTCCAGACACACTGACAATACATACTCTGATTTGGTTTTTCAGTTGCTCAGCCTCCTGGCGTAACTGGTCAAGCTCACTCATTTTCCTGTGCTAAAGGTGTGCTTCACTGCCACCTCGGAAACAACCAGAAATCTGAAAGACAGGTGATAATAATAACAATTAGTATAAGTCATAGTTTGAGATTACTAGAGTAGACAAGTCCTTTCAAGTACCTCAAACAGCACTTGGAAAAAAAAAAGGCATATTGGTTTATACTGGAATACAGGTGAAAATATTTCTGAAGTCTCTTCAAAGTAAGGCATTAACTCATACAGATGTGCTTAAGTTTTTCTCAAGCCACAGTAAATAAAATAGAATTTGGACTCACTCCTTTCCTCCAGGTCTCTTTTTTGCCTTTTGTTTTTTAGTGTTGTTCTCATTTTCTTGGTTTTGCCCCAGCAGCCACTACAACCACACAGCTTCCCCCTCAGCCCTCTCTTAACCCCCTCTCCCCAAGAAGGGGGGGGGGGGGGGAGAAGAGGAAGATAAATAAGGGGCAAAGGGAGGAAAAAAATCCTCATGGGCTGAGAAAGACAGCTTAATAGAAACTATAACAGCAAAGGAAACATAACAATAACAACACAGGTCACTCTCACCACCTGGTGAATTGGCCCCATCCAGACCTGCAATAGATCACAGATTCCCACCCCCCAGGTAACTCCCATTTCTGTACTGAGCATGAGGTCTATGATATAGAATATTTCATTGGTCATTCCATCCTTCTGTCTGTGTGTCTATGGGAAGCTGAAAAACGTCCTTGTATGGTGTAAACATCACTTAGCAACAATTAAAAGCAATAGATATTATTGAAATTCCTTTCACAACAACCACTAGAAAGAAAACTAACTCTTTACCAGCTGAAACCAGGACACTGATTTAGTTTTATATAAATTCAAATTTCCCAAGAGTGAATCAGCAGATAACACTAGTGTTAGACATGAACTTCTCTGTAGGTCTTTATTAGAGGAAAGAATCCTCCTACTAAAGAATAAACACCTTAAGTATTTACAGACTGATACAAGCACTTGCCAAACGCTGTAAAAAGACCTCTTATAAACACTGTCTGTAACACAGGAGTTAGGAGAAATGTTCTGATAGCTGGGTAGAAGGAGGCCACTCAACAAATGGTGTTCAGGTATTTACTCATTACTTGCTAAAGTGTCTCCCTGAGATTTGATTCTAACATTATGTTAATGTCAGAATAAAATTAGTACTTTTTGAATGTTAGGTTATGGAGAGCGGTTTGAAAAGCCACTACCAACAGATATTTTCCACCCTCTGTGATGCTATTTTCCTAACACCACTAAGCACCAAATTACTAACATATACCCCTCTGCGTGCTGCGCTCTGTAGCCAGCTCAAGAAGACATAACTATCACCAAACACCCTCAACTATTGCCTGTAGAGTTCCTCAATTATTGGACTGTTTTCCAATATAATAAGCATCTAGATATTTTCCATTCAGCATACAACTTATCTTTAAAAGTCACTGTGTCAGGATGATATTGTTGGCATTTTCACCAGCATTCCATACCTAAGACTCAGCTTTTCTTAAACTTTATGTTGTAAAATCTCTGCAGCTTGATACCAATATAAGATGCTAAAGAAACATGCTGATGAAGTTTGTCTTTTATTGCAGAACAAGATAATCGGTTCCATTTTCAAATACTACATCCAGCACCTGGAGTTTATAAATAAACACTGGTAGTGTGCTTTTAGAACATTTTATTAGCCAGAAACGACCCTCTACTATTAAATAAAGCAAATGCTTTGCTAGCAGCTTTACATATTATTCCATTAAGATTTAATCAGCTTATTTATCTTTGCAAGCATGAGGGTTTTGTTTTCTTCCTAAAGCCCTTCCCAAGGAGAAAGATGAGGATAACTTCCATATTTTTATCTAGTGACAGTAACAGAGAACATATTGTGAAGGCAAATTAAAGCATCACTGTCAAAAGAAAAGAATTTTCAGAAGAGTTATTAAGACTTTAGCATTGCCTAAATATTGCTATTCAACGTAATCAGAATTATCTCAGAGCTCTCCTCGTAGCAGGTAGTATTCCAAACAGAGGACCTCGGGGAAAAAGTGTCAGATCTTGTCATACCATCATTTACAAATTTATACTCTTCTCTGAAACCCAAAATATTTCAGAAAAGGAATTTTAGTTAGCTTCTGTCTAAACACCTCTATTCACACAGCTTCAAAGCCCTTTCACTTTATTGTGAAACTAGGTCTCTTCTTTCTCTCTTCTGGTTCCAGGGTCATCTTTAAGCCCCTTTAAGGTTGCTTGTTCAGCTTAGTCCAAAATCCAGTTAAGACAAAACCCATAAAGAGTGTTTTATTATCCTATAACTATCTTTTCTTTTGAATGCTCATTTGTTTCTCAATATATTTTGTTCATTCTACATTTTAGACAAAGGACCCTGTGGTTGGGTCTGTTTTCAGCAGGCAGTCATCACCCTCTCCAGATCCTGTGTGGTTCATGCACATTGAGAAATAGCGTGCACTACTCTGGTCACAAAGGAATTAAGAAACTCCAAAGACTCTAAAATTATCTTTTAGCTTTTTGATATCCAGTTCTATTTCCGCCATTCCTTGAGTTAATATATAAGCCCATTTCCCACTAAGCAAATATCAACCTGTCCAGGCAGAGTACAAAGAATTCAGAGATGGTATCGTTCCTATTTCAGAGAAAGAAGTCACAATCCAAAACTTCAGCGTTCTGCTCAAGGTCACAGCAACTCAACGATGGGATTAAGATAAAGATTTAGGACACCAGAATTCCAGCTGCAGAGCTACAGGTAACTACATTGAAGATTTACATGCAGCTTTATTTTAAAATATAATAGGATGAATAATCTGATGTCAGTCAAAGCAGATACATTCTCCTGTAACATACAGTTTAAAATAGTGCCAATTTATTTCTGCCAGAATCTGCGCACTATGCAATAGAATTCTTTCGCATTTAAATGAAACAAAACTTCTTTGTATGGAACAGGAAGAGGCCTAAGGAGACGAACACTAATCCTAGGAAAAAAGTCATACTGAGAACATCCACAGAAACTGAACCCCATAGTTTCAGTCTGGGTTATTTGCATTCACTGAATTTTAAAACAAATCATACAAGCTCATTTCATGCTTGTGCCTTATTGCTTAATCCAGCATGTGCTGAAGGGCACTGCTGCAATGGCAAAGGCAGGGGAACAGCCCAACAGCGTTGGGCATCTTCTGCAGTAACACAGGAGTAACTTTAATACAGCCATAGAAGAAACTGAAAGGATATAAGTCCCCAGTTGATAGGATCTCATAGTTTAACTACCTTGTGCATATCTGACTTCTCCCAAATAAACCTCAATTGCACTTTTAAAAGCCTAGTACAGTAACTACATGTATGATTTTGTTACAGAAGAAACTCTCGCATCCCATTCAGGACAGTGCTCTGTCTCAGCACTTTGCCCCCACTCTATTCCAAGTCTCATTTTATACAGGGGCAGAACAACCCAATCTCCTTCACGATCTGTAAGAGTTAACTCAACACATTTATGGAACCAAACCTTTAGTCATTTCCTAAATGCACTTTATCATACAGTCAGACATGCACGTACATAACCTGCCCTACCTTCTGTGCAGCCAAGCTCCTAAAACGCTCTATTTGTGAACTCCACATCAAGATAGTCACTCACTAGTGTTTTAAGGAAAGCTTCCTTTTAATAAACAACTTCAAAATGGTTTACCAACAGTACAGAAACCACGATACCATCTCCATTATCCCAGGCAGAAAGGGGTTCAAGGAATTTAACAACTACTATTGTTAAAGCAGCTCCTATGGATCTCGACCTTCAGTCACTTGCTGGGTAGGACTCATTTCAGTATTCACTGCACGACCATTAGTAGCTGACTGCATACAACCCTTGGTATCTTTTCCATCGGTAACATCATATATCCATACGGTACGTTTGTGTCTTGAAGTCAGACACACTTTGAGAATTACAAGTTATGCATTCCAAGCAATTCCAAACTCCAAACAGCATTTCTGACAGCATCCATAGGAATTGTTTAAACCAGATTTCCACATTCCCTTTGTTGTTTCAACATCAACAGGAAGTTCTAATTCCTGCCAATGTGGCTGAACTTACTCACTCTCAGGAAACAAAAAGCCTAATGAAGCCAAGGGCATCAAAATATGGGAGCTGTCTGAAGCAGACTGTAAAATTTACAGGACAACCAGCCAACCAACGTAGTTATTCCTCTGTTTCTTTATTGTTTTTACACTATGTCTTAGGCAATTAGATTTACGGCAGAAATGTGAGACCCATGGGGGAAGAAAAAGGGTTCCATTCTCTTTTGTACTTCTCAGCTATACTGTCAATCAGCAGAGCATACTCGTATCTAGCTTTTTTTTTTTTTAAATAAAATCTTTAAGAGCAGGAACAACAGGTAAAGTCAGGAAAATAAATATTTGTATCTATCCTCACTCTTGATATATGTGAAATTTTTATAGAGATTTATTCATATTACAGACAGAAGCAGCAAGCAAGACTGTTTGAGATATGATCTATGCTCATTGCAAACTAGCAAAATTGAGTATTGTGAGACATATATTTGTTTCTCAGCATGTTCCAAAGGCATTTAACGCCATTTTAAAAGAAGATTTCTAGGAGAAACTGTAAGCTTGATACGGATGACGCTTCTATTTGTGGGGTTTTGAAATAAAGCACTAAATTTCTAAATCAAGCAAGCCTCATGCAAGAAGTCACTACTCAAGTTCCATGCTCCTTTTTTCCAAATTATTACCATAGCTGTGAAGAAATAGGTAGCAGCCAAACTCACGCTTACCTTACTCTCTTTTGAATACGTTACTGTGCTCTTGAAGGCAGGCTTCTCAAGAATAACACTGTCACTTTGCTGAACTCACTCAAGTCCTTTCCAGAGGCTGAAGTGCTTAAGTGTCTCTGCTCTAAGCCTAATTCCCCCTAATCTTGTTGACAAGTATACCTTGCAGATAATTCTCTTCTTGCTGGGGACAACATGCGTACTTGCAAGGGAATTCACTATTCTTCACTACTTCAAATGACCCAAGTGTCTAATCTCTGCTTACAAGTTCCCCACAGAAGAGTCACTTTGTTCCTCCACTTCCCACATAGAAAAATCAAGTACTGACCTCACCCCATTTTATACTTTCCCTATATGATAAAGCTTCACAATTCAGCTATGTCAAAAGGATTTATCGTGTCACTCATCTCAAAGTAAGAGCTTCTGGGTTTGTTTTTCTCTAAGCTACATGAGCTTTAAGTTACATAGGTCCAGGCAATCAGTTATATGTTGAACGACTCTGCACAGATTCTTTGAACTGAATAGAAAGTATTATGAAATCTAACAAAACTTCCACATACTTCCTGCAAATGCAGATATGCTTATGATCCCAGTATAGTAATTCTAATTTAAAGGTAAAGCTCACTACTCAGAAAACAGGACAATCCAAAGGCCAAGGAAGAACTCAAATTCACTCATTTCATCAGTACAACTTTAATGTCCTTTCCAGAGCTCAAGCTATTTATCCAATTAAGTCCAGTTACTGAAACCAAGGTATCATTAACACCAGCACATTTATATGTAGACTGATGCCTGCCTACAATATATAAGAAATGCAAAGAGCTGAATACAACTCATCCAAACAGATAATCTTCCTCTCTAAAATTACCCAGTAACAGCAGTAAGGCAATGCTTACTAAATACTTTGTTAGTTCATTTTCTCACACCATTCCTATTTTAAAAAAAAAGGATAAAAAAAAAGATGAAGTCTTCCATCCTCTCCTAAACAGCCTGTCCTGTGAATAATGTCTACAGATTCAAAGACAACACAGATTTGAAATCACAGATATCATTAAGCCAAATATTTAGAACTTCTATTCATTGATGGCCAAACTTTGTTTGCTAAAAGGTATTTTTACTACACATTACTACCACCTAAAAGTAAAGTAATCCCACCAATCCACTGTTGATGCAAAATCTGACAACACAGAGTTTAAAAGTATATTGTTAGAGTATTACCCCAATACAGTAATTTCCTAAGAAGGTTAGCCAAACCACCTTTCTTCACAATGAACAGGCTAAGATTTGTTCCCTCAACACCCTTCCTGCAAATATATATGAAACAGCCAGAAAAAAAGGAAAACTCATTTGCAAAAAAAGAGCCAAAACTTTACAGCCTTAATAATGAGTTCACATTATGCCTACCAGACAGTCTCATTGCGGGTCATCTGATTAAAGGAAGCTGTGCTAATCTATTAGGTACCATAAATCCTATTAGCAACATGCACAGCAGCTTGTACATTTTCACAATGACAAAGGAATTATACACAATCCACCATTAGTTCCAATGTTTTGCCATCATATTGGCTTTGAAAAGCTGAGGGGGGTTTTGTTATTTAATCAGAAGTATATATTGATTCCTGTTTGGCTTTTATTCAGTAGAGAAAACAGTAAGAAAGATCAGAATTGCTTGCGGAACAAGTTTGAGGTGTTCTCTCTCCCATTTGCATGGTCAAAATAGAAGACAAAAAAATTCAGGGATGCCTCCTGATCCTGAAGTACACACATCTCCAGGTACAGTGATCACACACACACACAAAAAAAATTTCACAAGTTAGAAATCATAGAAAAGGCATAGAGGAACACAACATAAGAAATGTACAGAATCACACAAGCTTCTGTGATACAAACTTTATTTGAAGGGAAAAAAAACCTTCATCGGACATGCATTTAATAGCTCAAAGACATTGGTTTAGTACCCAGTCCCGGTTAAAACAAAAGGTCATATAGAAAATAGGACAGAAAATACTGAAAATATCATGCCACTGAGTAAAAGCGATGGCTTGTCTAAACTAAGAACACTTAAGTTTCAGCTTCTGCTCCTTCAAAAGAGAACACTGGAGGTGTCTACTAGGGTTGACCAAGGTAACTAATTAGAGAACACCTCAGGAGACAGTTTTAGAGGAAGAGATGGGGGACAGCTTGCTGCTTGATTTTGAAAAATAGGTCAATATCTAGTAATTGAAAGTAACAAATTTAATTGAGCAAATTCTTTCTACACAACACAGGGCAAACTAGTACGTTCCTCACAGCCTAAGGGGCTTCAGGAGAGGCAGAGACCTTTAAAGTTACAGTCCAGAAGGTAATGAAGGTTTCACTGTTCTAAGAATATTAGTAATAATTAAGATTACACAGAATATAAACTCAGAAACTTTTAGGTTCTGTTTAAATAATACTGATACATCGAAAAGAACATTCTGACAAGAGGCACTTTGCTGAAAAGAAATTTGGCCTTCTTTTGTCAAACATGGCTGACAAGTAATTTTTCATTCATGAGAGAATAACTATTCTCATCGTTTTATTTATTACAGTTCCCTGCCCCACTGAGATGAAACAGTTTCATCTATGGTCTCCCTCTGCTTTGCCAGTTCTATTTCTGAAAGAAGGCAGGCGCTGACATCTATTATTTAGCAGGTTTCCTGGCCAGTTTAAAATCCTTCCTGTTGACATAAGAATACACATGCTAAAGCAGAAAACAGGTACTTTAGGCCTGCACAGATTAACAGCGAAAAACCTGAAGTTAGCTACTTATTAAAAATAGCATGAGTTTCTCAAGCACTAGAAAAAAGAAATTACCTTCTTTCTCTACTTACATTTTCTCTCACTACAGTAGAAAGCCAACTTCTGCTGTCAAACATGTAAATTCTGGAAGAAAAAGAAACAAAACCAGAATTAATAGTTATCAAGAAATAACACTAATTTCTTAACAAATCTAGCAGAAATTAAGGTGCTATCAAAGCACAGATTATTCTTTGTTAGTTAACTTAAACAGATGGCTTGTCTTCGTGAAGGAAATGGGCATTGCTTTAATAACATTAACATAACCAAGACTCACTCATGTCAAGAAGCTTTTAACATTCTTTTTCAAAAAAAACCCTCTTGCAATCCTCAAATCATTAGCCTCCCCTAGCGATACACAAGTCCATTCTATTAGAGTTCAGGATTTAACAAATCATTGTCTCACTCATACAAGACTAGTTTTCACTGCACTACCAACTGCCCCCCCCTCTAAAATCCCCATTTTCAAAGCACTGAAATTCTTTCCACTCAATACCATTCCTGAGGTGTGCTTGCTTTCTAAGCACAGTTAAATATCAAGATAGCTATTTGATCAAAAGAAGTTACATAAACCTCCTACTAGTGAGCTCAAGCGAGAGCACAACACTCTTTTCTAGAAGAGTTATGACTTCTAATCACTAAAGATATTAAAAAGTAGAAATTGACATGTTAAGTAACTCACACATTTGCAGTCTGGAAGACCGAAATGATTTAACACACAAACGGACTTTATAGCAAGGTGAAAAAAATTTCTTGTGAGAAATTTCAGAATAATTTTTCCCTTCTGGCAGTACAAAGTAATAATTATAGGTCACCCCCAAGATTTGAAATGTTGACAACCGCTTGTATGATCAAACCACCTACGACCTGTCTCTCCCACACAGCAAGAGGAGGGCTATGGCTGATGTCAATGGAGACCTGAGTGTGCATCTTCAGAGCCACTGCATCAGGACACTGGAAGATTATTCTAAGCACAAAGTGAGAATGTACTGAAGCAAAACCATCTTAAATCAGAAACCCAGTCCACAACTTCATACGCTCTAAACTGAAATGCTTCCACGCGATGCGTCTTTCTGATTTTTACAGTTCACATTAGCTAGAAAATGTACAAACCACTTGAGTGTCTCGTATGGAGGTTAAGCTACTTAGGATATGGGTCATCCTCATCCAAGCTCATTTATAGATGAACAGTTTAATACTGTGATTATGAAACCATCACAGAGTAAGCAGTTTTGTTTGTTACCGCCAGAACAACACACTTTTAGACATAAAACAGTATCTCACACTTAGAGGCCAAACTCCATCCCCCCTGCAAAGACACAAACACATGACATGACCATTTTAAGTTCCAGAAAAAGTTCAACTATATTCAACTTTCAGAAGTCTTGATAAAAAAATTTGCCCCCACTACAGAGATAATGAAATCTAATGAAATTCTGAAACAATTACCTGAAATGTAAACAAGTAAAGTTATGCCAGCACACTAACAGCACACAGAATACACAATAGCAAAGGCCAAAACACACACCATTATTGTCCTGTGCTGCACCCTCATTAATGCAGGAGAGGTGTTGCAGATTTCATATGCCTTCTGCAAAAAAAGAAAAAACAAAAACAAAACAAAAAAGCTACTTTAACCAGCCTGCAAGAAGAGGAAGGAAGCATAACAGCAAAACTTTTCTACAAAGTTCAGTATATTTTTCAAAGCAGGTTAAATTTTCAGTTGGGTATGCTGGAAGCATCCTGTGATGCCTGCAAAATGCAGTCCTGGCAACCGAGGTATTTTCAATTCTACATTAAAAATGGAGCTCCTTTAAGAACAAATGAAGACAAGCTACTTCAGAAAAAAAGATCTGGCTTGCCACAAGCTTCCATTTTGAGCTAAAAAGTTGCCTGGTAAATGCAACATGAAAATTACAGGCCAGCTCATTCATGGCACCACAGAGCTGGTTCAGTAAAGAAAGAGGTTCTTGTAAGGAGGTTCAGACACTCTGCCTCAATCAGCCCCTATAACCCTGCTTGGCTGAGAGCTTCAGGTTCTCAACATCAAGAACTGGGGTTTCTAAAACAGGAGAGAACAAGAAGTGCCACAGACTACTTTAAGCACGGTTCGAGTGGTTAAACCATTATACCAAAGGACCTGGAGGTCAGCCAGCCCTTCACACGATTGGTGTACCCAGTGTCCCCATCTTCCCATCGCCTTCTGCTCCCAGTAAAGCAGCACAGCACTTTGGAACAAAAATCCAACAGAGTAACTCCAGAAGGCGAAAGCATCATTGTTTCTGCACAAAGCTTCCCTGCAACAGGTACTCACTAACTGCTGCCAGCCTAATATCCTTTTTCCTTCAAGGATATTGAAATAGTTACATTGAGGTGACAAAGAAGCCTAAAAATTTCAACTCAAACATCCTCCAGAACATGAGTCTTCACATAAAGACAACTATTCTGCAGAAGAAACTACAACGTTTTTCATGAGGTTGGAGAAAGCAGGGAAGAAATGAGGGAAGAAAAGGGGCCTTGAAGAGTAGAGAAAGCATCTAGAAGTATTTTACTTTGACATCATAGCAAATCTGAACAACCCTGCAAAATTAAGCAATTTCCTAAAAAGATTAAGTCTGTTCACTGTGGCCCTCTCCAAAGCCATTAGCTGGGTAAATATGTTTTTCTTCTTCACCTATGGATTCAATGAGAGGCTTAAACCCCAAATATTCCGGATGTTAATTTCACCTGCACACCTTCTGGAGACTGCTTTACACATGCATCGTTGGCTAGATGCCAAGGCCAATATTTGAACTGCAGTAAAACCATTCCAGTTTCTTGGAACACCCCACCAAGTCATACCCAACCTGACGCGAAGCCAGGCCCAGCACAGCATGGCACGTCAGAGCAGACACCTCCCCACTGAGGGCTTGGCTCAGCCCCTGGGACAAGGTTTGGCCAGGCTTTGGAAGAAGCTGCCCCTGCTGTGGGGACACAGAGCAGAGACAACACCGGTTCCTCTTTAGCAGGGAGATCTCAAGTGCACCTGTAGGAGGGATCCCACCCCACACCTGTCCCCATGAGAGGGACAGCACTTCATGTTTTGAGGCTCCTGGCTGATTGCAAGATGAACATGAGTCAACAATGCTTTCTTGTGGCAAAAAAAAGCCAACAGCATCCAGCATTGCATGGGGACAAACATTGCCAGAATGCCAAGGAGGTGATCCTTGCACTCTGCTCAGCACTGGTGAAGTCATAGCTGGAGTACTGTGTCCCGTTCTGGGCTCCCCAGTACAAGAGTGTCACAGAGAGAGTCCATCAGAGGGCCATGAAGATGAAGGGACTGGAGCATCACTCATATGAGGAGAGGTTGAGAGACTCATTCAGCCTGAAGAAGGCTCAGAGGGGAATTTTGTCCATGTGCAGTCTTCTGTACAGACATGTATTTTGAGTGGCTTTACCAATGTAGTTTAAAACAGATTTCAAAACTAGTAAAAATTAGTTTCCATGACCATTACGCCACTCAAATCCTAAAAATTTCTTGCATAACACATTCTCCTGCAAGAGCAGCAAATAAGGTTCCAAGGCACTCAACTCGAGATGATTTCACTGGAGGGGAGGGGCGGAAACCACCACAAAACCAGAAACCTACTAGTAAATTTCAATATTCAATATTAGTATTAAGGTACTTCAATATTACTATGAAATTAAGTTACTACTGCACTGGTTTATCTTCCTTCCATCCTGCACCCAGCAAGGACAGCTGGATGTAGGCAGGCAGTTACTAATTTAACACGCAGATGCTTCTCTTCAGGTACCCAAGACTTATCACCACTATAACACATCAACTACACAGTAAGAGATAACGTTTGTGAAACCGGGAATTGCAAGTTAGTTTATTAAAATTATTTCTTACAGTCTACATAGCCAATTATTATCACAGAACAGTATCCTGATGCCCAAGAGATTACACGACCTTTCCAAATCACTGCCAACAACATGAAATTCCAATTATGCCACCAAGCAACAGTAATTAGAAGGCTGAAATTTAAAGCTACGCTTCAAGGCTATTCTGTATACAAAGAAAACAACCACCTAGGCTCAGTTTGATGGTTTGGTCCTAACTACCAACATCAACAGTTCTATCAGACAGCTGGAAACCTGAAGGGCATTTTGGTATCTGCATATGCATGTGCTCCAAGAGTTAATTCTGGTTCAGACTTTTCCTGTTGAGCACAGATCAGTATTCCAGAAAGCCTTGTCTTTGCTGTCACCTCCTACAAAAGCAGCTTTGAAGGACAACCTATACAAGTATAAAATAATAATTACAAATTCATAAAACTAAATACGCTCCAGTGAATGGATGCAACCCCTTCTCATTTACTTGATGTCTTCTTTCTGGGAACCATCTGCTGTGTCTGTAATTTCCAAACACATCAGCTTTGAAATGCAAGCAATACCTTACCAACAGGTTTGCAAACTAGGTTACCTGAGCGGAGACAATGTTAAATTGTACAACTCCTTCAAAAACTTATTGAAAACAGTTCTGTAGTCAAAGGGCCAGCATGGCTGGACCACTTCTGGGGGAGGGATTGGCTGCTTCTGGTGTTGAAGAATTGCCAAGTTTCCAGCTGAGGAAGTCATTGTGCTCAGTCGACATTTTTCCATATATTAGTGTGAAGCACACACAAAACAAGCGAATACCAGGTCAGTAAGTGTTAATGCTTATTATGCAACAGTTACATTAGCTGGTTAAAGAACGAACAAATTTCCATTTTCAATATAGCGTGCAAGTACAAAATAATAACTGCACAAGCTAAAAATACTTGTAACTGAACGAACTGATTTCACAAATGCCTCATTATTACACATAGTTCAATTCTTGAGTTACAGGCCCCATTTTAACTAGGCAGCTTTCTGCAAGGGTCACTGGTGTTAATACTTCAGAGATTCTGTGGATAAAAAAAAACAACCCTGCAGAATACCTGGTAAGGGAAGATTCTAAAAAAATAGGTTTTCTTGTGTCCAAAGACAAGTTTTTCTGGTACATTAAATCCTTCACCTGCTTTCCACGTGCAAGATTTTGAGGAAAATACACTCAAGCTCTGCTCATGACTTAACAGTAAAATGTTGCAGCCCTATTGGGAGCTAGGATCTATAAGGTTACAAGTGACATGTCCTTTACTGCACACCCCCCCGTTCCCTACCTGTCTCTACTAGTGGAAATCTGGAAAGGCTTTCTTCCTGAAGAAATTTGTGGACTTTTTCTACTCTGCTTGACATCTCTAGAGGACTGCATTAAGAAAATAATTTTCTCATAGCTGCATACAGCACTAAAAGGAATAAAGGTTAAAGAATAATGGTCGGTTCTAGGGTCCTTCCAAAGTTCTGGCGACATTCCTTCACCCTGTAACCTTATTCACAGGGAACAGCACACGTAACAGGAAAATCCAGGCATAACAGAACTACACGAAACAGCTTCTGAGCAGCCAATGTGGCCTTCCATCAAACCGCCTTCAACAAAGCTGTGAGGACAGCAGGTTTAGCACTTCAGATACCCACAAAAAAACCTCAAAACCATGCACCATAAATAGCTGGTAGTACTCAGAAAAAAAAAAAAAAAAAAAGAAAAAGGAAAAATGAAGCTTTTATTTCAGAATATTCAGAGGAGCCAGATTTTAACAAATTTAGAAACCTTGCAAAGCCTGAATTCAGCAAGACAGTTTCACAGTCAAAGTCCCAAATTTGAATTACTATCTCAGAGAAACACTGCATTTTTGTTTCCAAAAATGTTACAGAAGAATAATTCACACAAAAAAGTTAACTTCTATGTGCAAATTCCTCCATATGCCAGAGGTCAGCACCACACAGTAAAGCAACACAACATCTACTGAAAACCACCAAACTCCAGCTATATGTGCTTTGCATAAGCCATCAGATTTGCTTGCATGCCTAGATTTTCTAAGACCTGAGGACTTATTCCTCCCTGTGTTTAGTAAGTATTTGAATCCTTTTGGGTATTTTATAATTTCCCAAAATAGAGTACTAATCAGCAGACAACAAAGCTTAGGATCATGGCAGGGACACGTGCTTGCACCAAACAGCTCTGTAGTGGCCCATCTCCTGTCACCAACAGCCACCAAACTCAAGCTGTCTTCATGGACTAGAGCAGCCTGGTGTTACCAAAATACTCATATTTCCTGATGCTAATCCCATGACCTACATTTATGGGAAGTCAAACTGATGCAATATTTAAGCATAAAAACCTGGACTGTAACAGGTCACTTCATTAATCCTTTCTAAACGCATCTGCAAGAGATGTGTATTATTAAAAATAATCTGAAGTCTAGATACAGCAGAGAATTTAGGTAAAATAAGAGAACTATTACAATGCCTAAACTGCCTATTAACAGGTGCCTAAAATCAAATACTTTAAAAAAAAAATCACACTTTTTAAAAAGCAAAGTATTAAGAGACCTTTGAAGTAGTCCACAAATATTAATAACTGTTGCTACATAAGCAACCCAAATCAAAAGATTTCTTAACTACATCTTTTATGTCTCCCTCTGACAGAAATACACATTTAAAAGCATTCTAACACTTCCCAATAAGGAGCAGACATTGGAAGGGAACTTATTTTAAAAATAAAAATTACTCATATTCAGTATCAAAATTTATATATAAAGAATGTCAAAAGCCAATAGTCTAATTTTTATTCCTTTTTTCCAAAATTATCTATACACAATTATTCCTTCTGAAAGGTAACACATCTATTGATGCCCTGCATCAATTTTATCAAAGTGGCCAGTTCCTTACAAATAAAAAACCAAACAAACAAAACCCACAAGCAGTCAGGAAAACTTAGAACTTGCTTGTGCATAAATTTCTAGCTACAGTTATCAGAAAAATAATGACTGAAAATTGTCACTTAATAAAGTATCCCCTTATCCAAACCCAAGCAATTTTGTTGTCACGTACTATTAGACATCTCCCTTCAGACTGAAAAACAAAACCCAGGCAGCATCGAAGGAGAATATATTACTATTAATTAACCAACACAGAAATGACTAAGCATTTATTACTAGATGCTTCTATCTGCAGAGCCTTACAGTAACTGAACACTTATTTCTTACTTCAACTGCCATCTTTCATTGCCTCCTTCAACTCTTTTACCACTAGAATCTGGTTTTTACTGGCATTTTTACATCATTTGTAAACTGCCAGAATTCCCATTTCCCTGAGCAGGGCAGAGTCCCCACCCAACAGGGATATATCACAGCCCTGCTTTAATCCTAACACCATTGACACACACCATATTTCTCACCATTTAAAATTAACATTATTGCCATGAGCAGGTAAGTAGTTACAAAGGCAAAAATAGGTAACCAAACATTGCTGGATCCAAACACCTTCCTGGTAACATACTACTGACTATTCAGGAGCTGCAGAAACAAAACCTAGGTATAAGTGGGCTAAAAGATGCAAGCCACTTTGCACTTTCCCTGCAAGAGTCAAATCAAAAAGCTTTTAGTTACCTTCTCAGGCCCACTACTACGAATCAACGAGGCTTTAGGCCATTTGTCCAGATACCATTATTCCTTCCCATTTTAAGTTATTTATTTTTATTTTAAATCACAGTAACTATTTGTATCCCCTTGGAATTGTGCTAAAGTTACTTTGCAATTTTTTTTGAGGAAATACATTTTTTGACATAAGTCAGCATCAGGAATTCTTCAGACCTTTCCTTAAGAAGGGAAAACCCCACGCATAGCAGGAGCTATCTGCAAAGCTGGTAATAATGAAGAGTTTCATAGTTTGGGTTTAGAAGTGTTAAGGAGGTAAAAGAAGAAAAAAACAAGGGTAAAACTATAGGTGTTGTAGGACCAGTTACACATCATCCCAGTGTGAAAAATCAGTGACAGAAACAAACCATAGCAGATGAAAACACATTATGCACCTAAATATGTGTAGTTGTTTCTTTTCAGTAAAAGTCAACACTAGAAACACATTTATTCAAGTATCAAAACAAGTTTGCAATCCACAATTTAAGAATGCGCCTATAGTAAGTTGCTATTAAGAAACCTAATTCTTGCCAACTCTCACGAAGTTTCTAAAGGCTGTTTTTCAAACTCACCAATATATATATACACACACACCGATTTTCCAGCAGCTTTTCAGTTCATTTCCTGTGATTTAAATAAGAAGTCCTGGTGAAGATTGATGTATTTCTCTATCGTGATGATGTTCTGCTCAAGCTCTCGCCAGAGAATTCGCAGTGGGTGCTGAGAGCACAGCATGGGATGGATCATCTCCCACTCAATTCACAACAAATGAATGGCTGGATGCAAAACCTGGCACGGAGGCAGGTGACTACACCACCTCATGTTACCAAAATCCTAAAGATTATAATAAAAATCCATCAAGTAGGTCAACTGCCTCTGTCTGGGGGTTAAAGTGTAAGAGAAGAACTTGAAAGATATTTCTCTCAGTTCTGTTTGCCAACACATCTGTATTGGTATGGTCTTCTCAACCTTGTTAAAAATCATGTATTATTTCAGATATTCCCATTACAGTGACATCAGAAGGTACATTAAGATCTTCGCTACAATGTTTATTATATTAGAGGAGGAAATGAGCTACGTGGTCACTTACAATACAAAAAATAGAAACAAAAATAGCAAAATTAGACATGAAAAATACTAATTAAAAAAATCAGTAAGACTGTGTACATAAGCACAGAAAATTAGTAGAAATTCCTATTATTGTATTTTGTATTTCCATAAATTTCAGCTCAACTATTTTATCAACAGAAGCTGAATCATCCATTTCATTCTACATATGCCAGCTAGTAAAGAGTCAACTGAGTCAAAGGAGAATCAGCTGCTTCCTATTTACACCCTCTTAAAAAAATACAACTAACTTTCAGAATGCTACATTTAGCAATACTATTTTTTGCATCCTTAAAAGTCAAACCATTTAAAATTAGAAGAAATAGCCAATCCAAAAAACATAACCTTATTCTTGAGCTAAGGGAGACATTTACAGATAACAGGGTGGTCTTTTATGGACAATTTTGCTTCTGAAAAGCATCTCCTTCAGCCATGCATGACTTTAATTGAGATACTCACACACTTGCTTGTCTCACTGCACTAAGGCCCTCAAAACACTAATGAACAACACATTGTGTTTCCAAAAGCAGCACAGTAATTTATATTCTATAAAACCTGGCTTGTGCTTTACCATATGGATCAAGAATTCCAGCCAAAATGCCTTTCATTGTTAGGATCAAATCCTGAAATGTTACTTCTTTCTGCTCTGCCTTAGAATGACTCTGAGAAAGTAAGCAAGCTTCACTGTATTAAGCTTTTATAAAAATAATAATTAAAAAACCCAATAGAAGCAACAAAGATACCCCATCTTAGAGACAGGCTGGACAAGACTTGATAAATTCATTCTATAAAATAGTACTAAAGATCTTATCCAAGCTTCAGCTAATTAATGAAAATAATGCTTTTAAATTGCTTTTATTTCATTGAAACAAGAATGTGGGTGTTTAAACAGCACATTCACTTTCAGTAAGAGATTGAGAGCACCGTTAGAAAGAAGTTGTTACACCATGAAATAACTGTTCTCCAACACCAATCTGAAGATTAACAGTATTTCAGTGCACCTTAAAAATCAACAAAACATACTATATATGCATAGAGCAGATAAAGAAGAATCTCTGCTGAGCAGAGATTAAAATATGGCATGACTTCTCTAATGTTTTTACCCAAAATAAACTGAGCAATATTTTGTTCTCTAGTCCTGCAATCAATTTCACCCATCTTTAATCAAGGTGCAAGCAGTTCCTTTAGTTTTGATAGCAATGATTTACACACACACCCCATAGCTCACTGATTTCTCCCAGCAATTGCTGTATTTTAATATGTACCATTGATACAAAATAAGTGAAGGTACAGAAGAGCAGGAACAAGAAAAGCAGGGCTGGCTAAAGAGTAAGGCAGGAGACCTTGAGGCCATTAGACTCAGAAGCGGTGTTTGGGAACAGACAATGCTTAATGCTGATACCAAAGGTAAATTCAAGTACAACCCAGGGACAGTATCACCACAGAAAGCACAAAGGTACATCAGGAAATACTTGATTTCACCCTTGGACGTTCTTCTTTCCCTAGCACTGCATTAACCCTCTTGAAACATCGGGCATTAGTCTCTAAGTAGCAGCTGTATCCCTCTAGATAGTATGCATCTGGGTAGGCGATCAAAATAGAGATAATATAAGAAGAAGAAAACAAGTAAAGTACTACTAGACTTATAAGCCAGGGTGGGAATTAAGAAAGGCAAACTGAAAACACAAGAAGATAATCTGATCTATTTTAGAAAAAAAAAAAAAATGTGCAAACTGAAGTCAAAAAAACAAAGTCTGTTGAGCAGCCAGTAAGGTTAGTTGGAATCTGGAACTCTCAATGTTCTGCACTGATTTCCTTGATCCTCTGCACACCCCCTTCATACAAGCACTGAATCATGTTTACTTGGAGTCCCTGGACTCTATAGTTTTGTCCAACAATGTGGGGGTTTGAGTTTGTTCTTAAAACAGAAAACACGCTAAATTGATTCTTTAAAAACAGAAGAGCAGGGAGCTTTGAAGCCAGGCCTCTTCCACCTTAACCAGAATATTAAGGATATTAACACAGTAATTGCTGTTTCCAACCCCAGCTTCCACCTTAGCTTGCTTTTACAAGTTCTTTCATTGTCTGTAAGAGCTGAGCTCTCAACTAGAAGCTGAACTATCACAGCTTTGCAGCACAACGCGTGGTAATAAATGATTTGCTAATCTTGGTTTCCTTAACGTGCCAAGTTGCGAAGTGGCGAGGCAGCTGCAGAACAGCAGATGTCTGTGCCACCTTTTGTGACAGAGGGCAGCCTTAACTGGCTTCCCCAGAGCAAGCCCTTCTGAGTTTAATTCTCAATAGCAAGGATAGGGGACAAAAAAAAAAAATTACCACAGGATAAATTTGAGAAATCAAACCCCAAATGAATTACATCTTGAGTTCTCCATGGTATGCATCCAAGGAAAGAGGCAGTCACTGCTAGCTGGGTGATGCATCTTGACATCCCATCTTATCTCAGGAAAACCTCTTCAAATGCTTTCTATTTGCTCCCCAGGGTAGCAAACAGAGTGGAATTTCCAATGCCTGATTTACTATGAGTTCCATCTTCTAATATGACATAAAAGAAAGAGAGAAGAGTCAGACTAGAAGCAAACATGAAGATTACTGGACATATCACATCTAAGGACTGGCCTAAGATTCACAAAACGCTTGTGAGAACTTTATTGTATTTTCAAAATTTGAGTTTATAGTGTTTGATATGTTTTCTCCTTTTCTTCAAGATACATACTGCATTTTGTTATAAGGATACCAATTTTTCTTTTTGGAATCATTACCTAATTGAACCTTGGGTATCCTGAATTTGTAGTACATCAAATTCAAGACTAATGAGAGACTTTGAATAATCAGACACCAAAGTACTCCCACCTGTGAACTGATGTGTCCAGATATAAAAGCCCCAAATGCAGTTTCTGCACAAGTTCTGCCTCCCTCATATCAGCAATGAATTTTTTTGCAGAACAAACTGAGTATTTCCTGAAATGCTGAAGCTTCACCTATTGTCTATGGCACAAGAATAAAAGAAAGTTGAAATAATCAATTTGAGTTAACCAACCGTCCAAAGCTTCTCTGACATTTGCATTTTCATATATGAAAAATCGCTTCCCCATCTTCTCAAGCATCTATTAAATACACACTACTTTGCTTAAGAAACTGCATAATAATTAAGAATATGAAATAATATTGAACAGGAACAATTGCCACAATTTTAAATCTGCTAAAAGTACTGTATATTAACTTCTACAGTAAGTTTTCAGGCAGTAGCCAGATAATGTGTCAACTTGTAGTGAAATCCAGGACTTAGTAACCTGAAGCTCAAGTAAATTGCCATAAGCATCAAGCAAACCGTTCTTGATCTTTGTACAGACAACACCTTTGTTAAACAGACAGCAGCGTATCTTCCGTATTTTACCACTTCACAAAAGAATGCACAACAGGAATATCAAACATATGTTCCAACAAAGAGACGTCTTTAATTAGAACAGTATAATCTTATTTTGAGTACCAAAGGTTTCAGCAGACTATCGCGTCTACTTTGTTTTTCTAGACAAACAGAAAAAATTACCACCACCTCTCTCCAAACACATCTCTTAGTCTATCTGAAGAAAACAATTTCGGGAACTAAAGAGGAAAAATCCAAGAGGACTATAGGCAGATTTCTTCTCAGCATCTTGAAGCATGTTCAGGCCTGCTTTTTTGAGCACTATTGCTTTGTTTACTGCAAATAAAGTATACACTAAGTTTTGTGTTACACAGTTGTAGTATTTTATATACTGAATGTAAGTTTCCTTTTTTTATTTATTTTGAGATTCAGGCATTGTTATGTTCAACACATACCCTGAGCCATTTGGTGTCAACTAAAATGTATCAGCTCAACAATTTAAATAAACTTAAGTGGAACAGAAATTTACATAAATGGCAAAACCAGACTTACTGCACTAGTTTCCACCACAAAGATCCTACTAGGAAATACTAGTATTGTGCACATATTAAAATAATAAATAAAATTGGGGACTTCTGGTCAATGCTGTTTATGGAGAGAACGTTTCTGCCTGGTCTTACAAATTTCACTACTGAAAATAACCAAGCATTAACTTTTAATATCTCTGCATCAACAAAAAAAGAAACATTCATACCATCTTCTGTATGCTTTTAACCTTGGAGCTTTGACCCACAGCCTCTCCCTCAATTGTTTATTAAATCCCTCAAATACCTTCAGAAGTCCAAACAGCTGGACTGAATACAAAGTGTTCTGAGCTTAAAAGAGAGTATACCAAGGCAGCTCAATTTCTCCAGTTCCAGAAGAAAACCACATTCCCTACCAGTTACAAAAGGGCAGTAGCTTGTGAGGCACATCTGGACAGATACAAGCAGACCAAAAACATTCCCAAAATCTCCCAAAACATTTGTGAGTTCCACAGCCTGCTCAGCAACCCTCAGCAAAAGATGACTAGTAAAATATACCCTGTGTTACCACAGATGTCCCAGTGAGAAAGTTCTACCAGTAAAGCACGCACCACTAATACTGGGCACATGTATTTTGGTTTCAACTGAAGTTAAACTGCAATTTTGAAGCGTACGATTAAAAATTCTTCTGTCAGGGCAGTGTTGGAAATTTGCTTCAGCATTTCACAAAAATAAAACAAAATCCACTGAGATTGTCAAATAACTTCATGGCTTTGCAAATAATTTTGGATAACCTGTGTTCACTGACAGATCTCAATAAATCCTAAAATGTCAGGATGAACACAAAGCACATGTTACTGAATAGATTTGTAAGATGGTCCCTAAATCCAGCCAAAGATAGACAAGAAGGACAGAACGGCAGTAAGTTAATGAAGATATACAGAATTAACAGTTCACCTGCAATAGTTAAGTAGAAACTCTTTTTCTTTCTTACAAAGAAAGAAAATAACTGGCATCAGCTGTTATAATTAAGCCTACAGTACCAGAAGAAAAAGCAAGCCACGGGAGTGAGGCAGTGCTTTCCTGGCAGTGATGTCAACTTTGTGGGCGTCTGCCTTTTTGAAAGTCAGATGGAAAGCCTTGCACCCTCTCTTAGTTAGTCCCCCATACTCAGTACAGTTCAGGTTTGTAATAAGGGTGAGCAAAATCATCACCGATACCTAAACTGGTAAAATATTTACATCTACTTCAACAGACATCATGCAGGAGTTTCCAGTGAGAAGTATTTTGTTTTTACTTTCCTCCCCCCTTTTGCTAGGGGGGAAAAAAAGAAAAAGAGCTGAAAATAGAGACAAATATCTTTACATAGTTTTTAATATAGGACTGCATTACATAAAGCTACAAAAAATTATCTAATCCATCTAATTACAGATAATTAATATTTTCTTTTTTGGGAGAGCTGGCACACATTACTGCAGTTTTCAAGACGACATCAAAAATATCCTCATCTGAGAAAAACACGATAAATATAACTGGCAAGAAATTTTAGGCAAACCTTCTTCAGACCAGTGTAGGAACACACAGAAAAACAAATATTTAGCGACAATTCAATTAATCCTTGTAATGTACAGGAGGTGTTTCTTTTGACACATAGAACCTTTAGAAATTGCAGTGATTTGACAGGCTGAAATTCTACTTAATCAGATAAAAATACATATTTTTAATTAAGCAGTTTCATGCAAACTACTTAACAGAAATGAACTACATTTCACATTAAAATGGCAACTAGATTTTTAATCACTCTCTTTCCATTCACTTTATTATCTGCTACTAATTTTTCCCCCTCATCAAGTTCTAAATACTATCTATGAAAATAATTTTAAGATTTAGCCTGTTTTTACCACTGTCAATTACAAAACTGCTGTATATCTTGTCTCCTTTAAGCTCCCTCAGATCACCTTCAAGCCTTCAGCCTCATTTTCCCTTATCCATTATTAGGATTCCAAAACAGACACAGCACAGAAAGATCAAATTTTAAACTTTCAATTCCACTTAGTAAAAAAATAACTACACCTCTTTTCTTCATAAGTTTGAGACAAAAATACCTTGTTTTCAACTATTCTTAAGCCAAAAATACTTAGAAAAAAATAATTTTAAAACAAGCCTACCCAAGTATCCAAGTCAGTAAGATATCTAAGAGCTCTTGCTATTAACCTACAGGTTCTGCTTGCCCACAAGCCAAACAGGGGTCAGACACAGGAGCACGTTTCCAACATTAGCTGGCCCACAGGTGTCATCTATACACATCCTCTCAGCATACACTGAATTCCAGATATTGGATTGATTTGGTCACCCATGAAAAAGGGCTCTGCTTATTTGAATAACCTTGTATTTATCTGAAGAGTGCGGGGATGGATAATTGCCATGGCAGAGCTGACAGAAGGTACTTCTTCATTAATCCAAAGCCAGGTCTTCTGAACACCTGCAACACCTTCTAAAGCATTCCTGGTTTAAACCTGCTAGAGGTATTTGGGGAAGGAAGACTTAAATCTGGCAGCCTCTAAACAACTGAAGTATTTGCCTCATAACTGCTTTCTCAAGCACTTATTCCTGTGTCATGTCATCTCTCCCCCCAGTGAACTAAAATGTCAAGAGTCAGGTCAATGTGTAACATTTTGTGGGGGAACCTTATTTTCTGCCACTTTACAATTTTGAGAACCAAAGAACTGAGTGCTCAGGGCCAGCGCTGAAAACCTTGGACAGAATTAAAAATTAGGATTTCCAAGACTCCCTATAAATTACACATCCATAATGTCCACCCAGTTGTTTTTTTTTGGTTGGTTTTTTTTTTTTTTTTTTTTGCTTACACATACAAATTACCATGTAGGCATCTAATTACTGCATCTGAGCATAAGACATACATAGCAAGCAATGCCATATTTTAGCTGTTTCCAGATGGCACATATGAATACTGTCATGTCATTACTCTCTAGCTGGGTTCAAAAAAGACAATTCCTGGGTGACTAAGAATATTGGGCAAGGCAAACATTACCCCCGTACACCAAAGGTTCCAAATGCAGTCTTTCAGAGAAGCAGAAATATTTCACTATTTTTCGAGAGACTAACAAATCCTAACACCCGCAAGCATTTCATACAAATGAATTTAGTCTTATAAGACATTCATTTTAAAGCACAAATTTTAGGAGGGCACCTGTTAACAAGACAGGCCAAGAACATCTGATCTTTGTGTTCCCAAAAGCACTAGTCTTTCTTCAAAGACTAACCATCTCCTTTCTCTCTACTTAAAAGTCTTCTACTGCTTTAATAAAAATGGAGTATTCTGCTTCAAAACCTGTTTTAGAGTGTCCATATTTTTGTACTAGCAAGTCTTCCACAGTAATTTACATCGATTATTTTGGCATCTAAAGTAAAGGTACTGCTCATAGCCAGCTCAAAGCTTTTAAAAACCTCTTAATGTTCTGCTGAACTACCAGTTGGCTCAAGTATCTATGGATTCTGCATACATTTCTGTTTGGTGAAAAACAAATCCATGCACACAAATCCCCAGCACACTGGGCACCCTGTGAAGTAATAATAAATTGAGATACTATGTTAAATAGAAACATAGGGGCTTGGGGGTATTTTTGTTTTTTATCACGACCTTGGCTAATACCAGTTCCAACATTATCAGTAGGGAGAAAACAAACATTTTGAATGGAATATGTATTCTGAAAAGAATTAAATGAAAAATTTGAGTGCTAACATCAAGCAATCAAGAAACACCGTTAAAAAAAATTTCCACTTTATCTTCAATCACATGCTTAAGAAACATTTCCTTAACACAAGCTAGTTGCTTTCAAGGTTATAAAAATTTCCCCACAAACACAAACCAGTAAAATACTTTTTTAAAAAAATACCCAAAATACTGGCATGAGGGTATGCATTAGAGATCCAAAGAAGACCCATCTAAGCATAATCCAAGCACTTGAATGCAGGATTTCTGCTTGCAACTCACTAGTAACAAACTAGCACTAAATGCAATCCTTGAAACAATACGGTACGCCATATGGCTAAAACTGGATATTAAAATTGAGAATATCAATTACCAATCCACTAATGCTGAGAGCCAAAATCCATGGACAGTAAGAATTTAATCCAATTCACTGACTAAAACACGAGCTGAGCCCGACAGGCAGAAGACAAACCTACTGCTGGTTTCGCAGAAAGCAACAGCTCCCATTTTTATTGCAATAACTCCAAAACTAGCTAAATGTAACACTTCCTTAACATTCCGGACTGCAGCAGCGGGCACCACAAGAATCTGCAAAAGCAACCCAAGTTTCACACTGATTGAGAAATCATAACTAAGTAACTATTTAAGAAGAAACAGTTATAGTTGTTTTCCACATGACCAAATCGAAGCCTCCAAAGCACCAGGAAGTTATTACACACTGCCCCCACCAACAGCTTGCTTCGTTCCAGGAAAAGGCATCCTACAAACTCTAAAGATATATATTTCTACTATAATTAAAGGATCATGTAATTGTATCAACTGAAGGATTTTCTTATTCTAAACATATTAGTTTAATTAATCTAGTTTTAAATTATATTTTTTTTAATCTCTGTAGAGTGTTTATTCCTGGATGATATTAAATAATGCTACACAAAATTCCACATACTTCCTAATTATACAAAACTTCATTGGTTACTTACACAAGAGGAATTTTCATTAAGTGTAAATACAACATTTTTGTATTTCCATGAGGTATGGAAGTGATTTAAAAACCGTTCTGCAAGGATTTACTGTGGAATTCTAACTTTACACATTGTCGAAGATTTCATGGTAGGATGCTTGCTCTGTACTGACCTAGCAGCTGCAAGGATTACACAAGGATAAATGTAATTTATCTCCCCCAGTATAGAATCCCACTTCACCCTACTGCTTTCTGATCCTGCATTGAAAGGCCAAAGTACTACTACCAAAAACCCTGCAAACTTGTTTCAAGTTCAACAGCACATTAAAAGCTGTCTCAAATGGAACTAACAGTTTATTGGACAAGTATTCTTGATTTTAAAAAATTGTTCTTGACATACCATGGGTAAAATGCATTCTGCTAATTTCTGAGGGGGGGGGGAGGGTTTGCCTTAAAAAAAAAAAATAAATTTTTAAAAAAAACACCACACCAAAAACCCCAACACAAACCTCAACTGCAAATTAGCTCTTCTGCTTCCTACCTTCCTTCTGTATGAACTCCAGCTGGGCTATTACTGTAAGCTAACAAACAACTGATTATACATTAAGTCATAGATAAACAGTACTAAAAAGGTTGATATTACCAAAGGTTTGGAGGTCATTTTAAGACAGGAGACATAACAGGCATTTCTTATTTTTCTTGCTGGGTACCACATTATTTTAAGCCTGAGTTCAGTATATCAAATATTAACCAAGCTATTTTATTTAGGCTACCAAAGTTAAAAAGCTTGGCACTATAGTGACATATCATAAAAGTTACAAACTAAAAGTCCGTTTTACTTAAAAGATACCCAAAACCACACATAAAAGGCTTTAAAAATTTATAATGTCGTTTTAAAGTGCAATAATTCACTGACACAGACTGTTTTTAATATCCCCAAACCCTTTCTTATATCCACAAATGGTTACCTAGTGTGTGACAATAATTCCAGGTCAAAAGCAGTTTTAAAAGCCTCCACGAATCGTTGGTGTTGTGAAGCAGCTGGGAGATTCTTTTGTATTAAAGCTAACTGTCTGCGTGGGGGCTGGAGGTTACCTGCCCAGCAGAGAACCAGCAACAGTACCCAGCCCCACCACAGGCTTGGTTTAAAACACCGTTTTTTAGCAAAAGGCTAAATAAAACCCAAGAACATTTTGATGGTATCAAGCAGGCACTGCAAGGTAAAGAAGAAAATCATGTCAGCCCTTTATCCAGTAAGAGCCTCTGTGAACATTTCAATAGGAACTAGGTGGGAGGAGTAAATAGTTCTATCTGGAGAAGCTCACAAAAATTAAGAAAAAAAAAACCACAGATTTTTTGCAGCAATCTTCCAAATGCTCCTCCTACCCCCACCCCACAAAAAAAGAAGAAAGCTAAGAGAAATAGAAAGTAAATCTAAAACACAATTACGAAATAAGATCTAGTTTGGCAAAGCTGTGGTGAGGAGGAGTTGAAAAATGAGAGCTGCCTTGCTGCAAACGCCATCTTGTTGCAGCTATTGGGCCCAGGCACAGAAAGATCCATTCATTCACAGCAAAAAGAAAATCAAACACACACCCTGGCTAATCTGCAGCCACCAAAACAACTACACTATTATCACCCCCTTCTCTTTCTCCTCTCCTAAAGCACAAGGCTGGGGGGGAGGGATATAAACTCTAATGCATTACATTTAGAACAAATTTCGATCTTAATATATCGTCTTCGTTTCCTCACATGGATTTCACATACACACCGACAGCATTTCGTCTCGACTCGCAGCCTTGTGTTAGGCTGATCAGCTTAAAATATGAGGTAAATCTCTCACTATTAGTGCAGATGTTTTACAGCAGCAAAATGTTTAAATTTTCAGGCTTAAATCACCTCTCCAAGCTGAGCCAACTATTTCCAAAAGCTGTTTCAATAATCACTTGAGCCTTACATTTACAGTCCTTTCCTCCGATTTTCTGCCGTGGAGACAATACATAATAACGTGGCAGTCGGCAGGCTAGAAAGGATGCCTTATTTCAAATAACGAATCCTAGCCGTGACTTGGTTGAAGAATAATGAAATATCACATTCGTTAAAATTTCAGCTCATCTTCAGGAATGATAAATTGACATCTTACAACCACCTCTACATCATTCTGATATTCTTCTGGACAAGATTGTCTTTTTTTTTTAATAAAACGCCTCATTCTCTTTCATATTTACATACAAGACTTTACATTTCTTCATTTCCTACCAAGCTGTAGAATTAAAACCTCTACGCCTTAAATATATCTTGTATGGATAAAGAAAAATGCTGAAATCCTTTCAGTCATCAGCTGGGAATTGAAATAATATTTTAAACAATATTCCCGAGGAGAAAACTCCATTTTTCTATTGTAGCAAACACCCTCCATGATCTTCGTTATTGCTGCTACGGGCACACAAAAAATATGCAGCACCGTAATACAAGGGGGAACAACAAATATACGGGCTAAATCCATCCTCGGTTCTGATTTTAAAGAGAACAAAACCTTCCGTGCCCCTCCCTCCCCCAGTATACCCAGCATGAACCCCATCTGCGAGCCCTGGGCTGGACTGGGGGCTGCTGGAAGCAGTCTTACCCTGTTTGTCTCACCCCCGTCTCCTCTTAATCAGTTTTCCACCATTACAGCAGCCACACCATAGCTTTTTCTTGAATCTCCAAATATTCCCTCTGCCGGCTGGATCGCTCGGGGAACTCGCCTTCTGTATCTTAACGCGTACGAGAAAACACCCCAAACCGTCTAACAGAGACCACTACAGCGTAATTATAATTAAAAATGGAACCCCGCAAGATCCAAGGTCTCCTCCCTTTTTCGCCTTAAAGCCTTCAAGAGAGAATCAGTCCCACCCCCACCTTTTTCTCCTCCTCCTCCTCCTCCAGCTACAAACACACTTCTTTTTTAGGGGAAGCTGGAGCACCGAGGAGGTGGGGAAGCGCGGGGGAGGGGGGCTATTTCCAACCCCGCCATGCCAAGAGGTGGACGAACCATGAGCCGCCCTTCTCTCCTGAAGAACGGGTGGGCGAGGAGGAGGAAGAAGGGGGGGGGGGCGCGCCGGGGGGAGAGAAGCCCAACCCGGTGCCCAGCGATGGGAGAACCGAGGGAGCGGCGGAAGGGGGAGGCCGAAGGGAAAGGAGAAGTGCGGCTGCGAGGAGGAGGAGAAGGAGGAGGAAGAGCGGGGGAGGGGAAGCGGGGGACGGGCGCAGCCGAAGAAGGAACCTGGGGATGAAGGCGGAGGGGGGGTTGGGGGGGAGACGAGGCCGCCGGCGGGAAGATGGCCTCAGGGTGGGGCCGGGCCGGGGGCCCGGCGAGGCGGTGAGGCTTTTGTGCGGATGCCCCCCTCCCTCCACCGCCCTCCGCCCTTTTCTCTCCCCCTCAGACGGTTACCTGCCCTTCCGGCCGCTGCTCATTAACCGGGCCGGTACCTCCGTCGCCCGCGGCTCCTGCCCGCGTCCCGCCGGCCTGGGGAGGGGAAGGGGGGCGGAGGAGGAGGCGGAGGAGGAGGAGGAGGGTAGCCGCCCGCGCTCTGCCCGGCTGGTCCCGGGGAGGCAGCAGCAGCAGCGGCCGGGGGAGCCGAGTCGGAAGGAGGGAGCCGCGGGGGAGGGGGGTGTCGCTGGGTCTCGACTCCTCCTCGCACGCCGGGTGCCCGCTCAGCTCCCCGCAGCCATCGGGAAGCGAGAGCCTGGGCGCGGTTAACCTTCCCCCCCTCACCCCCCTCCTTCCTCCTCCTCCTCCCCTTCCCTTCCCGCCCGTGCTGCCCGGCCGGGAAACCCCGGCTCGGCTCGGCTCCCCGCCCCGCCGCCGGCACCGCCCCGCCGCCGGCAGAGGCAGGCCCCGCCGCGCCGCAGGCCTCGCTGCCTCGACGGGGGAGCCGGCGGCAGGGCCGCGGCCGGGGCTGTGCGCGCTCACGGGCGGGCAACGCCCTTCCAGTCAGGGCGTCTGGCGGGAAGAGGGGACGCGCAAGGGCCGCCCGCCCTCCCGCCCATGGCGGCCGGCTGGCCTCCGCTCCTCACAACGTCCTTCCAGTCAGTCAGTCAGGCCGCCTAGGCGGGAAGGGGGGAACACGAAGGGCCGACAAACAGACCGACGGCCGACAGACCGACCGACCGCCACCACCCGCCCATGGCGGCTGACTCGGCCCCGCTCCCCGGCGCTTCCTCCCCGAGCGCGAACAAAGGCCGCGGGCGCTGAAGGAAGAGGAGGGGGCGGGGGAGGGGAGGAAAGGGGGGTGAGTTGTTTCGCTTCTGCCCCGCCGCGCCCAGGCCGCAAACGCGCCTTGAAAAGCCTGTCGTGAACAAAAGAAAAGGCAGAAGCCCACAAACGGCGTTATTTGAGCCGGGAATCGCCCGGAGAGAGCAGGGCTCGGAAGCGGAGAAGCAGATCCCCCTTCACCCATGTTGAATGTAAGAACCCCGGGCTGCTGAGCAAGAGTAAGGGTGAGGGCCGGAGGCCCCAAATAACCGCATAAACTGAGGGCCGGAGGTCTTAAAACCCCACTCACCAGCAGTAAATCTCTTTGTACTACCATCTTTCCCTCAGGAATTTGACAAGTGACAATTCTGTCGGCTTGCAACTTTTTTTTTTTTTGTAACCTCACTTCCAAGAGTACTTGCCTGGCCAAAGTTTCCAGAGCCACCTTTTCACTTTCTTCTCAGGGGATGCGCATCCAGCTCTGTTCTGGGAAGCATTGCAGAAAAGAGCAAGGCAAACAAAAAATGAGGCAAAGTGAAAAAAAAAAAAAAAACAAAATAAATGTAATTTCTGTTTTACAGACTGGGCCTCAGATAAGCCAGACAGGACAGATGTTACCAAGATGGAATCTTTTCACACCAGTGCTCACGTACTAAAACATTGTTACTTAAAAATGGAAAGTAAGTATTCACACAGCATTACATCACTTTTTCTCCTATCAACAGGTTTAAATCTGGGGGTTTTCTCCCCTATTCGTTCATAGTTTGTTAAGAGGTGAGATTACCTTACCACCCAAGTTGGTTTGCAATAAAAAGTAAAAAAAACCCACAGCACTGTCATAACTTTTAAATTTAAAACCTCTCCAGAAAAAGTACGTTGTAATAAATGAAAAAAAAACACAACTCAAAAATAAAAAAGGTTAAAGAGACTTTTTTTTTTTTTTCCCCAGACTCATCCCCTAGCAGTTGCTTGCTTCTCCAGAATTTAAAACAAACTGTTACTTGCTTTCTGGAAAGGTAGGCGTGGTTACCTGTAATTAGTAAGAGAAAGAATAGGTGTGCTAATTAAGCTGTAGGAAAGTGGGTTGGCTATTATTCAGGTTGCCTGTTAGGAATAACCATTAGATCCCGGCGTGGTTAAGCTTGTTTTATAATAATCAACTGTTTGTTTTAAATAACATGTTTGCTGTGCTAAAGCTTTAATTCTTCACCCTGGGATTTACAAATAACAAAATAAGAAATTTACTGAAATTAGAATAAAAGATTCTTGAATTATAGTCTCACATTGTTTATATTCTGTTCAGTAACCATGAGAAAATAATTTCTCTTCCACCACTGAAAGAAATATGCCCACATGTGCATCGTGGACAGGAATTACCCCATTAAAACCCATGGAACCAAGTGTATGCAGGTTGGGGATGTTCTTTAGATGGAGGCTAGAGGTTCACCTGGCATTCCTATCTGCAAAATACTGATTAAATCTAACTGCTTAAGAAACACCACAAGTTTATTAGATATTTGCAGTTTTCTAGAGACATCAAAAGCAGTTACACACGTTACTGCAATATTTAAGTCACAAAGTCTCAGATGGATTTGTAGTAGGCAAATTGCCTTTTTTTTTTTTTTTTTTTTTTTTTGTTAGAGACCACTTTTTTGCATAGCAGAGATTAAAATGCCCTTTTGGGGATACATCACAATCTGCGTGGAAAAGAGTGACCACTTACCACATTGGGGGGAAAAAAGTACATCACATAAAGGATTAAAAATAAAAGAAAAAGCCCTGTTTTGCTAAGAAAAATTTGTAGGTCAGAAAAAATGTTCACCTAACACTGGATCATACAGAAGAAATCTGTATAATGAACAAAAATAATATTTTAAGGCTCATAACAAACAATAAATCACATTTTGTCTCTTTGAGAGTGTAATGACGTTGAGATTTTGCTATTGGACTAGGAGAATTGTGTGAATTAACTATGTTGTAATAAACTGGTGCATGCTTTTTTTCCTGTTGCACATGCCTTATCATACATATACTTACTGCTTTTCTTCCTTTTAATTCTCTTACATGCTTTTAGTAGTGGGGCAGTTATAGTACCTAAATGAGTTCAGTTTGGGTTTTTCTTTAATAAAGTACACATTCAGATCTTATCCTTCCCTAGGAATCTCTTCTCTTTTTCTTCTTTTCTTTTCTTTTTTTTTTTTTTTTTTTTAAATTCTAATTTTTATCTGTTCTCTGTTTTCTGAGAGCTAAAGAGAATTTCTGTCTGCAGGTCCGTGCTCTGCCATGTCTTCAAATCCATGGAATTTGGGTAAGGAAACCAGACCAGCCAAATGTGTTTACACACACTGGGTATAACCACATGCACACATAACTAATTTTTCACCACACCTATTCTTTTGTAAAAATACAACTGTTGCAGTAGTTCCTGTTTCTGATCCAGTGACTTCATTACACTTTATTCTCCAGTGAAAATTTTGATTGATATATAGTTATACTACCGGTATGAAGAGGGATTGTGAAGACTGGAAATGGTTGTTTTCAGGGTGGAGGGTTGTTTCAGGTGGGGTGGGTGGAGATTTTTTGTTTTGTTTTATAGATCTCCCTAGACAAATCAGTTTTGCTGCACTTTAAAATCTTTCACATTACTGCGTGCAGCACTTTAATTCTGAATTCTTCATATAGTTCTGTACTGGAAGCTCCTCTATATGCAGTATCTTTATTTTTTTAATTTCCTTTTCACTTTTTGATCTTCATTTTTTTGGCATGTGCATACAGGTAGATACAGAAACCATCCTAGATTGTAATATTTAGTGGGGACTTACTTGATGAATGTCTTTATCTGTTTCTATATATTACAAAAATATTGTTCATAAAATATCTGCTAATACCTGAAGATCATAATTAACAAAACCAAGTCTTCATTTTTTTTTGTTAGTCCACTTGGACTAGTGCAGCCAAAGCAAATTAAAATACTTGAAATGGATGAGAAATGTAACTCACGCAATTTCACAAAATGGTGAAACTTAACAAACCTGAGGCTTCTCCGTGTGCTAGGACTTGGTCAGCTGAAGCAAAAATAGAAGTTTTTCTCCCGAAGCTTGGTTTAGATCTAAAGAAAACCTCTCCTGTAAGGAGGTTGCTCCATAGTACTCAGTTGCAAAATTTCTTGCACCTTTTTCTCAATCAGCTGATATTAACCCCTTTATAGAGAACATACCGAATTAAACAAATCTTTAGGCAGTTTCACCAGTTTGTGTGTTTCTCCAGCTTTTTTAAACACGATGGCAAAACCAGCTAGAATCTGTGGTGCCTGGTACACTTCTGCAACATCTGGTTTTGCAGGCTGCTCTGCCATTCAGAACCTGCCTGTTACAGCCCCAGCATGGCACCTTGGTGGTGATTGCTTCAAGCCTTTTTGTGGAACAACCAAGGAATTGGTGGTTAAAATGAAAAAATGTCTGTCTCACTATTACAGTGAAACTCTTCCAAACAGGGAACAATTATGCCATGCATAGTTCTATATTTTTACCAGCTTCTGATTAACTGGGCATCTGCTTAAACAGAGCCAATGATTGCATTCACATCAAAAGTTGCTCTCTAGTTTTCAGCCTCCAGGCTCTGCTTTCACTCTTATGTGTCTGTGACTGCCATCAACAGGTAAAAATGAAGGCTACTGAGAGGCTTTAAAAATAGTGTGAAATGCAGATTCAGGGATCTTGACAAACAAATGTCCTCATTTAAGGATGCCATGATGCACACTGCAGTACTTTTGGAGTATTCAGTCTTTATCAGTGTAATAGTTAAAAAGGCAGCTGCTGCTTTTCTTAGGCTGCAGGAATAGGAAGCCTTGTTCAAAAGCAAAAAGGTAGATGGACAGATACGGCAGATACAGTCCTGAGAGAAGGGGTTCTTGTTCAACAGGAGCAGCAAGGATGTAACTCGGTCCCCAATGAATTAATGAGTACAGGTTTTATTTGCAAGTGAAATTGTCATTGCACATGGTTTAGAAATACACCATTTTCATGTCTTATTGAATGTTTTGTCAGTATTTTTGTAATTTCTTAGAAAGTATTTTGATTTTGCATACAGATAGCATTGTTACGGCATTGTTATAATCAAAATTTACATATTGCTAGCTGAGAAAATATACTGCACGATTCTTAGGATAACTCAAGATGCTCCTGAACTCTGAAAAAATAACTGTCAAACAGGTAAAAATTATTCTTTCTGAAGAAAGTGTGAAAAACAGATGGTATAAAAAAACTACTGAATTAAATAATGATGTTTTGCCTACTTCTGTATTTGTGACTTCCCAGGTGAGTGTTTCTAAAGGATTTACCCAAAATAATAACTCAAAGGACCACCTCATCTTCCAGAATCACACCCACACTATTTCCCATCCCAGAATATTTTGTTTGCCTTTGTGTCTTTTGATTTCTATAGTGTGCATTCTATTAAAACTGCAGAGATTTATAGAGACATTCACATGATTTTGATCTTGTTTGAAGTTCTCACTGCATTTGGGCCCAAAAGCAATGTAGAGCCCTTGTGTCTCCTGTCTTTCCACCAAAATTAAATGAAGATTATACAGTGTTTCAATTTCAGCTATGCCTCAAGTCCCAAGTCTAGTCAGAGGATCAGGAACTCTTTTTATTATCATTATTTATTTATTTATTTATTTATTTTTAAAACTGATACAGAACGGTACCAACCTGTTGTTATTTTCCAGTTCTTTAATAATTGAATGAAAATCATGGCTGCTATTTTCTGAGCAAGGACCTGGGTAACAGAGTACCAAGATCGTTCATTAAATAAAATAAATAAATAAAAGCATACTGAATAAAAATACTCAGGCAGAGGAAAAAGTAGGAGTAACTCAGTCTCCTTAGTTACATTCTGCATTCTCACAGTTTCTTTCAGTTCGCCTATTACTATGGAACAAAAGAGTTATTTTAAACAAGCTCTGAGAACAAAGCATAAGGTTAGCAAAACTGTTTTAGTCTGAAAAGAATATAATTGACAAGATTTTAAGGTAGGGGGAACTAGTTTTGAGAGTCTTCATTTAATTTAGGACAAAAAGGCAGGAAAATCCGTATACCTGAGTTTCCTAACTAACACAGCCTTGGAAGATGACATTGAACTGCTTACTTATGGTATCTGGTGAGAGACTTTGCAAATATTCAAAAATATTTGCAAAAATATTTGAAATCCTTTGAAAAAAATATTCATCATTGTCTGTAAGTGAAGTAGAAGAGAGTTGTGAAGGCCTGAGCTTTCCTGTAGATTTCATTCTACTGCATCAATGTACATATATGTCACTGTGAATGCAATAAGTAATAAGAATCAAATCTATTACATGACTGTCTTTGTATATCATCCCTGACAAGAGGCAGAATAGGGTATGTGGGGACAGTATATGCTGGTCTATGTACATCCTAAAGGGCATTATATGCAGTCTTGTTTTCTTATAAATTCTGGCTGAGGTAGTTCTATTTCCAGGGGAAAACCTTGTTCCTATTGACTTGTGACCCATTTAAAAATCAATGCCATTAGCATCTCTGACTTCAACAATCATAAAAATTTATTGCTTGGTTCCCAAATGTGATTGTTCTGGTTAGCATACCTTGAAGCATTTTCCAAAGCCAAAAAACATCACTACTGTTGTCTTAGGCATAGGAAACTGATGTATAACAATGGCAAATTATTTAGCCAGCACCACCCAGCAGTTTATGGAGAGAAGTGAGATGATTAGGGTTGCTTTAACCTGGAGCTAGACTTGCGGTCAGTGCCATGATTTTATACTGTGATACAATCTTGCAGTGTGATACAAATAGATAATTTTGTAATCTATGTTTATACTTGTTCAACAAAATAACAGAACTTCTCCGCTGAGAGCAAGCTCTGTTACAGAGTTATTCTATAGGTTCGTCTTCCAACTTTGAAACACACATGGGTGTCTTAAGGTTGGTCCAAGCTTGTTTGTACAGTTACCAACTAATTTCTCCTTCTCCCCCCCCTTCTATTTATAGAAACCCATTTTGAGAGAGCCAGAGTAGGGTTTTGGTGCTTTTTTCCTACAATCAGAACTGTATCAGAGCTCTGTTCCACGTGCTGGGGATTGTACAAGGTCTTGCTCTGTTTTTCCTTCATATTCGAGCGTGTGTTACTCGTTTACATTTTTTGCTGTACCTTCAAACTTGGCAAGCTATAGCTCGGCTTTTAAAATTCCTGTGGTGCTCCTGGCAAAGAGGCTGCCTTACCTGAGCCAATGGATATTTTTCCAACACGACAAAATCCCTTTGTGGCACGGAACGAACATAGCCGGCTTTGCAGTGGCTCAGATCACAGCAAATCTTGCTGGGAACAGGGGAGAATATAAAATAGAGCATGAACATCTTTTTCAAAATCTCATGTCCTGTACTGAGTGTAGGTCATTCAGACCTGAGGTAGAACTGTAGGAGTAAGTGTATGGATGTTTAGAAGCAAGTAAATGGAAGTATGTTTTCTTGTATGGAGATCTATCCTGCAGCTATAATAGCAACCAAGGGCATTGTTATCATTACCTTGGAGATCAAATTTGACAGTGTGCATGTGTGCACACCTATATATAGATAGATACACACATATACACAATCAACTGCACACCTATAGGTTCTTTAAGTCAGTAATCCTTTAAGTAACATTTCAGTTGCGTGAATGCTAATTAAGCAGTTTGAGTAAAAGCTTAAAGCATAATATTTCCCCATTTAAAAGGACTTTCATGGAGGAGGTTATTGTCTTATTGAGCAACCAACAGAAAAAATGACCCTGGAGATGCTGAGAATGTAGAATCCACACCGAGAATTCAGCCTGGCTATTAAACTTCCCATGCTCTCAGGCACATGCTCATCAGACCTGCAACAAAGCTTACCACTGAGAAATATCTCCAAATACAAGAATTTGCTTACCTAGCTATGTGTCAGATTCCTTTGGAACATTCTTCTATCCTTGAAATAGCAGTTTCAGAAAGCAGGCGCAGGTGTGTGTCCTCGTGAAGCAGTTACCAAATGTTGGAATGATTGTTCTTTCACAGAACCTTACCTTATTTCATTGCTGCAGTTGCAGGAAAACTTCAGGTTCCAGAACCCCGAAAACAAAGATGCACTCATAAAGCAAAAATATTTGGAGTAGGCGCACTTGTACCACTGTATTTGGAGTATCTATGTTTAATCAAAGCCTATTTGTGATACAGGGAAGGGGTAAAGCATGCTTAGAAAGTTCAGTAATTAATTTATTCACAACAGGTAATAAATAAGTAGAATCAATAATGGTTACAACCTGTACTTCAAAAGTAAGCATCTATTTGGAAAAGCATACTGGGACTCAACAAAATACAGCAAAATACAACAAAATCATGAAGGATAGTCTGAAAAATGGGTAGGCTTCCATCATCCATATCAAGCAAAACTGGCAACTGAATTCAGCCCAGCCCCTCTGTTCTTGCAGTGGAAGAGAACTCAAAGAACAAAAAAAAATGCATGCTGATCTTCTTATTTCAGAAGCAGCTCCAGAAAAATCAGGATGAATGTTGTATAAGGGTGGCAGGGATTATTCATAGATGGTATGACAACACAGGCTGTTGTTTAAGAGCTTTAGGGACTGAAGACACAAAATGGTTAAATGACGCAGCTGGGCATGAAGTTGTGAGAGAAGCAATAAGAATCACCAGCCATCAGGTCCCATGGTGCGTGGGTTAGTTATATGTACTCCCTGCTGGGCCGGTCGGGGACAGGAAAGCACTGCATGGAAAACCTAGAAGAGAAAATTGGTTCTAATGATACATTAAACCACAACCTGAGCAGGCTCGATGATACAGTGATTCTGAGAAAGACCTGCATATTGCATTTCCTTACTCACTGGAGCAGAAGGAATTAGTGTAAGAAATTCATGAAGGTCATGGGAGGAGCAGAGGGGAAGACATTTCTTTACAGAATTGAGTTCAAAAAACCAAGCTGTTTAACAGAATCAAAGTGAGCATTCAGGACCCCTATCTACCTCGCTGTTCAGTGGCTGCTAAGAAAGAAAGAACTTGCAGCAAAGGTCTACATTTCTTATAGGTCTAGAATTTCATGTCCTTTGAACGATAAGGTGGGTGACTCTTCTAATTTACAAAAAGAGAACTTTCCTGTGACCTCTGGGATTCTGTTACAGTAAACATCTCAAATCTCAAATTCTGTGTTGGAATCCATAAAATGTACTTTTGTTTTTTAGGAGCTGGCTTGTATTTCTTAGGGAAATAACTGCTGTTGACAGCACTGGAAATAAGATGTGGGCCGTATTGTTTTTATGTACGCTATAGGCCTTTCCATACTGTACATTTCAAATTCTGTATCTTAGCACCTCCATGGTGCTAACTATTGTTTATGAATGTTATTATTTACTTTAAAGGAAACCTAACTTTAGTTTTCTTCTTATCCATGCCTCCACTAGATTTCTAACTCTTCCAATCCCTCCAGGGGTGTCAACACATGGTTTGCTCTCTTAGTTGGTTATCTTGTTTAAGGAAAAATCCATTTACAGTTTATCCTGACCACAGAACAATCTTGTTGATAGTCTCCCCATATGGCAGAAAAGAAATGGGTTATGACTCCTTCAAGTAGATGGGCTTGAAATTCCAGAGCCAGTCTCTATAATATCTTGAGTTTTATTCTTGGCTTAGCTGTGGAGGCTGATTTTGAATGAATTATTTAGCTCCGTTGCTTTACATGCACCAATGGGGAATGGACGTAGTAATACACAATGGTATTCAAAACTTAATCCAGCAACGCTTTCAAAGGAATTCAAGATTTTTGGATTGAAAGAAATGAAGAAACAGTAACTATTGTTGTTGCTGTTACTGAATTCTGCTTCTCAGCTCTGGAAATAGGATTCAAAATTCATTGGCAGCGATATGGGATATGGGAAGAGAAAAGTTACAATCCTTCTCCTGTATTTTGTGAGATTTACATGTGGAAATATCTGTGTGTGTCTGAGCCAGTAGGAAGTTTCTCTCTTGGGAAGAATTAATGTTTCAGTAAATAAACAGCAAGCAAAACTGAGTTTTTATACAAAGACAATTACACGTAATGGAAAAAAAACAAGCCCCTCCACATGTATGTTTTCTCTTAGCCAAGCCAAAATATTTATTGAAGAAATAATTTTGATGGGAAATATTTTGATAAACCTTAAAACACAAACAGATTTAGACTAAGAAGTTCTAAAGGGTCAAGGAACACATTCAAAAAATAGATAGCTAAAGTAACATAAACCACCCACTTTCCCCAATGGTAACAGGTCTCCATGAACAAACACAAAACCAGGAGGAAAACCATAAAAACACCATTGTGTTCTCCAAAACCCCTTTACTTTTAATTAACTGAACAAACTAGTTTCAGAACTGATAATAAATTCTATTCGTAGGTGATTATTGTGTGTTGAGTTTTGATGCTTGATTAAAGACATTTTTACTTGAGAACTGTAACAGCTGGAAACCAGGTTTTATATTATATTGTGAGCAACACGCTGACAAATTTCTTACCTACAAAAGCTCAGCAACAGAGCTATAATATTGCCTATATGTGTTTAGGCTGAGTTATGCTGTTATATTACTGATGTGTATTATGGTAATCCAATAAAACATAAAGACCATTGTATCTTTTGTGACTTCTACCACACTGGTACCAGTAGGGATTTGCATTGGTAATATAAACAGCAGCAGAACAATCTAGAGAATTGTTAATGAGTCCTATTTTGAGGTTATGGATCCTTGCCTGCAAGTAAGTCAAATTCCCCACTAACTTCAGCGACTCCTGAAAGCTTTAGAACATCCTAGAAAAGAGTCAGCATTATGAAAAGCTGACATATCAAAATGCTATTCAGCACTTAGTTAAAAAAAAATTATTATAAAAAGAAGAGGTGACAATTTCAAATTAGAGCAGTGTTTGTAACACTTTTAATTACTGGATAGTACTTTAAAGAATAGTTCTGTTTCCTTGGAATTTAATGTTTAAAAAAAGTAATCAAATGGTTTCATTTCTCCATGTTTCTACCTTTTCTTTAATTTTTTTCATTCTATGGATTAAGGGCTACCATCATAATGCATCTGCAGATAATTTAGCTTGCAAGGGATTTAAAAAGAACACCTTAGAGAAAAAACGAACCTTCAAAAACAATTCCTATCAGTAACACCATATGGTATTAGAAATATAAGAAGTGAATGTACTTCTCACTATTTAAAACGTGAGTTTCTGTTTGTAGCTTCATTTATTTTTATGATTAGATTAGTCAATTTCAATTTTTCATCTCCCCATAGTTCTGTCTTGGGGTTTAAATCCTCATAACAAATATAATACAAATAAAGATGAATGACATTTTCAGTACGTTTAATAAAATCTCTTTCCGATGCCAAAATTAATGTTGGAGTCAAAGCTAAAAGCACTATGTGGTTTGCTAATATGCACTCGTCAGCAGATACGCGTCTAGATACAGCATCACCCTTTGGCATTTGCTATTGACTGTACTGCCATTTATTATTTATTAATCTCTGTTACTTCGAGCGCCTGAATGTGACTGAAACTCAGTGATTCTTTTTGTATTGTTCTTTTCTTGTGTGAATAAGCGGGTGACATGGTATGGATTTTAAACACTCACCGCTTCCCAAAGCAAGCGGCTGCATTTGGCACGGAGGTGATTCCCCTTTTTACACTTTCAGATTTTGACTTTCTGCCAGCCCTGTGGTAGGCCGCATGTTTGTAACACGTGTCTCATAAGAAAGCTGTCAAATATGATTCAAGGGCAGTGTTCTGCTCTGCCTGTATGGATTGCACTAGTATATTTTCAATAACATACTTGCTCAGCCTGTGCTACAGCTAAAATCAGATCAGTGTACTTACTTCTGCCATCAGAGAAGTGAGGGGAGATCTTCGGAACAGAGAGGTTCAATCTTGGGGCGGGGAGGGTCTAAAAGAGCTGTAGCTCTTTGCTTCTCCTCTTCCTAGTATAACTCCAGAGAATAGTCTTGATTCTGGATGATGCGATGAGCTGTTCAGGCCTCTCTTGCCCTGTTTGTACTGCAGCTGTACAGATGTCTGTTCTAGCTGTGCTGGTGAAAGGTACCAAAGCAGGTGCTGCTGCTGTTCTTCTCCCCAGTAGAGCATGTTCTGTTCTGGAGATGGGTTGGTGATGGAATAAACTGCTTGGTGGAGCTTAGTCATACACGCTCTGCAAGTACAGCATGCTGGTTTTGGTATACCAAGAGAGCATTCTTGTAGGGAATATACACACCATACACCGACGCACTAGTAGTGTAGCCACACATCCCAGAGACTGCTCAACGGGCAAATTCCAGGACTGAAAGCATCATAGGCTGCAGCAGCACATGGCCATGCTTCAGCTTAGCCCTCGTGCACAGTGCTCTACTGCCATGGCTATGCTTCTGCAATTCTAGAGAGGGTCTTTGCACATATATGTATATATAGGTCTTTAATACTGTGTCACACTTTAAACCTCATCATTTTCCTCACATGCTTGACATGCACTTCCAGAGCTTAGTTTTAACGCCATTTGAAGGGGTTTTTGCTACCTATTATCAGTTTGAGGCTCAAACTGGACTGGACTGGCCCTCAGCCAGGAGTTTAGCCAGTTGTATTTAAAGGACACTGAATCCTAGATAAAAACCTCAAGTTAAATTAGCCTATTAAAATTAGGGGCAGCTTAGGCATCAACTTGATCCAGGCCTGGTTTTCCATAGTTTTTCTTACTCTGCAATTGTGGAAAATTTACATTATGGCTCAATTCCCCACTGTCATCAGTAAGAGTTTTGCCCAATTCACTGTGGAAATGGGGCCGAATGTCAGTAAGAGTCACCTTCATGACCCATTTTGATCATATTTGCTTTAGGGACTAAGTGCAGCTTTGTGTGCAGCCTCAAAACGCAACTCAGCAGTTCAGGGTCTTTTGGGGATAAAGTCTTGTCATTAAGAACCACTGTCTTCTGTGCTGCCTGTCTTGAACACTTCAGCTGAAGGTATTGGGTATAAATGCAAACTGCTCTACAGTCATTAGAGTTTTCACTCAGCACAGCAAGGCCTAAATATATTCCCTGCTATTCTGCATATAAGGAGGTGGAGGAAGGAAATCTGGAGAGGAAGCTGAACTTCCTGTGCCAGAGATTTTACACTGGAGCCTTCCCTGAATTCAAGACAATGTAGCAACAGCTTAAGATATGAATCACTGGTGCTGCAGACATGCAGGATTTGAAGAAAGACCCTTCTGCTTCCACACCTAGGGATTCACGTGTTTCTGTAAACTCATAAAAAACAATCTGGCTAATTCTTAGACCTACCAGTTGCTTCTTCCGTCCCCCACCCCGTCTCCAGACTCATAAGAAACTCCTTCTTTTTTTAGTTTCATTTCTCTGAATGTTATTTCAGACTTGTGGAGTAGCCAATCTGGGTGTCTGAAATAATCGTGGGCATGTAGGTAAATGACTGCACAAACTGAGACACAAAAGAAACAGGCACCAAATGGCCATCTTAAAAGGGGAGGTGACAAGTAAGAAGGGCTGTATGTAATAGAACTGATTAGACACATGGACACACAGTTTTATGTTTTGTAATATTATAAATTAAGAAGTCACCAAACTAACCCCACAGATAGTCATATTGTCCTTATCCTGATTTTTTTTTCCTGTTGTTTAATTATGTTAATGTGTTACCTAGCATCTTGCACATCAATTAAAATGTAGAGATTTGGGGATATAAGTTTTGCACCTACAATAGTAGGATATGTCAGGAAACTAAGAAGTAGAGATCGATCAGAAACTTTGGTTATTTAGTGTAGTACCAAGCAGTGCGTCTACAGTATCACTAGCTACAAATCATATAAGAAAAGGGCAAATATTTTTGTCAATAACCAATCATTTTGATTGAAACCTGTGAGAGCAAGGGCATGTTCTGATGAAACATGGTTTTCTTGTTGGTGACAATAAGATAAACTAGAAAGGAAATCTCTCTTCCTTTTCTGGCCTGGAAGAGCATTATTCTTTATGTTCTTTTTTTAATCTGGGCAGTTTCCTGTACTTCTAAAGCGTGATCTCCCAAAGGAGGGTATTTATATAGCATCTTCCACCCAAAAGCACCATGCAAAGCAGTAGGAAGGTTGCCTTTATTTTTTCCTGCTTTAAAGCAGCATATCCATTTCTGATTTAACAGTTCATGTAGATGCATCTCCTTTCTCTCTTCTGCTCTTTGTCTGATTTCATCTTGCCGGTTTTCTTACCATTGGGACACAAATCAGCAGCACACCGAGCTAACCTCTGTAATCACAAGCTTGTGTTGAACTCTCACTGTATGAGATGATGCAATGTCAGCCTAAGCAGTGCAATAAAACACATTGCATAGGTAGCAGTGGCAAGGCTTGCAGCCTGCCAGCACAGAACGGGGAGGTAAACAGAGTGATTAGATATCTGGCTCACATAATATTTCCCATGGTCTGCTTTATGCAACTGTTTATTCTACGCCCACGTTTAGTAGAAATATACTAAAGATCACACTTAAAGTCAGGTGGAATTCCTGAATGATTTAGACAAGGTGGATGAAAGATGAGATTAAATATTTTGATGATTCAGGGATTGAAGCACCTGACACATGTGGAGAGGACAAGGTAGTTGGGATTCTTTGGTTCATGAGGGATCTTATCAATGTGTATAAATATCTGATGGGAAGGTATAAAGAAGACAAAGACAGACTTTTCTCAATGAACACCAGCTGACAGGGTGAGAAGCAGTGGGAACAACCTGAAATACAGGAAATTCCACTCAAACATTCAAAAAACCACTTTTACTCTAAGGGTGGCCAGACGCTAGAACAGGTTCCCTAGAGAGGCAGAAGCATCTTCATCCTTGGAGAATCGAAAGCCAGAGTGGACAGGGCCCTGAGCAAGCTGCTCTAGCTGACTCTCCTGTGAGCAGGAGGGTTGGACTAGACAATGTCCAAAGGTCCCTTCCAACCTCTGTCATTTTATAATTATTTACCAATGGAAAATGGAGGCGAAGGCATTGAAAGTGGCACCACTTTCATCTACCACTACAGTGGTAGATGCCCAGGATTTCTGTGGTAAGAGCTAGAGTCTGTCACACTCTAGGATGTATGATAATGAAAAATAGCTCTTCCCAATATCACAGAGTTCTTCTTTAGTATTACAATGAAAATAACAGAACGTATGCTATTTTAATTCCCGTATGGCCCAAGTCAGTTGAATTTCAGTATTTTGCAGCAGGTGTGGGGGACATTTTACCAGGATGAAAAGGTCTACTTTATATGTGCAATTTTGAAGTAAGGAACAAAAGCGTATAGCGGTTTTTCCTCCAAATAACCTTCCCGCAACGTTTAATTGACGTTGTACGTGTTGCCTTCCAGCACCATTGTCTGAAAATCCGACTTTCCCATAGGCCGGTTAGGCTGACTTGTGCCATCTTGTGGAAGTACAGAGTTTAGTCGGAGTAACAGCAGTGGAGGGACAAGTTCTACAAACACAGGCGGTGCGTTTAGCTAGCTATAAAAATAATCACAGTTATATTTCCTTTAGAAAGAGATTACAGAAAAAAGGCTGATTTTCAGTAAGAGAGAAATCAAAGTCATAAAAATTACGTTCTTATACAAGCTGAGAAAGTAGTAACATTCTTTTTCGTGTTCACATCTGAGGTGGTGTCTCTCAGGACGTTTGATCCCCAACAGGGCAGCAATCTTGCAAGATAAGCCACTGCCACAAGGCTCCTACCATCTCATCAGGCCCCTCACACTCATCCTGGGCCTGTCTTTTAAATTTCTCTCTCCTCTGGTTAGGAATGTTGTAGCAATGACTGGATTAGGCGTCTGAAGTCCAGAGGCTATTTCTAAATCTCACACTCTTTGTTTTGCCCAAGTTTCTTCTCTAGATTCCTCCCTTAAGAGGGGGAGGGAGCTTCATGTCCCACACAAAGTTCATCATGCTCTGACTGTCTATCTGTATTTCATTCTGACAGCGCAGCCCACGCTCAATGTATTCATCCTTGAAATTCTTTGCAAGATAAGACAGTGCTAGAGTCCCTGTTTTACAGGCCAGGAAGAGTGGCCAGCAGAGACAAAGTGGCTTTACCAGTGTCATATGGGGAGTGTGTGGAAGAACGAGTAGCTGAGCCAAGTTTCCCAGGTCAGTACTGTGACCTCAGGACTACACTTCCTTACTCGTGGGAAGGAAGTGGCTTATGCCATAAACTGTTAGCGTGGAAAGAGAAAAACCAGTGCATGCAGAGCTCAACATCAGGCTCTTGGGTTTTGTTTCCTTTTTGAGCTACTTGGGAAAGCACAGGAGAAAAGCGGGTAAAAATTAAGCACCTTAATGCAGATTCAGGCATTCCTAGATTTGAAATAGAAATTGATTTTTTCTCCTTTCTCCAGGTGCCCAAAGTGAGCTTTATTATTCTAAGAAGATGTGAAATATCTTTGAAAGCCTGCATTATTTTCCACAGCTCCCTTTGTTCCCCCAGTAAGATAAAAAGAGCTCTGGCATTTTACATTCTAAATTTTGACTGACCAGAACAAAATGTTTTCCCAGTGATGTGGTTTTGCACCTAAGCTTTTTTTGCGCATTGGATTTAACCTTAGGATGTAATATTTCATAAAACATTTATTGTCTTCTCCATTTTTATAGAGCACAATTCCCCTATGATACTTTGTTTTCATAGTCTGCTCCAAATATGATTCAAAGGCTTCTCTCACAGTTTTAATTTTAGTTGTGGGTAAGGGAAAGAGCCTCTGCTATTTGCAGCAAAATTAGTAAATGTCTCCCCAAGCAAAAATAGTTCCAACAGGTAAAGATGATTAGAATCAGAGCCAGGAGTCAGCTAAGAGCAAGAATCTGGAAAGGGATTTTGTGAGATATTTTATTCCAGAAGTGAGCAGGTTTCAGATGTGTCTAAGTCCCACTCATCAGTACTGGCAACAGCAGTGATCCTTTTCCCTCAAAAACTGCACCTGATAAAGTCAAAATGCAGATAGAAACCAACCAAACCAAACCTTCTAAGCTATTTGGGGGCAGCAAGGCAGACAAAGGCCACTGCAAAGCAGAAAAAGAAATGTTTTTTCCCTGGCTCTTACTGTATCTAGATCCCATTGATGCTTCACTCTGGATGCTGCAGCTCTACCACGTAATACTCTCCAAAGATTATAATGCATCGATTATAAAAGCCATTATCAATGTACCATTTTACTTATATTGTTAATGAGCTTGGCTATAAAGGGATTTGCAACCTGAATTTCACAGCAGAGCCAAGGTATAATTTGCTCTGGGCTATAAAGCCTATGAATTATTGAGGCAATTTACTTCCAAGTCTGCATTTTCTTTCTGAGCACAAGTGCTCATGACGAGTGCATGTGTGTGTGAGAGGAGAGAGACAGGGCTGCAAGCTGTGACAGTGATGCAAGCACCAGCTCCTCTGGCAGCACATGGCCCCATCACGGGCTCTTTCACTCAGCCAGCAAATAACAACAGAAAATAACTGGCAAAACAATTATTTTGAACAAATGAGAGCAGAAAAATTGCATGCTGACCAGTGCCAAATGAGCCAAATGCAAATCACAATTAAAAATGTGCTTTGGGTAATTACAGAGAGGGGCTTTTCCCTTAGAGACGTCACAAAGCTTGTGTGGATATAATCAGACTTGAGTGGAGCTAGTGATGGTGAGAAACACTAGGCTGACAAATGAGAATTCTTAGAGCCTCCATCCAGCTGAGCACAACCTGCTGTGGGACCAAGCCTCCCACTTGATGTTCTTTTTTAACCTGGTTTCTTATGGAAGTGTGGTTTCGTGATCACACTGTCAAATGGGCGTCCTTTCTCCCCTCCTTCCGCTCTCCACACCCAGCGAATAATTTCTGAATCCACTGACCAATTTCAAGCAAGGCAATAGAGATCTGGAGATTTCAAAGACATGAAGCTTCTAAATGTTTCATGAAAACAGGAGCTGGGTAGAGAAGATGGATCTTTTAATAACCCCATTGCAAGAAAGACTCCAGCATGAACTTAGCCTTATACTGGAGAATGCACACAAGAAAGATCATGTGCATGTCCTAACAATAAGGAAAGCTTCTACTGAAGGTTACATATTCTTAAATGTTAGGGAATTTTGTCATAAGATTTAGAAATCTAGAACACCACGCTCCATTACTGCCACTGCTCAAGGGATTCAGTGGGGTTGGGGCTTTTTTTCCCCCTCTCCAACTGCTGTACTATTTGAATATGGATAAGATCCTTCCATGACAAGATTCCCACTGTGGCAGGCACTGCAGGAGAATTTTCTGCACCAGAGAACACGTGTCTGAAAAACCAAACTGACAGGCTGAGAAAAGAACCAGAGACACAAGAGAGGAAGCGACTGGCTGGAGGTCAGCTAACAGACTTCTCAACAGCACACATCTCAGTAGCACACGCACAGGCAGCTGCAAGCAGATTTCCTCAGCCAGGGAGCAGAAGCCTTCAGCATCATAAAAGGGAATCGCTTCAAGAGCAATGGCGTCAGAGTTCACGCTTTTCAGTGCCTTCCTACAACAGGTAAGAGCAACCTGATAAAACCACGAGTAAAATGTGAGCACTCACATCAGTGTGCTTCCAATGCAGCTCTGGGCAAGAAAGATGCCGCGTTTAGAAACCACCAAGTTACCTGTGGTCAGCAGCAGCCTCTCTAGATTACAACTTCCAATATGTGAGAATCATTGGAGCTGATTTAGTGTAAACAATTCTGAGAAGAGTGTGTAGATTTCTTCAGTGTAGACCGGGCTAATCTTTGGCATGTTCTTGCCATAGGCCTTTTCTTACCCTGCAAGCAGTAAAAGTGGGGTTTTGTAACACCAGCTGTGTACCAGGGGACAATCAGTATCATCAACAGATCATTCCTTATTACTCAAAAGGTTAAAGGAAAGGAAACATTCATCACATGTTTTCCCTTAATCTTCTTTTCTGAAATTCCTAGCAAGTGTACCTGTAACACTCACCTTTTATAATAGTATGTGATTTAGGAAGATGGATCCTTTGGAGACATTAGAGACAGAGCTTGGCTGTGAGCTCCTGTCTCAAGCAGGTAGTCAGAAGCAAATCTTCCAAGAATAGGGCTCTTAGTCTCAAGCTCTTGGAGCCATAAAAGATGTTGAAGAAACCCTGTCCCTCAAAGACGAACCACCAGCCCTCTTTTGCAGTATGGAAGGGAGAGTTAATTTTCCACTTGGGGCCAGTGCTCAGCAGTAGATCAGGGATCTTCTAAGACATGAGAACACGGCAAGTGATACAGCCTTTCTTTGCTGTAACACCTGCAGCTCCTCTATGTGCCTGTAATATTACATCTTTTACACAAATGGCATGAGACTTGTATGAAGACCGTGTTATGATACACACCTGTCAAAGACAAATGATTTCAGAGCAACCCTGAACAGATCTAACAACGAGTGAAATCCTGTTTGGTTAATTGCTTAATTTAAAATTACTTAGATATTCATTTAAAATTATTTAGACATGCTTGAATGACTACCATATTAGAAAGTAATTGACTTTCTTTAATCTGTTCATTTAAATTCACTTCTCTGTTCTGGAAAACTTTTTTTTTTTAATCCGTTTAATTATTAAAGCATTTTTAAGGGAGGAAAATGTATAGATTAATTCTTTATGAGTGGAAATATGCTGATCCTGTGTCATGGTTGCTTCCTACATATACACACAGGAACTCAGTCCCTGCAGTGTTACCCCTCTTTGCCTACTCTGTCCTTTTGTAAAGAAGAGGCAAGTCCAGTCGATTTCTTTTAGTCTGGTTAATGACTTGTGGAAATATGCAATTAAGGGACAGATTACAGCAGGGCAATTCTAACCAGGCTGGACTGGAAACAGAAGTACCACAGAGTGAGACAGATTTTTCTATGAATCCAGGTGGTCATGGAGACAAATCTGATTTGTAAGCTCTCCATGAGCATTTAGGGGTTTGATTTGGGTCTTGCAGTTAGAACTGTCACCCCCCAAAGCCAGATGGAAACAGATCTCCTTGCAGTTTGGTACAGTCTGACAACCCACAAGACAGAAGCGCTGTGCAAGCAAAAGCAGGAAGGGAAGGGAAGTCAAACCGTTGTGATTATTCCCCCACCCTTCTCATGCAAGCTCAGTCCTTGTGCTCCAGAGTAATCTCTGAAGAACTGAGCAAAAAAAAAAAAAAAAAAAAAAAGCAGTACCAAGAGCTTGTCTCTTACAAATCTGCTCCCAGGGGTGATATAAAGCAATACACTGAGAAGTGAAGTGAAGGACTGCCCTCTTGCGTCAGTCACTGTTTTTTCATTTGCCTGTTTTTATATCATGTTTCTATCAGTGAGGGAGCACTCAGCCATTTCCCTCCAACAGATATTTCTTCTTTGGAAAGGCATGGGATTTGTTTCTGAGTACTTCCCTGATGGAAAAGTTCAATAAATAAAAATACATCTGCTATATTTGTGACTTGGAGACACCCAGGCCTGGGTGTATATTACTCTTCCAGCTAGAGACATCCCAATAGCCTAGTCTCCATCTTGACACAGAAAAGAAGGCAGAGGAGAGAATAAAACAGGAGAAGGATAATTAAGAAGGGCAGAGAAGAGAGAGAAGAGAAGCAGATTTATTAAACCAATCTTTCCCTGCAACCCGCATAGTAAGCTATATGCAAGTTAAATATAGAACCAACACTTCTCTAGGGAGCCGGGCTCACAAACAGCTCACACGCCATGAATGTGTAACAGAGATTCTAGTCTCAGGCCTGTTGTCTGGCAGAGAGATCTTCATTTTTAAATCATTAGTGTTCTTTTCCAGGGTAGCTCTTGCAGCAGTGGTTGTCGGAGAACAGTCTTCTAAAAGCTGTGCTAGATTTTGTGCCCACCCCTTCTACCGCTTTGTAATGACAGACTCCTAAATATTTGCAGAAGGTAGCCCCTTTTCACAGCTACCAAAGCAACCTCGGCAAAAATGAAGACCATCAGTCATATTCTTGCTGGTGGGAGGTCAGTGAACATTAACTGTGACCTGGCACTCCACACTTCAGGTTATGCTTGTTAACAGCACCTCGTGCTCATGCTTTCACTCCTGCTCTTATCCTGTGGACAATCCCACAGCAATGAAGAATCCTGTAGATTGCTCATGTTCTTAAAGGTAGCCAAATTAGCACCTTGCTAAAAAAGAAAATCACTACTCAGGGGCAGAAAAAAATCATATAATTTGGAACATGAGAGGGGCAAGAAAGGGAAAGAGCTGTCATTTAAAAAAAAGGCCTCTCAGAGCCCCTCTTTTTTTCTGAGCTGAGATGGCTGTAATCAACTCCAGGCTCCCAGTTTTAAAATGATGCATAGCAGGTACCTTTGCTGTCAGCACTCCAGGAAGAATCATCCCTAAAGAGTAATTCTTTGCACTTTTTCCCAGCATGGTATTTTGTATTTTTCCCAGCCCTTATTATGGTCTTTTGTATTTTTCCCAGCCCATACTATGGTCTTTTGTATTTATAACTTATCCTAGATGGCACAGCTAGAGCCTGCTTTGTTTCATCCTGCACATTGCTGGGCTCATCTATGGACTAAACTGGTGAAAGCTGCCAGGAATCTTTGATTTTTTTCTTGTTCTTACTGACTGAGACCCTGGCACCTGAGCAGATAACAAAGTATAAAGGCATCTTTGCAATACCTGATGAATCTTTGCAACACATTAGTAATACTTAACCCTGCGTGCAAGTGTCTCTTTGAGAGTAAATTGTACTTTAACTGGCAAAAATAAGCAGTAAAAGGATCCCACCCACAAGCCAGCTCATCTTGAAAATAGAAAAAAAGTTTAAAGATCTAAAAAACTTCAAAAACAATCCCTTCAGGTCCAACAACAACAACAACAAAAAAGTATCTTTTTCTTATCTGTTTCACTCCTTGTCTCTAATTGTGAAACATCACTTCATGCCTTTCCCTCCACACACTCGCCTGTCCTTGTTTGCTGTCTCCCTGCAGTTTCAGGAACATGTCCCATTATGTAGCAATTTGCACTCAGCAATTTGCTGGACAGTTAATGTTCTCAGAAGGAGACAAACTAGAGAGGCTGCTCAGTGTGACTTGCAAGGATTCCCCTTTCAGCTCCAGTTTGGGAAGCTTCTGTTCTGGAACAACAACTTGCTGTTTGTTCTGTTCTGACTCTTCACGCGTGTTCCCAAGATGGCAAAATTCTCCTGACCTTTATATGGCCATATGCTGGACACAAGGAATTATTATTATTATTATTATTATTATTATTATTATTTTAATCAGAAGATGAACAAGCATTCACATCCCACTTTTATAGGCATTCTTACATTGCTCCCCTTTTACTTCATTTCACATCCTTGAAGCAGCTTTACCAGGAGATTAGAGCTATCTCAAGAAACATTTCTTCTGACTGACAGATCATCACAAGGGCATGAGAGGAAACATCTTTCTGTCAGAACCTGCCTATAAAACCAAACCCTTCATGTCGTCTTGAACTCTGACAGTTCTTCCCTTCCTTTTCTCCCCATCAGAAATGAGTCAGTGCTGCAGCTGCTCTTGTGTTGCACCTTCTGGATTTCCTGAATTTGCCTGTGTTGCTGGATCTCTGTTGATCGTATCAGGTGAACGCTGGATGGGACTCAGCCCCCCTGGTGTCACCTCTCCAGGGATGTCACTGAGTTTCTGGCTTTTCCGTGCTACTTCACTGCATTGTTTACCCGTTTGGACAGCTTCATCATAAGAAGGTGGCAAGTCCATTGCATAGAGGCTGTAAGCTGGAGGGGACACGATGTTCTTATCCATATCCACAAATATCGAATGAATAGGGGCAGTCAGAGGGTACTGCCATGAGCTATATGCTGTGAAGAAAAGGAATTTTTTAAAAAATGAAACACTTGCATGGAATGCTGGTATATAAAAGGCTAATCCTTCATTTCTCCAAGAAATTATCAACTCGTTTTTGTGGTTTCAGAACATATGCACTAGCACAATATACTAAACCCTATCAGTATAGAATTTACCCATGATGGAATCTATACATTCTCCAAAAGAAAGCAATCAGAAGAGAAAACATCTCTGCGTATCCCATCCAGTAATTACTGTGAAACACCTGACATCGGACACACGCTTTGTAACAGGTAGTTTCCATCTGGTTCATACATGAACAGCTCTGAACAATTTCTCATGTTAGAGATAACTTTGGCTGGAATAGTTGGACAGTAAGGTGGGCAGGAAAGTTTAAAAAATGAGGGAATGGCGATAAAAACAGTTGTGGGAGACGACATGTAAGAGGTTAACCCACCACAGATTTTATTTTAACCTCGGTAGTATTAAATCTTACTTGTCTCCTGCACTCACCTACTGTGGGCCCTGATGACCTTCCTTTTTCTCTCTTGCCCACTCTATGGGGCCGAAAGTTGTTCTGGGAGTACGTCCAAAAACCCCCATTATTGCATGGGCCAGACACCGAATTCTTGGCACGCGTTCAACAGCACGCGTTCAGCGTTGACTAGTTGGCTCCCGGAGGGTACTTACAGGTGACCGTGCTGTGGGCAGTGCTGTCACTGTCAACAGCAATAGCTGTCAAGTCGTAAGGGTGCCTGGAGAAGGTCTCAACTGGAGGCCTCTTCTTCCGGCAGCAGAATCTGATGCAGCTTGCTGTGATCCCGCAGAGCAGCAGCAGGAACACCGTCAGCAAGAGTAACCTTAGAGAGGGAAGGAGAATACCATGATTTCATTGTTCATGTTTACCTTCTTCCAGAGCTGAACATAATTTCCCTCTGAACAGGTGAAGACAGGCCAGACCTGCTGGGCCTACTTCGGAATGGGTGCTGAGCCAGAATTAGAAAGTTGGAACACAAACACTGAATCACAAGTTGAAGTACTCCTGACCATCGGAACAATCCGTTCTGGCTCATGCCATAATGTTAATTATTCTGGGCTGTATTTGCAGCTTTTATGCAGTGAGAACGGCTCCACTTCTTTCAACAGTGGGAGCGGGTACGAACTTGGAGGGAAACACAAATACAAACTTTTACGAGTTTAGGAACTGTATTTATAAATGAGCACAGAAATTATATTTTGCTCTATGTCTTGAAAACACAATTCTATCTCTACCTATTTTTGAACCAAGTATATTGTTTCAGAATGTCCCTAGGTTGACAGGCTAGTAGTGTTCTCCTCCCACTTGAAACTCTACCATCCTGCCCCCCAATTTCTCAAATAAGCCCCCTCTTCTCCTGAGGCAGGTGAGCAGTAAAACACATCACAAGAAGGTGAAGTAATAAGAAATGCTTAAAAGTCCTGTAAAGAAGTATGTCCAAGGACAAAGCTGAGGTACATGCATAGCAGCTGGACTGGAATTACCGTGTGACAGATAATGCTCCTGAATTTCTCCTTAGGATTATATCCCACCCTCAATGTGTATAAAACCAGCCTCCGTAGCACTCTGTTCCTTCTTCCAAAGCCAAGGTAGTACTTGCCCATAGGAATCATGATTCCAAAATAAACTTTTCTTTAATAACTGTTTTATTTAGTTTTAACAAGAGTATATTTCTGTTAGCGTGAGGGTCAGATACACACAAAGGCTACCCTCAGTACGGATTTGTGGGCCTCAAACTTCCACAAATCTCATGCATTTTCTTGCAAATTGTTGTTTTAGAAAAACACGTTCAGGCAACTTAAACCAGTGTGTGAGAAGAACTCGCTGCCCTGCTGGGGCCTGGTGATGGAACGTTCCTCCAGGGCGAGGAGCGTTACCTCATCGCCAGCCAGTTGGGGTTTCCTGACACTCCACCAGTGCCATACTGGTGTGTCTGGGAAATGATCATACTGCACAGGCTGCTGCCTCTGAGGGCAGAAATCACCTAGGTAAAGGCATCTCAGCACTAGCTCATTAACTGTCATAATTTCAACACTGCCTAATTACAGAAGCCTTCTTAAAATATTTTATATAACTACGTATTTTTAAACAGTTCAATAGATCTAAGGAAGCAAAGAGTATCAGCCAAAATCAGTCCAGACAGAACAATGGCTAAAAGTAACAACTCACTGCCATCAAAGTTAAGTTAATCTACTGTCAGGATGCAAACTATAAAAATAATGTTCGGATTCCTGTGACGCATGTGTCAGGCAAGAGATAAATCCACCTGGGACTAAAGCTTACCTTCTAATTTATCCCTATTTTCCACCTCTTCAGTCCTGCAGACAGACAGCAAACAGGTCAGGATGAAAACACCCCACCAGAAGCCATCGATCCCCGTCCCAGGAGCCGAGGGCTGGGTGTCGGGCAGCGTGGGGCCGAGCCCCAGGGCGGTGCTGCAGAACTGCCCCTGCCAGGTCTATTTTGGAGGCACAAACAACCCCCCAGTGGAACCGTGGGGAGCTCGGAAAGGAAGGATGACACATCCCCGGTGAATGCCGTGCCCGGCCTGACACCTTATCTCCCTGCGCTCTCATCTGGAACAGATTCCACTGGGAGCTTTCCTAAAACCGAGGAGAAACCTTCTCCTCCACCCTGCCTGAGAGAAGAGTGTTTCCATTACCTTACACCAATTACTGCTCACAACAACTTTCCCCGTTAGTAAGATTAATGATAAACTTACCAGACATACCACAGACTTGTCCAATTAGGCATGTTCTGAGGGCATCTGTGAAGGAAGGTAGATGATTCACTGATTTAAATATCTACACTCAAACAGCGAACGTGTGACAGGGAATAAATTTCACATGATTTCTGTGGCAAAAAAAGGGAAAGTAAGCAGTAAGGGAAAGAGGAGAAAGTAAGCAAAACCCCTTGACATTTAGTTTCAGTCGAAACTAACATTTACTGTAACATTACTCCAGCTCAGAACATACAGACAATCCCACCATAAAGGTTTCCAAGTCAGTAAGTGTTTTAACAAAGTGATATTTTACTGGTGCTTAGGAGAGAAAACTACACATGCTGGATTCTCAAAAAACATATCAAAGAGTAATTTAAAGTCAAGAGAGATGAGGTATCTTACAGCCTGAGAATGCCAGCCTAAGACAACCGCCTGCTTCCCCCGGTTATTTTTAAATTGCTTTTTCATAGCTCAAATACAACCAGAAGCGGTTTCTTCAGACCTACTTACAGGAGAAGAAAAGGGAGAAGAAGAGCGGGGCTGCCACGGCTGTACTGTAGGCAGGGAATTGCATGGAATGGATTTCATGGAACAGGAAAAGGCTTTTGGCCACAGAAGGGAATTTGGAAACTGCTTTTTCAGAAGACGCCAATTCCGAGTCGGTTTGAAAGAGGGGATCGTGCCCCTTAGTGTGCAGAGCAAGGCCAGCCAAGTCTGAATTGAAAATCGGTAACGACCCCAGAGATCAAAAAAGTAGCACTAAGAGACGGGTCGGTAATTCCTCCTTCTGACCTGATACCGTCACTCCATGTCGCCGGGAGCAGGGTTGGTATCAGACATCGGAAAATAAGCGATTACTCACCGATCGGGGGGCTCGCAGGGATTCTCAGGAGAGCAGAGCGACGCCTGGGAGAGGGGGGACGAGACGAGCCGGCTGAGCGGGGGGCCCGAAGAGAAGCAGCACCTCGTTCGGCTGCCGCGCCCGCCCAGCGGAGCCCCCGGGGGTGCGGGCACGGCCCCCGCTCGCTCTCTCCGCGCTCCGCCCGGCCACCGCCGCTTCTTCAAGGACGAGCGGCCGCAGCGCCGGGCTCCGAGCGGGGACGCGAAAGGGGACACCCGCCCCGGGGGGAGCCCAATAAATCCCCGCCCGTTATCACGCGGGGGCCCTGCCCTCCCCCGGCGGCGGGGGCGAGCGCCGGGTCCCGCCGCTCCCTCGGCAGAGCTCGGTCGGTCCCCCCCGGCCGCCGCTCCGCAGGTAGAGCCGCCACGGGAGCGGGGCCCGGCCCGGCCGGAGGGACAGAGCCCCCGCATCCCCCCGCTCGGCGGGCACGGGGGGGAAAGGGGGCAGCAGGGAGGGATCCCGGCTTCAGAGATAATGAGAACGGGGGTGATGACGGTACGTGAGTGGGTAAGCAAGGAAAAGACTGACTGAAACGCTAAAAAGCAGGGGAGCTAATTAACTACATAACGATTTCAGCTGAAGAAAGGGGAAGAGTAAGTAACAGAATGGCAGTTTGATCTGTCTGTTTAGGTCCCTGGTGTCCTCAGAGGTGTCTGTGTGGCTGCTCCAGTAACAAGAATTTGGGTGGATTGTGTATTTCTACCCAAAACCATTCCGTAACTTCCCCTGTAAACTGTAGAATTATCACATTTCTTCTATCAAAACTTGTTTTTCACCTAAATTTGTGCTTGCACAAACTTAGTTTATTATCATGACCAGTTTATTGCCACAGGAAGGGGATCTGCACTGAACTGTAAGTATTTTCCCTGGCCTGGGACACATCCCAGGGAATAACGTGCTGCTGGCTCAGGCACACCTGCAGACACTGAGGAATGCTCAAGGGGTCCCAATTGGGAACAAACGACAAGGTTTGATTTGGGTTTTGGGTTGGGTTCTTTGAGATTGTAATGCAAAAGGAGAAGATATTTGGATTCAGGTTAGCAGAGGTTTCTTCTGTAAGAAACATGGGTAAGCTCCAACGCACTGGGGTCAATCCTGCCACGATTTCTTGGAAGTTCTGGGTTCAATAGACCATTCTCCAGGTGACATTCCCTACTTTTGCTCCGTAAGGCTCAGAGCCAGTGTTTCAAGGCTCAGTGGTGGCACGTGGCCTGGTGAGTGAAGTGTTTCCCTGGGGGACTGCTCAGCGTCATGGGACCGTGGCTCATTTAGGAAAACCTGCACTCGTAAGCGTGAGGCAATCTCTGAAGTCACTGGATAAGCAGAACATGCATTAATAACATGGCTATGACACGAGCACTTGTTATCTCTCTTTCTTTCTGGTTTAGAAAAGAGCTCGATGTAGCTTTTAAGAATTAGAAAGATCTTACACGGATGTGAATTGCTTTCTTATTAAACTAGAGATGCTGCAGAGCCAAGAAATATACATTTGCATTTAGATCCAAAACTGAAAGCACAAGTGTTTGTGTCCACTGATCATGGAATCACAGATGCATGAGTAAATTACAGGTGTGAAACTCGATGGGAAAGCAGAAGGGGCAGAAGTGCAGTCAGAGGAGCTTAAGAGAAAACTTAACCTTCTGGGAAACTCCGATATATTCCTGAGCTTACATTTTCCTTATTAACCTCACACTAAGGGCTCCATCCCTAGTGGGATCCTACAGTAGGGAAACAAACCCATCAGATTACATGCTTAGAAGCCCCTAGCAATTTTAATACCCAACATACAATGACTGTTGATAACCTGCTTTGGGAGCACTCCCAGTGCTGAAAGAGCACACAACTGTCCCAGGGTTTAGGCCCAGAGTTTCCCAGGTCAGGCGGCTTTGTCAGCTTTTGAAGGTGCAGTTGTGATCCAGCTGAAGCAGCGCACTCCGTTTCACAGGGGATCTGCTTTCCCACACTAGAAGATTTGATTTTCCCCCTCGCATCAGCCTGTCTCTCTCCTTGCCTCAGGTACTGCTTCACACGGAGTTGGACACACGGCACTGCGTGTGCCAAGAGAACAAACCCAATCCCACCCCAAAGGAAAAATCCAATCCTGCCACAATCAGCTGTTATGCCTCCATGAAATCACATACAGTTACCTTTGAGGCCCAAGATAAAATAACAGGCTTTTCTGTCATGAAAGAGAATAAAAACTATTTAGAGTTCTATGGGTGCTTTGCAGAAGGTCAGCTGCTGTATCGCAAACATAGTTTTCTTTATTTTCAGTACTCCAGAAATAGCAACCTGTTCTTCTTATCACAGTTCACCCCTCCCCCTGCAGAGAGCCAATACACACTTCGCTTTAAGCACAGGAACTCTGACCCCTGAGACCCAGAACCTCACGCTCCCTTCAAATCTGTGAAATTATTCATAGGAGTTTTCAAGATCAAGCCCAAAGAACGCAGTTACCCACGGGTGGCACTCTCTGCTTTCCTTCACAGCCGTTCCATACAGACTGACTTAAGCTGCCCGATGGCAACTGCTCTTTACACCCTTTATTCTTTCTGAACGCACTAATATAATGCTGAGAGCTTGACCCTCAAACCCCTACAGCTCAGCGGGTGCGTCCAGAGCTCCCCAAAGCCGTTGGGAGCCTTCCAGATTCAGTATCCAATAAACATTGTTGGTGGGACCAGGTAATCCTTGCATCTACACTTGATTTTCCACTTACTAAGCCTTTTTCTTATTCTTGCAAGCAACCTCTGCACTTTTTCAACATGGTCACAGTCTTTACATGTTTTCTTTAATTTTTTAAGCCTTCAGATGCTTTTTTGTAATATCTGACCTCTATGAAGTGGAAGATTCCTAAGACAGGGGTGTTAATTACTGGTAGATAATTTTACACCCATTTTCAGCACACTGAGTTAATCCCCAGGCTCTCATAGCCATATAGTCTCAGCCATCAATTCTCGGTTTCCAAGAATGAAATCCAGAGGGCACTCACATAACGAACATCCCCCAAATTAACTACCTGAAACAAACCTTCTCCTCCAGGGCTGCACCCTTCCTCACTTTTTGGTACCTCCCCTATCATTAGGTAACTGTCGACCGTGCATTACTACTTGCAACATTTTGTGTAGGGGTATTTCATCTCCCGTTTCGGGCTGGGAGGACCGTAAGAGAATCAGACACAGCCTCCATTGTCCTCAGCTCCAACCCAAGCGCCCCAGCTGTGTCCCCTCTGGGGACAGCAGCGCTGGCCCTGGCTGGCACCACCACCCCCAGCTCCTGCCTCCTCCCAGGGGAAGGGTTGTCACTCCCGCAGCTGCGGTGCTTTAGACTGAAGAGTTAAATAACTTCACAGCCACTCGATCCATTATTAGATGAGAACGGATCTGAAAGGATCAAACACACTGTCCACAGAGAAACAAGGAACCCTCTTCACCCCTTAGACAAGCGGCCTCTAGAAACTGGGGAAATAATTGCTTAAAACATCTCTTGTGACAATTGCTTTCCTGCTTTTTCCGGCAGCCCCACCAGCTTGACACACTTTCCCTTAGGGATACTCCCAGATAGGCTGCTTCTATTTTCTCACTGCATAATCTAAATAATTTTAACAGCTACACGGGCCAAAAGGCCACGAGCCTTTGGAGCAGGGGTGAGGGAATTTTGCCCCAGACTTGATTCAAGAAAGAGTATGACATAAGATTTAAGAGATTATCTGTGTTTCTAGATTTCTGCTAACTTCCCCATCCCCTCATTCGCTACTTTTCCCTGAACTAGCTACTGCTTCCTGATGGGAGTTAAACCTGCAAAGCATTCCAGCTTCCCCAGTAACAGGCAGAAATCCACCCTAAGTCAGAATCCAGAGAAAAGCAAATGTAGAAATCCAGAGTTCCTGGACAGCCATGATCTAGGGCAAGTGTCTAATTAACCATGTCCAGAGATTCAGGGAAGAGCACGGTCGCTATTTCCTCCCTGACCATGTGTCAGCAGGAAGAGTTCACAGCACACTAAGAATGACTGCCCAAACCATTTTGAGGAGGCTTGAATAAGAAGCTTTATTTGGGCCTTAAGAGGGCAAAAGTCAAGGATTTTCCAAATCCATTAAAATGCATCTGAAATCGGAAAAACATACATTGCTTGAAACTCATGCATGTAGATATAAAAAGATACTTCTGAGGGATGTCCACCTTTGGAAAACATCTATTTGGATCCCTTGCTAATTCTTTCTTCTGCCACAAGGTTATTGTCACAGAGTCAGCTTGAAAATGAAGCTCATGGAGCCAGAGTTTACAGAGAATTTTGCTGGGGGGGGGAAGCAGAAATATTACTTCACCTTCCTTCCCACTTCCCTGCTCCCCTCACAGATTTGCAGTCTCAAAATCATTCCACGTTTCAACTGAGCTCCAAGGATTTCCCATTAATGAAAGCCTCCATCTTCCTTTCCACTCACCTTGGTTCCTCACTTACTGGGAGCACACGCAGACACAACTTTTGCCATGAGGAGGATTTGATAAGTTTCCTTAATGTCACTTCTTAAGGTCAGGAGGGCTGTCACGAGCAGAGGGTCATCACCCTGCCAAGAAATCCACACATAAACCCAACCTATTTATTCATACATAGAACAGGTGAGTTGATGAAGTTCTAAACCATGGATTTCACATCTCAGCTATAAATCACCTCTCTTCCCACCGTGGTGGCACTTTCCACGCCATGCTCGTACTGCAGTAAGTGAAGTGGCAATGACGAAGCATTCTATCGCTGAGTGCTACAGAAATTGTCACCTCACTCCAGCCACAACAGCTGGGCACAGCAGCAGCAGAGGACACTGCAGCGAGGGCTGGGAAAGCACTGGATCCTGTTACCCACCACTTAGTGATACATCTTGTGTAACAGCCAGAGGTTACCAAGAGGCACAATGTCAACATGACACATCACACCAGGAACTGTTACCTTATTTTGGCACATGATAGCAGTAATCTCTTCATTTTGGAAGAGACAGCTCATTCTGCCATCCCACACGTGGCAGGGGAGTCCATTCTTTCAGGCTCCATGAATGGCCAAGAAGATCAATCAGGAAGGGCAAGCACAGCCCTGAAGAGAAGTTTAGACAAAAAGGCAGAAGCAGCCAAGGAAACAGGGTTCATAAAGTGGAACAAAAAAAAAAATATTTAAGAGGCCCCATGGACTTCCAGGAACAGAGAGAGGTGCTGCAGAACGGCCACTTACGCGACAGTCGGCAGGTGGCACCCAAGAGACACCGATGCGTTTCACTTGCCCACGCTCAACCGTTCCCTTGGTGGCCTCCATGGAGAATCCCTTCTGCTGCAGGAGCGGCGGGATCTCAAGACTGAACTCCAGGCTCTAGAGAGACACAGACACACACACAGAGTGCACCCTCAGCACAGCCCCTCTGCCCCTTCACACGCTGTTCATTCAAGCCTGCCCTGCCCAGATACTGCCCGGGGCTTCCCAAATCCCTTCCGCCCTTTGAAACTGCAAGTATCCGTCTTGTTCTTCGTGTCAACTTGTCAGAATAAACTAAACCAATGGGTTTGGAGCTGTACTCCAGGTCTGTGCTCAAACCTCTGCATTTCTGAACTAGGGAAGCAACCTGCTAAATTAATTTTGTTGCTCACTTAACATGATAATCCTAATTCCTTATATTAGTCCTTGAAAAGTAACCCTTTCTCTTCAACCACCAGTGCTTTTATAAATGTCAAGTTTATCAGAAACCTTGAAAGCTATATTTAATTTACAGGCTGAATTTGACAGAAAAAAACTAGTAGCCATTTGCACACTGTCACAATTCCTTACAGTGTCTGAGAGAAAACTGCACTTTTTATTTCCTTCACCTTTTTAGACGCAAACTGTGTGTGTATGGATCCGACCCGCAGCTCCGCCGTTGCTGGCACTGGAGAGCTCTCTCCCTCGAAGTACTCCAGAATGAGGAGAATGGACTTCACTGGTTTTTGCTCTAAACATATAGGAACTAAGTAAACTCCTAGACAGTCAACACTGAGTGATTACCAGTTAAGCATAAGTTACCCCAGTTCAAAACAAAGCGAAGTTGCGGCAAAGTCATGAGTTGGCATAGATAGAGATCCTTCCTACAGAGTTAGTTAAGAATTAAGCAAAAAGAGGGTTTGCACAATTTGCAATTTGAAACTATAACTTAATTGTTTACCAAGTTTCATGCTTGTTTTCTAGCCCATACATTGTGTGTACAATATTCCTACTTGTGCATGGTTTGTGCTTGGATTTATTTCTAGCTCGGGAGAGGCAGGAGTTGCTTATACACTGTCTCTGAACACAGATCCTGTCCAAACAAATTAAGGCAGGAGGAAGTCAAGCCCCTGAAAGTCTGTTTCATAACAGTGCAGTTGGGAGAGCCCAGGATATCTTATTATATATGAAGTAATTTTATAAACGTTTAGTACAAGTCAGAGAAGAGGCAGAAAGCAAATATATATTAATACTTTGTATTAGTATTGTAGTTTTCTGCAAGGTATGTTACCAAGATAGAAGACCATCATTAACCACAATAAAATTAAGATTAAAGTTTTCCTTAAGAGAAAGTTTCCTTCCTTTTTTGTGTGTTACCGAATACAGGCTGTACCATAACGCTTATTTGTTCTGATTCTGGAAAAGTTATCTTCAATTTGCTTTTTCTTAAGGGCTGAGGAACATGCCCTTGTCTCATCATTTCCTGTTTTGTAGTGAAGGGTAAGTGGCAGCACTTCATACCCCCTGCTAGTGCTTCCTGCGGTGACATGGGTGATGTTACAGCCAAGGACTCAACGGGCACATCTAGTGGAACCCCCCCTTCCACAAACATGGGGTGGTCTCTTGCTGCACCCTTCAGGTGGATCACGTGGGCTGGTTCCTGTAGAAGAGAAGAACACTTCAAGTGTGGCAACACTGACACAACAGCATCGGTCGCATAGCAATGATTACATCATTGGTCTATACAATAAACACCAGGAGGCCCCATACTCCTACACAGGGATCCTGTGCCCTCCCCTTCCCTTGTCCACTCGGACACTTCTGTTTTAAACAGCCTTTCACCCTCGGGCAATGTGCCTCAGCAAGGGACTGGGCAAACTCTTTATACTAAAGCCACTAAAAGAGGGAAAAACTCATCTGCTGCCAAACTTGGCTAAAGTTTGTGAACTAGGACCAGTCTCCATTCATCATCAGCTTATTCTGATTGCATTCTGAACTGTAATTCCAAAGATAATCAAAACTTGCAAGGAGAGAAACAGTACTTTATTTGCTCACTCCCAGTTTCTGCGGAGTCTGCAGTGCCTGCTGGCAGTCATTAGCTGGCACTCTTCAGTAGCTTTTGGCCGGCCCCTTGGCACACGGCATGAAGCCCCTGCTGAGCTGCAGCCTGTCCATCCTGCCCTGGGCTCCGCGGAGCTCCACTGCTGCTCCGCAGATGGAACCTCCTTCCTCACGCTGGGTGAGGGCAGGAGCAGCCTCCTGGAACCCAGTGCCTGTCCCTGTGTGGGCACGGCTCCACTCCCACTGTCACAGAACGCTACTTGCAGAGAAGGCCTCTGTGCTGTGCTCAGCAGTGTGGCAGCCACCCTCCTCCCATCACCTCCCCTTCACAGCGTGCAGGCAGCTGGGCACAAGACAGGACCGAATCCCAAGTCACTATCGTTATGAATTAATAACGGAATATTTAAAACCTGACCAAAAGGCAGTGGGCCCCAAACCTGCTAACTCCTATCTACATCAGTGTATCTAATGACCATAATACAATTATTTGAAACTCCTACTAGGACCCATGCTGATAAAAATCACTGTAGGTCATATTTAGACTTTGATTTCATAATCCAGGTGTGTTGATTGTCTCACCTTGCCAAAGAGCACAACCTTGAGGCGGTCAGAGTAGTACAGACTTTCGTGGTCAGGGCTGAATGTAACAGTAAAATCCTGACTCTTCCCAGCAACAATTTCTCCTTCTGTTGGAAAGATGCTGAACACACTTAAGCCACTATAGTTTTGTGTTCCTGGTAAATAAAAATAAGGATATGAATAAGAAAGGAGGACAGCTTCGTTTTACTTCTTCATATATTTTAAACCAAATTAATTTTTGTTGGAACAGCAAATAAAAAAGACCTGATGCAAAACAGGGTGTCAGAAATACCAGATTAATCTGTCAGTTAAATATCATTCACCTCTAGAGGACCTGAAGAAGCATCACTAAACCCTTCACATACTCTAAAGCACTTTTAGAGAGATGGACATCCCTAAATATAACCTTTAATACACAATTTCAGTGTGGGTTTATTTAGATTCCAAGACTACCATCTCCTTGCTTGTGGATATTTGCTCAGGCTGCAGAAACTTGCAGCTTCCCATATGGAAAGAATTAGAGCAGCTCCTACTGGGGAAACAAAATGATGTCTTTAATTTCAGTGATGTGATGCCGCGGGTTTTGACAGTTGTGTAGATCTAACAGGACACAGTAACTCTGCTTTAGACTTCATGAGTCTTTAGCAAAAGTAAAAGAAAAGAAAAGAAAACAAATTTACCAACTAACTCTGTTCTTTGCGAAGGGGATGTAATAAATGATGGAATTTTCTGCCGATCTTTGTCCCTTGTTGATGAAAGGGAATCCAGTTGCATGGAGTATCGCAGGGTCAGTGGGGAGGTGTTCTGTATCTGATGACATTAATTTACATATCAGCATTTTCATTAAGAAACTCGATTCTCCAGCTGTAGGATCCATATTTTGTGACTGGGCTGAATTTATTTCTCTGTGTTACTGTACAATTGTGTACCCAGGTGCTGCTGAAAGCACACGTTATTGCCACCCATAATGAGCCACATCAACCTCCACCCCCCAATACCAAGGGCCTGGCTCCTTTTAAGAGACTCGCAGTGAGTAATAGATTTTGGTTATTGACATATTTAGACAAAACCTGAGAGGAGAAAATTTATGATCTTGTCCTGTTCCTGGGTCTGGGGAAGTTTGCTGTGAGTGAGTGAAGGGGTGAAGCCTGCACTGGGACAGCCCCTCGGGTTGCTCTTTGCAGGACCAGCTCTGCATTTCACCATGTGCCTCTGTCACTGGTTCCCCTGGGCACAGAGCGACCTCGGCTGTGACAGCGCTGATGGACAGGGTGCAGAAAAAGAACAAATATTTCTAACAGGGTAAAAATCAAAGCCATTTCTGACTGCACGTCCCTCTGCATACTGGCGACATCTGCAGAGATAACACTGACCATTTCTCTTTTTCTTTTCTAGAAAGTACTGGATCTCTATTTTATTTTCTTTTTTATAGGCTGCAGGCAGGGCAGCAGCAGGTAACAATATCCTCCTGCAGAGCTTTGTTATCTTTGGCCTGAAACTGTCTCAGTGTCCAATCCCTCTGCCAGATGTGCTTTTGTCTACAGTTTGTCCCTCTACAGAACTCCTCTTCCTCCTCCCAGAAATTGCTGGTGTGTTTTCTGGTTCAGCACAGGGGGATTTACCTTGAACGTGGAAGTCCCCTTCTCTCTGGCTATGACATATCCCATATCGAGCACTTCTCCCACAGAGCAAACAATTGTTGGCATCACCCCACGACCAGTGATACTTAGGGTTAGACTGGTTTTTGCTGTCCGGATGTCCAGCATGTCAAAAAACTGCCAAGAGGATGTCTGTGTCAGCTCATTTGTTGAAGGAAAACACCCCCACCCTTCCCACAAATGGGCCATTACTACTGCATTTAGCGTATACACAAAAATCCAAATGTTTTTCTAATTATTATACAGCCTCATTATTATCCCAGCCAGCATTATGGCTATATTACACAGCCCGTTACACCTCTCCTCTTTTTCCCCGTTACTGTGGTATCTCTTACTCACCCATTCGTTCTTGTTTGGACAGAAAGAGATGACGAGGGTTTTATTTTCACCTGGCTCAAGCATTTTAACCGGTCTGACCAACAGGAAGGGCCCATTGGGATTCAGAACTGAGAATCTGAGCTAAAATAGTGCAGCTTAAGGAAAAGAGTCTTATAAACAAAGATTGGGGAAAAAGATACAAGAACAGATTCCAACTGTTGTTTAGACCAAAGATGTATAAACCAAACGTCTGTAAGCAGAAGAACGTATCCAATTATTTTTTTTTTCCACAGAATTCAAAATAGCTGGGAGATCCTTTTCCAGTTAAGAAAAGCTCTGTATAACTCCATGTTCAGGTTTTGCCCAGAAAGGGTCATTAAGACCCCGAGACCAGGGACATGCCTTCTCCTGTATTACCCCACAGCTTAACCCAGACAAGCCAGGGCAGTAGCCCCTTCTCACAGGTATTCAGGAACTCAGAGCAACATCCTGCAAAACTGAGTTGTTGGTTCTGTTTCACACATCTGTCATCCTGAACTGAAACTGCCTTTGTCATCAGCACCTTATACTCCTAGAAACTCGTTAAGTGCTTCTCAAGTCTGGCAGAATTCTTTCCAGTTAAGAGAAAAGAATTAGCTTTCCAGCAGGTCACCTGTGAGTCTATTCACATTACCTCCTGCCTCACTCCAAAAGATGTGTATTAACTCTGAAATTTGTTACCTCCTACTCACTTCAGTGTCAAACAGTTCCTCCTACAGGTAACAAGTCAAATTAAACAGAAACAAATAGCAGATTAATGTACACGTTCCAAACAAGGATACTTCCACCCTCTGGGCAGAGATGTTCTGTATTGTGACATGCTTCATCATTCTGTGGCCTGAGAGGAATGAAAACATTTCCAGGAGTGAGGATGCTCCCTCATGTACTACCATTCCTCCTTTCTGCTCATCCTTCTCCCTGGGCCAAACATTCATTCCAATTCTATGGCTAACACGAGCCAAAGCTCACCAAAATGCTTTCAAATTTGGACAGAGCTCCTGATTCCATGTTTTGGGATCAAGTCTGCTTTTTACGTGCCTCAGTTGGCCAGATTTGCTATTAATTTTTCACCTAAGTACCTATTTTGGGGCTAATTTCTACACTGACTCTTGAAAAGTGAACTTAACAATGTAAAAGAAAATGCAAAACTATGTTCAGAAGAAATTAACATCAGACAGAAAAAATTAAAAGCTTGAATTCAAATTTCATACCTACTGCAACGTCACCAAAATTCACTGCGGTTTTTCCATTATCTGAAGTGACCACAACAGATGGTGCTACAGCGGGACAGTGCAGCTCCAGGTACAGGGTGTTGTAGGGGCTGGAGAGACAGAAAAGGGATATTTGCTTTTGGATCATACACAAGAACTATTGTCAAAAACCTGTTCTTACTCTGTTCATATCCTAGGACATCTTTAAGTTGCTATTGCAAAACAATATATAATTTTTGGTGGCTGACTTCTTTGTACGTGCCCAAGCAAAAAGATCATCTACAACTGGCTTCATTTTTTTAAAATACAATTATTCTTTAAGCTGCTTTGCTATTCACGTGTTTGATTCTTATCCAACTAGTGGGTTGTAAGCATGAGTTTCTACCACTGACCTATGATGTAATTAAAATCAGAAAATAAATTTCCTCCCCAACTGAATAAAATTCATGTGCCTGCCATTTCTCTCCCAAATTCCTGAACTGCCACGAATTGCAAATATCTAATCACAAATACCTGTAGCTCAAGTTTTCGAAGCCTTTCTTTTCATCGATACATCCACTTGCAACAAAGCACGGTATGATGTATTTTTCAAACCTCCCCCTGAAATTTCTCATCAGGAAAGCCTGGGCTGCCATATAAGCATCAGAACTAGAAATAAGGAATAAGAGTCATCTCAGTGAGTGAGAGAGCAAGAAAAAAATAATCAAATAAATGTCTACTGAGCTATTTGTGTTTCCTGTTTCTTAGTCATACATTCAAAATTGAACATAACAGTGAAACTAAGCAACTGTCTTGATGCACTGTAATAGACCCACCCTACTAAGAGGTTTGCTTTTCTTGCCAAAAGAAATGAAAATTATGAACCCAGATAATAGATGTTATAATAAAGATTGAACAATCCTCAATACAGTTCCCTTATGTTGAATACTTTAAGTATCCCAGTCTTTCAGTATTTCTACATCATTTCAATCATATGTAAACACATGTGATCACATTTCTGTAATGCAGTATGCCAAGCAATACTTCATAAGCGGAGTCTAAAAATAGAAATTTTATTTTTGAGCTGTACTGAAAGTATTAGAATTGTAATTAATAGATTGCAACGAACATGGGATTTTAATCAAAAATATCCAACATCCAGAACAACTAATGCCTGGTGTTTAAGCATGTATTTACTTCCAAGCATTTCTAAATTCTTCCAATTAGGCAGAAGTGTGGTTCTAAGAAGTTGATTATCTGCTAAACAAGAGACCTCAAGCATCAGATTTCGCATTTAAGTATCCAAATTTCTAGATAGCACAAATTATTAATGTTAATTCTCACTGAGGCACACATATTGTAAAATTGCTATTTAAAATGCATATTTTACAGAATCATGACATTTCCAGGGCTGAAGGTGAAACCATGACTAATATAATGGACTATGTAAGACCTTAAAAAAAAATAATAAAATTAACCCATGGGCTATGGGCTATCAGATGGTTGCCCCCTATATTCAGTCTGTTAGACCTCTTCAGAAAAGGTCTATTAGGAGTAGCTACTTTCGGTAACTAAGTTGAGCTTTCTAGTGGCCCTTTAAAATAGTACCCCCCCTTGGTTTAGCCAAATTTCCCCAAAGAGCCACATCTCCCGCTTTCTGAGCTGTTCTTTGAAGTCTTCAATCCCTCTGATGCATAAAGGGATTCTTTGCCTACACGAGAGGGTACAGCTGTGTGGCTTAAAAGCAGCGCTAATTTTGGAAACAGTCTTTGCAACACAGCTAAAGCTATTTCTTCTCTCCAGTTAGCTTTCTTCTCCACCTATAGGCTTTAGTAGATTTATTAAGCCATTTAAAGATAACATCGTCTATGTAGTACAAGACGCTTTTGCCGACTTACTCAGGCTTTATCTCTTCATATTTTGGGCGTTCAGAGCTCTGGAGTGAAGTCGGGTGTTTACTGCCTCCATCCCTTAGCAGCTGCCTGGCAGACTGCTGTCCGGGCATGGAAATGCTTGATTTCTTCCCCTCTCTTTTTTCATCTTTCTTCTTTTTCTGTAAATACACACAGGGAGACATTACCCACCGAGGGTGATCCTTGGAATCCAGTGAAGACACCAGTTTAGAAACACACAGTCCCTGGCCCAGGGACACAGACCCTCGTGTGTGCTGAGGGGTGACAGGTTGCCTGAACCAAGGTAACAGCAGTGGGATTATGGTCACAAGCCACAGACACCAGAGTTATGACACACATTTCCAATCATGTAAAATTAAACTGAAAAGGACATATTTTACCCCAGAGTTCCTCTATTGGAGCAGACAAATACAAGACTCATGGGAATTTTACTTATTTATTTCATAATTAAAGACAACCATAGGTGCTCACATAAATTAACTCACAGCATTGCATGTGAAGTCCATTTATGTTGTAAATCTGCAAGAAATGTAGTAATTTTTTTTTTTTAGAAGTACTTGCAAGGAAGTCCTCTAGGAATACTTTCGAAATTGTCAGCAGGAAATGAAATCATTGCTCAGTGAACAGGCTACACACTAAGTGCAAGAGCAGAGTCATACTCTTGTCCTTTATAAGCAGGTCTTGCACGGATCAGGAGTTTGGGCTTCATCAATATGCAAATAATTTCATGATAAAAATACCATCCAGAAACAAATATCTGGAAGTACCATATCAAGAGCACGTGCTTGTTCTTAGCATTCCTTACTTGCATTTCTGCCCCTGCTGCAGCTGCTCTGCAGAGCCTCCGAACTGCCTCTTCTCTGATCTGCTGATCCGACAGCGTTGGTCTGAAGGACACTTGAATTAAGCTTTTCTGGGAGCGAGAGCACAGACAAGAACGAGAGGCAAAATCCAGCCCTCAAACATGTTTTATACCTAAAACACTCAATAGGACCATATACTTGTCAGCAAAAAATTAACAAACACGGTTAATTAAGTTAATTAACTTGGTGGTGCTCAGTTAACAGTTGGAGTTGATCTTACAGTCTCTTCTAACCAAAATGATTCTAAATAAAATACAATTTTTTTTTCCCCAAGATGAACCTAATAAGGTGACTTGCAGGTTTTTTGGAAGTCCACTATGTTAGAGTGGGCTGGTTTTATATGACCAATATTTTTGATATTTAACCATTCTTCAAATAAATCATAACGACAACATCAGGGAAAGAACATTCGAGGTGAAAGCTCCCATAAAGCATTAGCCAGATAAAATGATTAAACTCTTATGTCAGATTTTAAAACATTATTTCAAGCAATACAAAATATTCCAGCTATTCTAATAATAATTTACTTTTTGAGCTTCATTTTGTAGGGATGCAGATGACCAAAAGATTTGGCAGAACACTCGATGGTTAAAGTGAATTTACCTTCCCAGGCAACACAGTTCCGACGGAAGGTGTAATTGTTACAGGACAGGTCTCTGGCAAACGGAACTCAAAGGAAGTGGGTCCAATGGGGGCAGTTTCCCCTTTGCCAATTCTTGGGACAGGATGAGTAAAAGGGTTGACGCTCACATGGGAATTCATCACGTAGAGCGTGGCTGTGGACACCCCATTTAAAGCTGTTGCAGCAAACTGAACCAAGGAATGAGACAATTCAAGAGGTGGGTGGACTCCAACCGCTTTGCATGACAGCTTGAATTGTCTAAAAATAAACACATGATAAATTGTCTCAGCATAAAATAGTCTCTTAATCAGCCCGGAAAATAGGGAACTAATCCTGTAGTCCCTATTTAAGCAGAATTTCAAGCTTGCAATGGGAATTTTGCCTAAAGATGAACAATAATACTATCTATTTTTAATGCACAATTGGCTAGAGTCCCTACTTGAATTCTTTCTCTGTGAACTTCTGGAAATACATCCAGTCAAATCAAACTTTATGCCATCATTATTTTAGTAATGTTAGCTTAATGTACAAAGCATTTTCAGTTAAAAAAAAAAAAAACCATAAAAAAAGTCCTTCAGCAATTCTGCTGCAAAAGCAAGAGAGAAGGTTGCGGGTGATGACTACCTGGGGCAAACTTGCAGCTTGGATATGGGACAAGGATAAGTTTCAGGTGGGGCAGGAAAAGTTGTCAGTAAAGACAGACCTGTAAATGAAGGATGAAACTTAGAGGTACTGAGTGACTCTTGTCAACTGGAGAATTCCTACTTGCCTCCCATTTTGATCCTCAAAATAGGCAAGGATTTAATTCCTGAACTACCTTAACAGTGGAAATCCAGTGGAATGTAGATTTCTAGATTACCTGCTAAGTTTCTTAACATACCTATTAATCTCCGACTTGCAGGTTAGTTCAAAGCTGTACTCTTTTGCCTTGTTAGCTTTAAAAATTATATCCAATGTCAGGCTTTCAAGGGGAAGAAGAATACCAAGTCCGTCATTGGGTTGAATTTCAACAAACTTCAAAATGGCAAGATAAGAAATTATTAGTTAAGGTATCAAATTATTAACAAATTAAAGTAAGATATTACTGGCAATATAAGAAAATGTTGTTATGAGAAGTACACCTATCAGGAAAACAGAAACCTTCTAGTGAGAAGCTTTCTTCTGAGTCAGTGACTAGCGTCTGCCTGACACTCAGATTTCTAATCTGTAAGTAACTTGAAAGGCACTAAATCCATTACTTCAGACTTCAGTTGAATCTCTTCCACAGCTTCTTACCATCTATGATAATCACCTTTTGCTAATGAAGTCTATTTACTTTTCATAAAAAAGTGAATAAATTTGATAAAGATCTCAACAGTTCCCTTGTATCTTTGAAGGGTTGATTCCTGTATGATGTGCAGGTACCATAGTGACAAGCACCAGTTCAATATCTACAAATGTATACTGGTTTGTGTTTGAGTTCATGATGATTCACAAATGTCTCCCCATCACATTTTAAGCTAATCATGAAACACATGCTGTGAAGTAAAGCCTTAACGAAGCTGAAGGTGCCAGTTTCTTTTAGCAAACTCCTTGATTTTAATCCCTAAAGCAGCAGAGAAAGACAGAATGCCTCATTAAATGTCAGGTTCCTCTAGCTCTGATTCCAATATGCTAAACCATTTCACACTGTGATCATCATGCCATTATGAAGCTTGAACAGCTAACTTTTTGCAAAAAAAAAAATAATTAAAAAAAATTCAGTAGACCTAGTCCACACAGAACTGGCAGCTCCTGTGATTAATTTAGCTTCCACATCAATTTACAGTCACTCAGAAAATACCTAGGTATGGTTCAGGAATGATTCCCAATAAGCAGTCTGGACACGGCCAGCCTGCTTTCAAGACAAAGCGTTGAGGCGTTTGGATGCAAACTGTGAGAATGGTAAAATCTCCTTGAATATGTTTATACTGCTTGGAAAACGCTTAAGGTATAATAAAATGAAATTTATACAAACCAGCACCAGCACTAATCTGTGTATTTCCACAGTGCTGCAGGCAGAAGGGTTTCTATGGGTTTGCATGAATTAGTCAAGATTTATTTACACTCACATTCAAACATGTTTCATAATAATTAAGTATATTTTGATACAAGAAGGTGTTTTGGGGATAACTACATACCTCTGGAAGTCCCACAAATCCAAACTCTTGTGGCAATATGGATTTGTTTGTTAGCTTGATGTTTGCCTTCACAGCTTCATAGATTGTGCAGTACCCAAAATTGATTTGTGCTGGGCTGATTTCCAAGTCAGAAGTAGTAACAATTGCATGGACAGTAAAATTAACTTTTTTAGCCTGAAACAAGTGCAAGAGAACAGGATAAAAACCTCCATCTGTAGCATTTAAATGAAGTGTCAGCCAAAAAGAGAACTGCAAAAAAGTTATTCTACTCTATCCCTTGAGATTACCATATGTAATTTTAAGTGTAACATCTATCCTTAACTTCAGCATCATTGTTCTCCTAAAATAATCAATAGGAAATGTCTCTTTGATAAGCATAATTAAAAAAATAATAGCTGTACCTCAAATTCCACACTAGAAAGGCATCACATCTGCATCTCCAGGGAATGTAAACTCTAAGAATATGTTACATCTGCTGTACAGATCAGAATAAAACCCTTGTGCCATGGGATTGGATAACTCTCCAGTACAAAAACTCCTGGGGAACAGGTGAGCACAAACTAGGAAGGATGTAACTGTCTGTATTGTAAACATGCTGACAAGAAGAAACTATCAAACCTGTATTATCACTTTAAGCATATTTTACTATTATCATTGGACTTCAGCTAGTAAAGAACTCACCTAAGATTAGGTATCATTAAATGAACACTCACTAAAATAATTTCCATCTACTCTCAGTCTCACAACCAGCATAATTAAGATCACTAACCTTGTCCACAATTAGTATCGTCACTGGAACTTCCAGAATTCCTGTCTCTTCATTAAAATATCTCCCTGCATCTTCAGGAAGAGAGCGCCTAAAAATTAAAAAGTACATTCAATTCCATAAAAATATTGTGACTATTTTCTAGCTAAGGAGAATAATAAACTTCTGATGGACTTATTTCTGAAGAAAAAACCAAACTTGTTGCTTCACTGTTATCATTTAGAGGTTTTAATTTTAACACAGTATTTGTGCTCAAACAGGAGTATTCACAAATGTAGTTGGTTAAGCATCAACTCCCACGCCTCACTGAACACAGAATAATCAGCCTTGGACATCAATGTTGGATTTATTTTTTTTTTCCTTCTTCAGGATTTTTGACACACAGGAGTTTAAGGGAGTTACACACAGATCTGCATCCATTTAACCTGTTTTAAAATGCTATTCAGTCATTTAAAATTCTGAAAAGATTTAAAGCTTACTTTATAATCAGAACATAAGACTTCTGCATCTTTGCTGCATCCACAGCTTATCACCAGCCTCACCTGGGCAACCATTTCAACACTGATGTTCATTAATTATCAGCCAGTTTGAGGTGGAACCACTTATATCACAGTGATATAAAGTGAAACAAGCATAGAGACTGATCTGTCTGACCACACCAGACTAGTAATTTATAAGAAATATGCATTTTTCCGTAGCAGAAGCGTCTTGCTCTCATATGCTGAGTTTCAGAGCTGCGAGCCCAGCCAATACAAAAGCTCCAGCATTTTTAGCTCCACTGGGCTATTTATAGCATCTTCCAGCACCCAAGGGAATTGCTTCCTGTTCTCAGGTCTCCACAGTGAGAATGTTCCTACTACTACTACTGGAATTACAGTCAGTTTTTAAATGTATTGTTAAAGAATAGTTAATGAATAGATAGCACCCACTCCATCACCACGGTGATCTGAAGCCTTGCTGCCTCTTAGTTTGCAAGTCTGAAATGTGACTTTAGAAGGTGGTTTTCAAAGGTATCGCTGCCTTGTTTAATGACAGGAGTTAACTGGAGTTAAACCCAAGGCAGGAACAAAGTATCAGGTTTCGCTTTGTCCCAGCACATTATAACAGCAGAAGAAATTAATCTATTACAAAATAATTCAGAGAGAAAAAAATAGTAAGTGTGTGTACACAGTGATGGTGACTCTAAATTAGCTGTTACGCCTTGGGGACAAGATCCTGAAATCCTTCAGATCGTTCTCTGAAAATGGCATCGTCATGCTTAAAAGCAATTAAAGAGAAGCACGAAAGACAAATCAGATTTAAACAGCCAGAATCTGCAGGACTAGTTCCAAATGCAAAAACCTAAAAGATGTGGTATTTGGGAATTGTGAAAGTCAGCAAATTGGAGAACTTGCTTTCAAATAAACAGAAAGTGTCTGCTTCAATCACCCAGAAAGTCAGGAGTATTGTAAGCTCTGACCAAGCATTTCAGCGTGCACAGAACACTTGGGAGAACTTCCCGAGCCTTCAGGCATCTTTGTTCACTTAGTATTGCTGAATGAGTCCTTTTTACTTTTATGTTACTGTTAAAATAGCTATGCTATTAACATAGCTTACAATACCAAGTCAGTGAGGAGGCACTGGTGGAGACATGTCACTGCCTCAGTGCCTCACCTCACCTTGCCATCAGCTCAGCTCTCAGACACACACTTCCCCTGACTCTCAGGTCTCAGGTTTAAAAGACCTGTCTCTCAGGTCTTTTAAAACCAAGCTGTACACTGAAATAGCCTGATATTTGTGTGTCAGAAACGCCTTAATCTCATCAAATCTCCTTTCTGAAGCTTCCCTATTTTTCAAAGGAAGATTAATGTTCTAAATCCAAGCTCTGCTTCTATCCACCCAGTAACAGCGCTTCACAGCATCTGAAGTTCAGGAACTGAAAAAAGTCATGATAATGGTTACTGTTGTTGTAATCTGATAGGATTGAGATGCTGGAAGAACTGTAAATACTTTTAGTTCTTTGAATACTAAGCTGGTGAAAGTTTGACAATCAGTGATTTGACTCCCAATTTAGAATCCAGAGATGCCAAGCACATCAGTGAAAAACCAGACATGCTGACATCCGTGGGACTAGATAACCTACATGAGAAGAGCAGCAGTTTTGCAGCAGCAATCAGTGCAAGAGCTGCTGAAATATTTGGCCATACACCAGAATTAAGATACAAATTAAATTATATATAAGTATTTGAAAATTAATGTCCCACTAAATTCTTTAGGATGGCAATGATGAAGTAAATAAAATTAACAGTGGTCAACAGGAACTAATGGATTTAAATTTTTTAAAACTAGAACTCTTTGTTTCTTATAACTGAGTTACATTTGTATAGGTAGATGTATCGTGAAATGGAGAAGAGAAACTTGCTGGGGTAAGGCTTTTAGGATCTTAGCAAATGTTATCAAAAATGAAGTCCAATAAATTCATATTTTGGAGAAAAGTGTACCTGAGCAGGAGAGATACAAACAGGAAACCCAACCATTCTTACCTTAATTAGCAAGCACAGGACTTCTTGTCCAGAAACAATTCAATCAGTGATGCATGAAGTAGCCACCTGGCCTAGAAAGCCTCTCTCTTGGATAAGAATAGCTTCCCCACAGAAATGGGAGCAGCCTCCCAGGAATGCAACTGCTTGGATTTTCACACTGCTGCTGTCACCACAGGAAAAGCCTTTCCTGGCAGGTACGGGATCCAAGCTCATTTCCTCCTTGAGCATCTGGCAACTTTTACAGGGGGGAGAGGGAGGGAACAAGGACTGCATTGACACCAGCAGCATCAAGTCCAGCCCGCTACAGTGCAAAGGAAGAAAAATCTTTGACCTGCTCAGGTTTTCCACTGACAGCTTCCTACGGATAGCATCTTAAATACTGAAAGGATTAACGTTGTTTGGTTACCTGGGCAGAAACTTCAACTGCAGACTGAAGGATGACTGCGCTTGGATGTAACCTCTTTTTGGAAGTAGCTCCATGTGCTTGCTCAGTTCTCTGCATACTTCAAACTTCAAACACAGTGTGGCTTTTGCTCTGCAAACAGATCAGTGGTGCTTAGGTGGCTTTTGCTCTCAGAGTTTGATTTCACACACCCCCCAGATCCCCACTCCATGCATCTCTACTCCACATTACAACTATTCCAAGCTTCTTTTGAAAATTAGAGACATGTAAAACTGCTACAGCAAAATCACACAGTATTCTCTTTTAAGATAAGTACAAAAACCAAGGCTTTGGAAGTACTATAAGTAAACCCAGCTGTATTTCAAGCAACACACACACAGCTGATGGGAACATAATTATCAAAGTGCAGCACAGGGGTAAGTCAGGTCAAGGGAAAGTCAAAGCCAAATTATTGTGAAATATCAGCTAATTATATGCTTCTAACATACGTTCCCTCTATCTGAATCAATAGGAATCGCTCACTCAATGTCTGAGGCATCTAATTGGTCTGAGCTGCAGCACGGAACCCATGCAAGATGGAAAAGGAGTAATCTTCTTGTACAGCTGGGTCCAGGTTATGCAACAATTGGTGGTAGGTGAGATGCAACAAATAAAAACCTGTTATTCTGTCTGAGAAAGAGGAAAATGAAGACTAGCAATCCCTAAGTGGGGCCTAGACACTGCTTAAATGGCTAATAAGCCCTTAGTGTCCAGCCTGCAGTCAGAAGAATCAAAAGAATGAACCTGAAAGAGAATGCTACACCTAAAACATCAAGATGCACACAGTTTGTGAATTCCATTCATCCTCATAATCATCATAATTATCTCAAATCCTTCAATACCAAATATTAAGCTTCTACAGGCATAAAACCCCCTCAAACTCAGAGAGGGAAGGAGGGCTGTCTTATCTATCAGAAAGACACTGAGAGCACTGCCACTTTTGGGCTTTTCTCCCCCAAACCATGGTGGTTTCTTTGAAATAATGTGAATTCACAGATCTCTTGTAACGTCTCCTCCAACAGCAGAGATTCTACAGGGCTAAAATCCACAGTGTGATCAGTTTTCCCTATGGAAAAGCCAGGAGACATCTCCCTGTTAACTGAATTCTGGCCATGTTAGAATACAGTGGTAGCCACAAACCATATCCGGCTTCGGAATTTCATGCCCATGTGCAAAATTGCCACGCAATTTACAAATATTTCAGCTTGTCATTTTCCTTCTCTTGGGCTGGTTTACAAGCTGTCAGTCCAGATGGCCTGCTCTAAATCAACAGCTCCAGCATGTGGTACTGGGAGCCTGGAATGATTTCTGACTGTTGACAATCTAAGAGAACTATATACTACTTCCTTAAATCAGTGCAGATTAGAACCTGCCAAAGAAATTACTTTTCCAAGTGATTTATATTGAACAGGATTCTGATAAGACACTTTCATCCTTTATGCTGCTTATTTATGCTTCCTGATTACCATATTCTATGTGACCAGAAAAAAGCCACAAACCCCAAACCAAACCCAGTATTAACTAACATTTGCAATTCTACAGAGCTTGCTAGGACACTTATGTGCCAGAGCAAACTCATTTGAAAACTTCATCTTCTACTTAAGCTATAGCCTACAAGGTCATAAATTGCAGCAGCAATACATACATGCAAGTTCTTTCCTTTGCTGCTTCTGCCAGATACTTGTCTATTGGTGATGAATAAAAACCTGTATCATATAGATATATATAATCTACTATATCTCCCCCAGTCTGGACCAGATTTTCCCCTGAAAATCGAAAGACTTCTCAAACTACTAATTTTAGGTTGGTTTTTTTTTCTTTACTATAACTAGTTAGGGATTGGGACAGAAATTTGTAAGAATATTCCTGAATAGCAGGATTATTTAAGTATCTAATTAACATTTAATTAAAGAATGTGTATTCTACAAGTTATGCTACTAAGATTCCACATCTACTGGATCTGAGCTTGAGTTCTCACCAGGTAAGGCATGGCCACAGTTGTCAGACCTTCCCAGCTGGGCTGTGGGAACCTCCCCTTTGCTCTCCCTCAAGGAATGGTTGCTACCAGCAGTAGCAGTTCCCAGACAGCACCAGAGGAACTCTTTAGCTGATACACAGCTCCCATGTAAAGGTGTTGTAACAATTATCTCTATTGACAGTAGTTTGGATGCTTCTTCATAGACTGATCTCTGGCTCTGACTCCTTTGTAAATAGTTCCAGACCACAGATCTCAGTGAGACTCCCTTTCCCCTGTTTTTCATTATTGCAATTAAAATACAGCTACTTACTAATCTAAGAAATTGTTCTTGACTGATAGCAATTTATAGCTGTTTTCAGCAGTTTAAATTCATTCTGTTCAAGAAGTGGTTTGACATGTACCATGTAACAATGAGGAATCCTCTTTCTGATGCACGCTACAGAAAAGCTTCAACAGCTACTCCAGGAAGTAACTTCTAACTGATCAATGAAGTCTATCTACTTTTGCAGGATAAGAAATGGAGACATGATATATCTGAACAAGAAATATTTTGAATTTCTGCCCAAATGACTGTATAACTCCATATAAACATGGAGACTTGGGTGATAAATCAAAGACTTGATTTGCCAAGGTACTAAAGGACAGTACACTACATGTTAACTGCTCTTAATTTAGGGAGACTTGGTGAAGGATCAGCAGGATTCTTCCCTCAGTCAAGAAGTTTTGCCCTAAGCAATTTGACAGCTTCTATCTTTGGGATCCCCTTGAAATCTTAAGTTTGCATTAGGAGTTATTCTGCTTCTACGCTTAAAAGTTTTATCCCTGGGTTATCTAGACCAAGTAAAATCACTTACATAACTTGTGCTTGTCATATCTCTAAGCTGAATTTCTGAGATAACAGCTTTACTCATTTCTTTCCAACTGTGAAGAATCTCTGCAGTCTGTAATTCTGGTAAGAGGTTTAGAATGGATGCCTTCTACAGAACCAATCTCTCCCCCACCCTCCCACAAACCCACCCCAATCCCATTTAAATAGAACCTAAGAAATGCAAATTGTTAAAATAAGGATTCAGTAGTGACTGCATTAGGTAGAGGGAGGACACCCAGCACCTGAAGACAATTACACATTCATGTAACCACTCTCTAATAGCATGAAATCTCTGGGAGCCAACAAGCTGAAATAGTCTCTTTAAATTCCAGTGCAAACAGAACCTCCAGACATTGCTGACCTGGACTACAGAAACACACAGATACCCATTTACAGGGGAAAATGTATTTGGTGACTATCCATGTACTTACGAGGTACCTGTCACTCCAGTACAGTCCTTAATGCCTACATGGGTTAGGAAAAGTTGGACCCTCCCTATTTTATAGTAAATGCAAAAGGATAGACACAGTTTATCCAGCATCATGTCCCAAGTCTGTTAAGACTGGTGACTGACCTCAAAGAACAATCGGCATGAGGCTGGCTTCTACATTGTAAGTCTCCCAGGGTCTTTAATTGAAGGTAAAATAGTTGAGAAATAACAGGAAATACAAAATATTATTTCTTTCTTTCTTAAAAGTTTCCTGAGTGAATCAATTATACTTAATGTACACTTAATTTTAGACACATTTATCTCCCTAATCTTTAGTGTGAAAATTCCACATGATGGAACTCCGTGGGGTTGGTATTCCCTGGGCACAGTCCCACCACAGAACAGGTATAACAGAGGGAATCTTCCAGGAGTGGACAGGCACATATTAACCCAGAGACTTCACAGCTATGGCTGGTGTTGGAAGTCTGGGATAGCAGGATACCTGAGTCCAACCTCCACAGAAGTGTAGAACACAGAGGGGGTGTAATCAGGGAGTCCTTCTGAAATGCCAAGGGAAAAACCAAGCTGTTCTTCAGCTTCTGATGAAAAGTTGGGTCTGTAACAATGGAACTTCAAGACATCACCTCACGACTTATGATCTTGTTACTTAGCTATAGAAAGAGCCAATAATGAAAAGGTTACTCACCTGCTTTGGATGACAATGGAATCCTGATAAAGCCGGTCATACATACAGATCTTTAAATCAACATTGGGATTGGACACCCAGATTGGCACATCAATAGAAACTCCAATGGCACTAAAGAACAGCTGCCAATACATACATCAAAAGCGTAATTTTTGTTAATCTCAAATTCTTACTTATCTAGACAGAGTAAGAATTTCTGCTATAAAATACAGCTGAGTAAAATATTTTATTATTTGTATTAAAACAGATTCTTTAATTAGGCAAAACTATGAATATCATTTGTAAAATACAGCCTAGATGTTATGGTGTGCCAGCTGAAAAAATTATGATTTGGTTTGGATTCTTTGACAGAGAACATGAAGGAAGAATGTGTTCCCCTTCATACTGAAAAGAAATACTTAAAGTGCATCCAGCTAAAGTGAGTGTGCCATAGGTCACACATAGGTCAGAAACTCAAGAGCCTGCAGCCTGTTTAGCCAAAGAAATGTAGTAATGGCAGCACAGCACTGTAATTAACGACCTTAGGTCTGACACCAGTGACCACTTTGCTCAGACTTGGATAAAATGATCCTGAGGGAGAGGGCACCCATATGTACCAACACCAGTGGCTCCTTATGTAGACCACTCCAGCACATGGAGAGAGCCAAGACTGGCCTCCTGAGCTTCTTCGACGACTTTAAAAAATATTTTGGCAAGCTTCTGTGAACTGTTCCCAGGCAGAATTTGGCTTCCAATAAAGTGTGGAATCAAAATATGCTGAAGTGGTAACTAAAGTTATCATCTCTTCCAGCTTTCACACATCAGTTTCACTACTGCATGCTAAATAATTCCAATTCTGACATATCCGAAAGAAAATAAACTACGTAGGTTGGCAATAGAGAATAACACATTTGTATTTTTTTCCAGGACATTAGATGTTTTCCAGCACGATGTCTGATAAAATGGGAGTATCAGGAGCATTTGCACGTAAAGGTAAGAGAATCAACAGATTTAACAACCATACTGCATCAGAAAGAATAGCTGTGATTTTCAAAGTTACCTCCCATCAAATCACCTAACACGTAATAATCATTATTTCTTACAATGTCCATAAACACATCTTCCTCTACCTCCTCCTCCTCCCGGTTCTAATATATGATTCTAAGCAACTTTAATTCTCGGGAAAAGCAGTAGGGGAACTTTAAACTCTTTTACAGTGCTTTGAAGCAAGTCTTGCACAAAATCACTCACTGGTTTGCAGTCTGGGTTGTCAAACGTGATCACAAACTCTGCACGCACATCCCCAGGGATAGTTGGGACAAATAGAACCTGAAGTTTGACTGAGCTGAAAGGTCCAATTTCACCTTCAGTAACCTAAATAAAAAGTAACATGTTTTTAATGAAAATCTGACTGTATTGTTGTAGTTGGCCATAAATTGTATTAATGAAGCAATATTTACTCATACAAATCAAACACTCCAGTCTGACATTCCCAGACATTCTTCCTTTTCCACTGTCACTAGAATTTGTATAACCACAGAACTACACAGCTGAAAAATCAGTTTGACAAAAAAAAAGGAGAAAAAAGAAGAGAGTTAAATTATGGGAAATGTAAATCTCTACAGAATCTCAGCTCAAATAAGTCTTTACAGATCAAAAGAAAGAGAAGTTGTCATATGATTTAATTTTAAGAATTATCTGTGATACAGTGAAGTCCAGTGGGCTTAAACATTTCCTACCAGAGCCCAAGCAATTTATTTGGTGTAGGCTTAGACTAGTGAAAACCACCTCTGTATCTCAAGAAATGCATTACCTTTCCAAGCATAAGTTCAACTGGTGTTTCCTCAGCAGAAAGTTCTACTACATTACGTGCATTGTCTGTGTCTAGAGCTGATCTGGAATTTAATATATCTTGACCAAACTGTTCTGTGGGGGAAAAAAAATATCATTAACAAACCCCCACAAAATTCTGGATGTGTGTATAGATTCACTAGACAAAAACATCCACCAGAGCAGAAGCAGACTCCAGTTCCACTACAGAGTAACAATATTAATGTTTCAGTAGGATAAAGTATCTATCAGAGACTGTTCCATCAAGAATGCAAATTCAGCTGAAAGCGTGAACTGGGCTTCAAGAACAATTTCTGTGGGACAAAGCAATGCACTCAGGAGGACCTGCAAAGCAAGTGAAAGCGCTGCTGCATTTTGTCTTCAAACAACTGTAGTGAAGTAATGCATCATGAGAGAGACAAAGCTCACTCTGGGCTGGATGGCAGTAGTGAACTGGCAACCATACAGCAAACAGTATTTAAAAATAAAAACCACCCACAACCTTTCCCTGGTACTTTTAGTTGGAATGATCAATATCCCAGAGAAATATTAAAAAATACAGGAAGAAATTAAGGAAGTCTTTCTTCTACACGACTGGATTTTATTAAGCGCATAGTAAACATTAGGAATGAGATGGAGAATGTCTGAGGAGGTTCATCTTTCTGCTTCCTTGTTCCTAGAATTACAGACTATAAAAATAAACCTGTCATGTGGATTTCTATTCTAAGAAGTGGGTATTCAGTTGCTGAGACAAGAATGATAACAATTTTGCAGTTTCTGTACACGAGTTGGATTCTGTGTTCTTCTGAGACTGAATTGTTGATCTCTAATGAGAAGTGAGATTCTCTGCTGCTTTTGATATAATGGTGTCACTACGTTATTTTTAGTCACTTTTTGTGAGGCAGCGTACAAAGAAACATACCATTACTACTAGAATGATGAACTACTTAAATTTACTGAGCCACTTTGCAAACTGAATCCCTCAGTTCATCACAGGAGACTCTACAAACAGATAAAGCTTAGCCTGGGTAACTGTACTGCCTGTTTTCTACAATGCTCATCTCACCTGTGGAACTATCGCTCTGGCTCTTCTCCACCCTCTGCAGCTCCTCCTGGGCTGCGCTGCAGCGCCTTTCTTCACTATCCTCAGGACAAATTTGTCCCTTCTTTTCAACTACAGACTTTACAGGATTACCGCTGGCATTCTTTTCAGGGACACAGGCACTGAAGTGTTGAGTAACCTGTAAGAAAACACAGAAAAACCCCATTTTCTACTGTGACTGTTCATCCAGCTTCTACCAGCTCCAAATTCATCAAGGAATTTCAAATCAGACTTTGTTTTCTTGCAACTCTTCCATGTGATAAATAGAGCAATGTGCTGCACTTCTAAAAACTGCACATTCTACTAGACCTTTATCAATGAGCAGATTTAACTTTTACTGGCTGTCCAATAAAAAAGTAAACAATTCAATGGAAGCAATACAATACAGTGTTAATTATTTGACAATTAACAGAACAAACGTTTTTAAAGTGGAAACACAGGCAGTTCTATGTCAAAACTAAATCTGCTAAATCTAGCCTTCTGTTTATCACACACCTACAAAAGACAGAATACAGAAAGAAAACTATGGATACAGGCAGTGTTATTTCACAAATTCTTTATTTGAACCACACTTCAGGTAAGGATAGTATGAGTAGAAACGCAGAGCAAACAGCTCAGCAGTTTCCCTGTACACACTATTTCATGTGGTGTTTCAAAAGAGAGGTCCAATTTATTTAACACTGTTTATTATTACAGTTTTCAGGCAACAGCCCTCAATGTAATTCTTAGTTTGACTAAAAAGATTTCTTCCCTTGTAACAACAGCTTGTCCATAGCTCTGATTGGTCTTTTAATAGGAAATTTGAACAGCTCTGAATTTTTAAAGGAAGATCACAGGCTAGTGCTCCCAGTTCTCATTACCTTATTGCTAGTTTTGCAACAGTTTGCATTTTTCTGAAGTCTAGGAGCTCAGATTTTAAATTACCGTCAGAATCTCCTATTTTAACTAATTATTTCTTCCTAGTTTTCATGGTTGGGGAGGAAATAGCAATAAATTAGCATAATAGGAATTAACATAAATGACTAAAATGTTAAAAAAATTATCATTGTTGGTTTCCCTCCCAAACAATTGTTTTAAATTTCTGTGATATTTATGGGTCTAACAGATTACACTAACATATGTTAGCCCAAACGAAATACTAAAGGTTGGACCAGAAAATCGTCCGAAGTCCCTTCTTGACTTGAGCCCTCCCTTGGGAGACTCCCCCTTGAGCCCTTCTATGATTCTGTACAACTCCACCACACTTCACACAGCAGAAGGTTTCTATCAATGTAGGGAAATGCTTTTGAACCTACCATTCTTCCAAGAGAAGGTTCTGCTGTTGCTCTCCATGTACTGCTGTCCCCTGCTGACGTCTGAACTTTGAATCTTGTTGCCAAAGCTCCACTGTTTGTCAGGCTGATGGTCCGTGAAATTGTCTCTCCCACCACATGGCTGCCAAAGTCAATGAGCTCTTTATCTAGTGCCAGCTGGGAGAAGATAAGCCATTAATTACTACTATCCTAAGCAGTCAGAAAAGTCAACTGAATGAGCATCCACCTTTTCAAGAATAGGACTTTAAAGTTCTTATTATCATTTCAAAGACAGTACCAAACAACAACATGAACTGGGGGTATCTTTCTGCCTTTTTGTAGCAGTCAACTCATTAAAACAATGTCCTGTTAAACTGAGCCACTTCCCTCTCAACCCGCTATATAACGATGAAAGAACAGGTTAAATTCTGTTCATAGTAGCAGTTTGTGTAAGTGTTCAGGTAGTTACTGTGGAAGTAGGTAATACTTACACACCCATTCAACATTGCTGCTCTTGTGTTACAGTAAAATGGTTTTACTAGCATTGAGCTGAAAAGCAAGCTGTGTTTAACATCATATACTGACTACATATCAGTCTATAACTCATCCTGTCCTGTTTCTTTAAGCTACTATGGTTTACAACTGATTTAACAAGTAATACACTACTTCATATAAGATTTTTAATGACTTTGTAACTGGGTATGTAATAACAAAAGGCTTGTAATTAAAGTTCAGGCATCAGAAAGACAAAGACAACTTGCTTGCTCTCTAGTCTCCTGCTTACAGCTGAAGTCTTCCCACTTCAAGGGTGTAAAGAACAGGAGTTCCTGGTGTAATTAGCACACAATGATAGTATGAATTCTCTAGGTGGAAAATCCTGCTCCTTTGATCAGAGATTCATGTGCTGGCTTTGCTGCGAACAGCATTGTGCATTCTCATCTTCAAGGTCTTTTAACTGAAAACCATCAGAGTCCTATCCACATAGTCAGGTTTAAGTATGAAATATCGATGTGATATTCCAGCTTCATACAAGGACTTAATACTAAAACATATTCTTAAATACTTTGCTATATTGCCAATATCATAATTGTAGTGCAGTACCTTTCAGTTACTTCACCCCTTCTATTTTCTGTGTAACAGGTTATTCGGGATTCATTTCCCTGTTTCAATGCGCACTCCAGTAAAACTTCCATGCAATCTTATTCATTCAATTTACTGAAATGCAACAAGACAAATTCCAGGAAGACACTCATATGGCTAAAGCCTTTTTGAAATTATTTTTCCATTTTCGTTATTAAGTATGCTCCCAGTATATCCCAAATTTTGCATTTTCCAGTCTCATTCCACTACTGAGTGTCTCCTTGCATAACCTTTTTCCTCCAGCATTGTATATTCTCATCTATAATTTCTTTTGGCCTTTAAAGCCAAAGCTGCTCTTAGCTATGAAGGAAGTAATTTAAAAAAATGTTCAAAGTTGTTTATGTTGTCTCACATTTTCTATTACTGTTGTTCTACTGACACTTAAAATGTCACTTACAGCCACTTACAGTTCCTTAACTGTTAAAGTCACTTACAATGCACCTCTTGGCTGTACATTTCAACGGAACAGAAAAAGAACCTGTCTGTGCCATAAACATGACTTCTCCTTCCAGAGTTTCATTTATCTAGGAAAAAAAATAAAATAAACCCCATCAAGTCATTTGCAAAGATTTAGCCTACATAATCTAGTGAAAAGTATTTTCACTCATTCTCTGAGTAGCATTAAAATGTATCTCTAGAGATTCTAGATTTCCACTTTAAAACAGTCTTTGGTAACTGCCTGGCTGACTTTACCTGCACAATGCTGTAATTCTTCTTGTTTGGAGCAAGTTTCAAACCATACTCCAAGAACACTTAGTGACAGGCATTTTTCTAAAATGTGCCCTTAGAATATGCCTTACTACAATTAAACAGAGCTTGAACATTCACACAGTTGACCAAATACAAAAGTACCTTTTCTAGAAATATAGTTTTAATTTCTTAGCTGTTAACAAGGAAACAACTAATGACATTTTTAATTAGATTAGTGGATTATATTAGGATGTATAATTTAGCACTCAGGTGCACTTACCATTGGCTTAAATGTTACCACTAATTCACAAGACATTCCAGAAGACATTTTGCCAGGTGGGTTGAAACTATGGAGATAATTAACGTAAAACACCAAATTAAAGCTATGTACGAAACATCCAGCTCCTATTCTGGTAACAATGGCAGATTTTTTTTATTTCCTCCCCCCACTTGGATTAATGACTTGGAAAAGTCAGAATGAGTGACAGATTAATGAAAAGCTACAGAACCCTGCTGCAATTGTAAAACTACAAAGGCTAATTCTTTAAGGCTTTCTGAGCAAAACCTCAATAAAGTGCTTTTAAAAGGTAAGAATTGCCTTCATGCTACAGACAATAAGACTGAAGCCAAATACAGGTGAAGTCAAGGCTCAATAATATCAAGAAGAGGGTTGCCCAATCTCCTGTTCTGACAACTAGGAAGCAGCCTTCTCCTGTTACTCCATTTTGCATGTCGCTCTGTAGCATCTTCCCTGGCTAAATAGCAAACCAAGAGAGGGGAAGAAGGGAAAAAAAAAGAAGGTATCTGCAAATGATTAGAGAGTGTGGTGCTTGCTGCAAACTGTATCCAAATTATCTTCAATAGAAACTGCCACTTATTTCAATGCCTCATTTTACGGTCTCTGTGATGCAAGTAAAATGCCCATCAGAAGACAAGAAATCTCACAGCTGCACTCTCCATGAAATTATTAAGGCCCTACTGGAGACCTATTCTGCCTGACAGAAACAGAAAGGAAGCCAAACCAAAGAGACAAGTCAATGTTGTGAGCCACGGGAATACCTAAGCAAACTGAAACACAGAACATACATGATAATCACAGTTTTATGAAAAAAAAAAATAAAGTTTAAAACTAAACAAAAGCAAGATGAAACATTTTCAAAACAGAAAAGGGAAACCGTTTGGAATTCAGGAGCTTAAAATGTAAAATAGGTCAATAAGGAACCGCATACTGACCTTCAGAACACATCACTGGCAGTTTCTCCTGAGAAAGACTAAGGAATTTCAAATGTTACCCTGACAAGCTATTTACATTTTAGAGCATAGGCTGCCAAACACACACTGCCCTACACTACAAAGACTCCCACTGCATGGAGCTGTAAAAAAGCTCATTTTAACCATTAGAATATAGCTTTATTTACAAATACAGTGTCTGTCTGTCACTGATAACCGGTAATAAAGAGATTCTTTTCCCCCTTTTTAAGGGGTCTGACGTTTTTGGAAAAGAGCTTTCTGCCTGTTTCCACCACAAGCCTGTGTTGCTTCCCACAGATCTGCTCCCTTGCTGTCACCACTACAGAAACCAATGACATGCACCTCAGACTCAGTAAAACCTCTTCCTTCTCAGCTCTGAGACATGATTCCTTTCCTCAGCACACAAAACCGGAATGTAATCATTTAGATGTATTTACTGAAATGTATTTAATTTGCTACAGAATTCGGTTACATTTCTTGTTGTGGCACAAAGGTCAAACAAGCAAAAAGTCTACAGTTAATTTGACTTACTGAATACTGATGAAGTCCTTGAGCCATTCGCTGATTCCCACTAGTCTGCAGAAATTAACACTGTAGGATGCATTTATCAAAACTATTTTCTTTTTGTAGATTTGACCAACATCAAAATCCTTGGGACACCAAACATATCAGGTGGTGAGAATTACAGCAAGTAACATTTACAGATGTAATGACAAAACCAAGTACTTCTACTATACTACTGGGATCACAAGCCAGTGTGCAAAGCATTGTATAAACCCATAAAGCATTGCCTTGCTCCAAACAAGCCCTTTCAAAACATATAGCCTACAAAGCCCCAAAACTCCTGCTTTGTGGATTGGGCAACATTATCTGGGTTTATGCACAGTAACGCACCAAGCTGCTCTGTCACATTTACGTCACATTTTAGACTGTGTGTGGCAAGGACCACACATTTTTTGAACAGAGCGAGGTGCCACTGTCTTCCAATGGAGATCTGCTGCTTCTGTGCGAGGCAGAGGCTCCCATCTCCTAATAAAAGCCGAATGCCATGAAAGCTGTACACCTGGGCACATCCAGTAACACACAGCTAAGGAGCACCCTGCAGGTGGACTGGCAGCTGTTTCTCTGGCACAGCAAGAAGCTTTATCTGATGCATCACATCAGCAACCTTTTCCAGTCCACACAAGTAGTAGGCAGAAGTAGAACAGTAAGAAACAACATTTTTCTTTTCTTCCCAGCACAACAGAATTTTCATCAAGACATCGGTATATACATCAGTAGATACAAACATCATCTTTCTAGATGCTATGCAGAATGGCCACTAACCTGGAAATGAATGCAACTTGGTTTACTATAGAAAGTACGTCCCTTACATTCACGACCAGACAGTATTTGCTTGTGAGAAGTCCCCATTTGGAATTTCTCCAGCTGCTGTGGATCCATTTCTTCTTTGGATATCTAATAAGGAAAATCAGTAAAAACCACAACTGTGTGATCACAGAATCCCTAGCTATCTCAAAGTAGAAAGGTCAGTGAATGGAATCTCTTAGTATCTGGCCAGCCTTTTCCTGCTTCTTTCCAAACTCAGCCTCCCAGCTTCTATATGAAGAATTTTTTATTCTCTGTTGTCTGTGCTGTAGCTTATCATCCCACACTATGACAATGTTTTTAATGGCAGCATCAGCTCTTCTGCCTTGAAGAGTTTTTTTCCCCCTGAAATTCTTAAATATTCATTCATTCAGAAAAAAAAAAAAAAATCAGCTAACTTCACTGGAACATTTCAGTTACACTCCAGTGCTTTTTCAGGCAATTATATAAATTTGTCCTGACATTATTTCTTTTTACTTGATTATAAAGTCTGCTCTTAAAGGTGTTCTCCATCTCAAAAAAGCAGTATATGCAAGTATACTTAGAATAACAATATATTAACTCCACAATTCCACTCTGTACGAGT